>CM053408.1:30307915-30603498 GCA_028644305.1 Xerus rutilus
CCTGGTTCAGTTTGGGTAGGTCATATGTGTCTAGGAATTTGTCGGTGTCTTCAGAGTTTTCTATTTTACTGGAATATACGTTTTCAAAATAGTTTCTGATTATCTTCTGTATTTCAGCAGAGTTTGTCGTGATGTTTCCTTTTTCATCACAAATTTTGGTAATTTGGGTTTTCTCCCTCCTTCTTTTTTGTCAGTGTGGCTAAGGGTTTGTCAATTTTGTTTATTTTTTTGAAGAACCAGCTTTTTGTTTTATCAATTTTTTGGATTATTTCTTGAGTTTCAATTTCATTGATTTCAGCTCTAATTTTAATCATTTCCTGTATTCTACTCCTTTTGGTGTTGCTTTGTTCTTCTTTTTCTAGGGCTTTGAGTTGAAGCATTAACTCATTGATTTGCTTATTTTTAGCTCTTTGAATATATGAGTTTAATGCAATGAACTTTCCTCTTAGCACTGCCTTCATAGTGTCCCAGAGATTTTAGTATGTTGTATCTGAGTTCTCATTTACCTCCAAGAATTTTTTTATCTCTTCCCTGATGTCTTCAGTTACCCATGCATTGTTCAATAGCAAATTATTGAGTCTCCAGGTGTTATAGTGGCTTCTTTTTTTAAAGCTGTCATTAATTTCTAGTTTCAGTCCATTGTGGTCAGATAGAATGCAGGGTAGTATATCTATTTTTTTGTATTTACTAAGACTTGCTTTGTGGCATAGCATATGATCTATTTTGGAGAAGGAACCATGTGCTGCTGAGAAAAACATGTATTTGCTTGTTGAAGGATGGAGTATTCTATATATATCTGTTAAGTTTAGATCATTGATTGTTCTATTAAGTCTCGTAGATTCCTTGTTTAGTTTTTGTTTAGAATATCTGTCCAGTGGTGAGAGAGTTGTGTTAAAGTCGCCCAATACTATTGTGTTGGGATCTATTTGTTTCTTGAATTTGAGAAGGGTTTGTTTGACGAACATGGCTGCCCCATTGTTTGGGACATAGATATTTAAGATTGTTATGACTTGTTGATGTCTTGTTGGGTCTTTTTGGGTCTTTTTACCCCACTGGTGTCCTGCATGTGGGTTTCACAGCCGGGTGTACCTCTGGATCAGGCCACTAGTGAAATCCTGTCTTTTTGCGGTGTTCTCTGTTGAGTTCAGTTTGTTCCCATGAGCTGTCCCACGCCCCTTCATGTAGAAGCAGGCCCTACCTGGGGTTCCGAACCGGCCGCAGCGCTGCTGGCCGCGGTGCGCCGATTCCTGCTGAAGTCACACTTTTTGTGGCGAATGTTGCTGCCTGGTGGGTCTGCATACACATGCAAGTGGAATTCCTGTGGGGACAGTTGTCCGATGATGTCCAGGAGCTGGCTGAAAGATGGAAATTGCACAACTTCTGTCGCCTGTTCTGGAGTGAGTGACCTCTGCGTCTGTCTAGGTCGCCATCTTGGAACCGCCCAATTTACATGATTTTTAATTGTTACAAAGTATTTCATAAAAGAAGTGTTGCATAGTTAATTTTATAATTCATTTTTAGGTAATTCTCATATTTTCATACTATTGTAGTTAATGTGCTGATACTATTGTAGTTAATATAGCCTTAAATATAATTAGAATAAATTTCTAGAAGAAGAATTAAAGGTCTATTTTAATGGTAACTCCACGGTGGTAGTGTTTCACTATGCATATGTTATGCTCACATAAAGGTCAACCAAGGTGAGGTATGGTTTGAGGGTTGGGCTAGAGAAGGAAGGTCACTTTCAGAATCCCAGGATAATGGCTGCAGGCTCTGTTCTTGTCAACACATGGCTTCTCTGATCACCTGGGGAGACATCCAACCAACAGATAAGAGAAGAGAAGCAGATTGGGGTACTGCATGGAAGATTTATATGGGCCAATCAGTTCTCACACTCCATAGCTGAATCATGCCACATTGTCAGGGAGGCTGGGAAATAGTTAGCTCTGTGCCCAGCTATCTTATCTTCTCTTGATATCACCATTCTAACCACATTTAAATTTCTCGCTAATTATTCTAAGAAATAATTATTTAATTTACACTGATGCCAACTGTGAAGAAGAAGTGCTTGTTTTACCTCAAAGTAATGGTTATATTTTTAGTTTTCTGATCTTAAGGTAAAACATGAAAAGATTCTCATTATTACTTTAAAAAGCAATTCTTTGATTACTAGTGAGGTTTAACATTTTTCATGGGTGCATGGACCATTATTTCATTTTCTCTCAAGTATGGATTTATAAATTTATTTATTTATTTTTTCTACATAAGTATAGAGAGTTTTCTTAGATATTCAAAATAAGTATTTAATAAAATTAGGAAGAAGGCATTTTTTTGGTGTTGAGTTTTTAAAAATCATTTTGTGCTTGTCTTTTAACTGTTCATGACATAACTTTTTCATAGAGAGGCCTTTAATTCTTATGTAGTCTAATAGTGTTTCCTTTTGTTTTCAGTCTTTTTATATGCTCAGCTTTTCTGGCATGTTTTGTGCTCTGTCTTGTGTTCTTCATAGTCTCTAAGTTTCTGCTTCTACTTCTGTTTTTTCTGACTTTCTCTACTCTGGACATTGCCTCCCAATACTCCTTAGGTCAGGCATGCTTACTTTGGTTATCATTCTTCCCCTCACTCTACCCTAGTCCTCAAAACTGATTGTTTCAGAGAATCACTCTGCAGAAGGAAGCTCTGAACTACCCCTTTCATTAATACAATTATTAAGATATCTAATACGTGCCAGAACTCTGGAGTGATTCAAGGCAGTATTTCATTATAACACCATCTGGGTTGAAGAATTAGATCATGTGTCCAAGGTTGCACAATAAGTGAAGAGCAGAGGATAGATTTTCATTACTGCACTTGTGAAGTATTAGAATTTGGCTTCTTGGGATGAGCTCTCTCCAGGGCCACCTTTATTATAGTGCACAGGTTTCTCTGTAGGTTTGGTGATGCCTGGACACAGACATTAAAGGCATTCTTGACACCCAGAGTCTAAGCATCCAGTCAAAATCTCCAAAACTCTTTTTTTTCTGCACAGTTCAGTCAAAAAGTAGCTATTTCTTTCTATTCATCCTTGATACAATGGAGCAGAATCAATTCAGGTAGAAAGCTCTGCTCTTCCCATCAAGTAAAATGCCCCACTTTTGAAACTATTTTTATGTTACATTAGGAAATATTGGCAACAATTAGTAGTTTGGAGATGATAAAGCACCATCTCAGTCCTGGTGACCCATAGGTCTACTGTAGATTCATTTTTCCATTCACTAATTTACTACCCCTTGTTCCTAGGAGGCTAAGGGACTTGTATTATTCCCTACTTGGCTCAGATTTCCAATTTGTCCAAATCTGTAGATAAAATAGTTGTGGTAAATGCAGGAATCTCATCACTACGTTCTTCCCTTTCTTAAAACAATGGATTCTGAGCAAGTGGGGTAAACTCAGGACATGTAGATTTAGGAATTTATATTTTGAAATTGGACTAATACTGACCTTTCTATTTACACACTTCATTTTTACACTTTATAACATCATTCATATGGTCAACCATAAAAATTATTTCCTTTCCACTAAACAGATAGATATACTCCTTATCAATTTTATTTAGCAGGGGAATAGCAATATTCAGGGTTAATCTCATGCTTTAAGTATAATTGTGAGAAGAAAACAAAGAAAACCTGAGTTGTGTGACAGTTCCTTGAGGTGATTTCAGTGTGTATTAGTAGATAATAGCTTTTTAAGCAGAAACATCCATAATAATTGAATTATCATTTTCTATTTTACTATGGGATGGTGACTGTAATGGAACCATGAAAGATCATCTAGAATCACTTGTGACTATAAAATAATAACATAGTTTGTGGCAATTGGCTATGGTATTTTCTCATTACTTTGGAGCTAGATCCAGTAATTTCCTTGTCTATTGACAAAGCCATTTGTGCACAGTCACAAACAAAGAAACATATTATATTTAGAAGGCTTCAGAGCAAAAAATCCAGTGCTTTATTTATGAATACTTTTCATATCAAAGGAATCAGTAGCAGAAGGTCTTTCTTTACATTTAATCTGAATTATAAAAATCAACAATACAACTTTCTGCAGAGATATAGGCACTATTGATAAATCTTTAACTCATTTCATCTTTTTTTCTTGATATTTTCTCTAAAGATGAGAAAATTATACCTTAAAAAGATATAAGATTTAACTTCCATGTACAATGATTTTATATTTATAGAAAATAAACTAAACTAAGGGGCCAAATGACATGTATATGAATTTTGGGTGAAAAGATACAAATTCCTTTTGTGGAATGTGCCATTTTTGATAAATGTTGAAATTTCCTGAGAAGTCATCATTTCTGTTGCAAAAACAAAATGAAACTAAATTCACTAGGAAATTAATCCTGTTATACTTTATTTAGATTTACTAATGAAATTCCTTGGGTATATATACATTTATTTTGCTTACCTGGGAGGTAGTGGAAATTCTGAGGATGGAGTTCAATATTTGCAGGTAATTATCATTTTGTAAGAAGAAAGATTGGTCTTAGTTATTTCTAACCTTAAAAATATTTGGCTCTGTAATTAAATTTGAGTTCATCCTTTTAAAAACATTTTTTTGCACTATTAACCATATAGATTTTATTTTTCAAGTTTACTTTTTATAATATATTGGTTAGAATAGTATGAGTTTAAAGTAGTTGGAATGGAATGGAAATGTTGAGATGTATATATTTTTCCATATAAATGACTCCATAAATCTGCAAGAAAAGCTTGGGGTGTGTTTCTGAATAATGTATTGTGCTTCAAGTATGACACATTTGTTCCTGTGAATATGCATTTTATAGAGTTCATATTGAGTCTATTGGATTGCACTTGAAAATATGTCAACTTTATAAAATAGGTTACTGGATATACCCACACCATCTATTCAGTCTTAGCTAGTAATATATTCTAGTTTTCCTTTTGGGGGCCAAAATGCTCATATTTTACTGTAGTAGTTACCATTCATTGCACCATATGAAAATAATTGGATCAAAACCCAGATTTTCAGTTTCTGGAGCTTTTATAATACAACTCCAAACATGAATATTTCAAATTTATGAAGTTTTGATAATATGTGAAATGGATTTTTATAACCTATTCTAGGCAGCATTGTATATTCTTGAAGTCTTGTGACTGTGATTCTATTTAATCCCCCAAATCTCAGAAAGATAGTGTGTCTTTATCTCTTATACCCCGAGGGAGCCTGTTTTCACATTGGTGAAAGTTCTGAGGAATGTGATTATGGCAATTCTCACTAGAAATGTGAGGAATATTTGTGCAGAAATTTTTTCTAATTCTTATCCTGCAGCACTACATTTATATTAAACAGGGTTGTAGAATGGGATGGGAATGAAATGTTTAAATTAAAATTATGATTAGACTTTCATACAATCATTCCAAACCTTACTAACCTTTTTGAATTAAAAATACAACTGTAGATTTTTTTTTCACATTTGCTAGTATTTTATTTTGGAAAAAAAGTACAAGATGTGTGTACCCTATGGCACATATTAAACATAGATTGATTTAAAGTTTTAGGGGCTGCTCATTCAACTTTTTATGAAGCTCAAACCAATAATCAGTCTCTATATGCTAAAGTATAATAAAAAACAAGCAATGGTAATTGAAGTCTTGTGATTTCATGGTTAATACAGAGGCAGCTATACACAGTGATGCTAGAAGTTCACAGATGCTGGCTCTGTGGGAAGCCAACTTCCTTACTTTGTAACAAATTAATAAACATTTTCTCCACAAATGAATGTGAGAAACTAAATGGTTCCATCTTCCATAATGTATTGTTCTAAACTTATGAAACACACTGAATGAATGACCTGTCAAGCTCAGGAAATTTTAGGTGAAAATTGTAATCAAGTCATGAACAAAATCCAATTAAGAGACCAATGGAAAAGATTTAATTGGTTTGGTTTGTTTGATATTGAATTGGAATTTGGGTTTGAATTACTTTAAGTCAGAGCTTGGCTCTTTACAGAAAAGAGTTTTGGATTTCTTAATAATTGCATAATATTTGAGCAAATTATGAACCCTTTAATTTCTACATGTTGTAAATAGGGATACTATAATGGTACTGCCTTAAAGAGTTGTGTGGTATTTGGGGCAACATTTTAAAAATTCTTTCACTATTCACGCTTCTTAGACTACCTCATAAATTCTCATGGATTTTTAATCCCATTTTTGTGATAAGGGGTCCAGGCCTAGGTCTTACTTGTGTGGTTTAGATTTGCATACCTAACTTTTAAGTCATTTATCTTTGCTTGGATTTCTTACACATATCTAAAATTTACCCTACTTTAAATTACTCATTGTGTTCCCTGAAAAAAAATTGTTCCTGATCCCTTCCTTTAAACCTAAGTATTGAGATAATTGATTTCCAAAATCTGACTTGCAGCCAGGCATGGTGGTGCATGCCTGTAATCTCAGTGACTCAGGAGGCTGAGGCAAGATGATCAAAAGTTCAAAGCCAGCCCCAGCAATTTAGCGAGGGAGGCCTTAAGCAACTTAGTAAGACCATGTTTCAAAATAGAAAATAAAAAGGGCCGCGTGTGGCTCAGCACAATTGGGTTCAATCCTTGGTACCAAAACAAACAAACAAACAAAAAATAAAAAATAAAACCTGACTTGCATTTGTTCCCTTCCACTCAAACACCCATAATACCACCTCCTTAGTCTACCACGTTTATCTTGTGCTTGGATTGCTACCAGAGTCTATAATCTATCTGCCTTTTCCCATTCTGTGTGTCTGCTATCCAATCTCCACATTGTCAACACTGTTATCTCCTCACTACCTCAATTGATCATGTCATTCTTTTGCTTTACCTTCTACAGAGTTTTCCCACTAAATTTAAAATAAAATTCATATTTCTTACAATGGCTTGAAAGATTCTTCAAGATCACTTGTATCTTGTTAAATTTATTGTGTGCTGCACTCCTAGCTTGCCACACTCAAACCAAATATTTTTCCTTCCGTTCTGAAGACTTCGAAACATTCGAAGAAGTTTCCAGTCTTAACCATAGGCATAAGGCATGGACTTTGTCTAGCAAGCTGTCCTTACCCTGTCCCCCACACCACACCACAATGGATTCATTATATTTTTTTGTTTACTTTAGACTTTAGTTTCAATACATTTTCCTTAGCAGTCTTTCCTGATTGCCCCAACTAGAGAAAAATCCTTTTTTTTTGTGATTTCTTGTCTTATGTGTTTCAATGTTAATACTCATTAATAATTAAAATTATTTCATTATATATTAGTTTGTTTTCTTTTTGTCTGTATTCTCCATAAGAAGTTAAGTCAACTTTGGGTAAGAATAGTATCTGTCTAGACACTGCCTAGACTCATATGTTCACTCTCTATCCAGTAACTAGAACAGTTCTTGCACATAGTTGGAGTATTAGTCAGCTTTTTATTACTGTCATAAAATATCTGGGAAAAAAACACTTAATAGAGGAAAGATTTATTTTGGTTCATGGTTTCAGAGGTTTTAGTTTGGGCAGTCAGGTTCATTGCTTTGGGTCTGTGATGAGGCAGAATATCACGGTAGAAGGGCTTGGTGGAGGAAAGTTGCTTAGGTTATGATACTAAGGAGGAAGGGTGAGGAAGGGAGGGAAGGAGAGAGGGGAGTGGAGGAGGGAAAGGGAAGGGAAGGGAAGGAGGAAAAGAAGGGAAGAGAAGGGAGTGGAAGGGAAGGAAAGGGAAGGGAAGGGGAAAGGGAAGGGAAGAGAAGGGAGGGGAGGGAAAGGGAAGGGAAACAGTCCAGGGAAAAGAAATACCCTTTCAGGCCCCACTGCCTAAAGTTTACACCACCTCCCACTAATGCCATCCAATTATTAATCTATTAATGGATTAATCCACAGATGTGGTCAAAGCCCTCATGATCCAATCAATTCCCCAGAGCCCTGCATGGGGGATAAAGTCTTCAAAATATGAACCTTTGGGGGACACACCAGATACAAACCATAACAACTAGCATGGAAAATATATATGTTAAATAAGTATACCTAATAAGAAGATACATGGAAAATATATAGTGTCCTATTTATATTAAGCCCTCAATAAATGTGCTATATAATGAGTCAGTGAAATGAATCTGACATAACTTTCCTTCGTACATATTTGAATACACCAGAGTGAATCTCAACATTGTGTATATCCACAGACTGGGATCCTAATTAGAATAAGATATATTCCATGTTTGTATAAATATATCAAAATATATTCTACTGTCATGTATAACTAAAAAGAACAAATAAAAATTTAAAAAATAGATCATAAAGCATCCTGTTAAAACAACAGTTACTCTGATGACTTCTTATGTGCTTATTTACTTTTTATAATTCTTTAGTGAGATTAATTTTCCCTTATCTATTTCCCTGGCAAGAACATTTTTATGATGATTATAAAATAATGTATAGTGTTAGGAGGATTAATGGAGGGATTGACTATAACCTTTTAATGTAATGGGTCAATTTTTAACTAATATAAAAATAACTGATCATTTAATTTAGTGTAATCATTAAAATGCAGTGAGTATGTATATTCAGAAATAAATTAGAGAAGAAAAAGAAGCAAGGAAAAATAGTGTTTTAGATGCACTTTAAAAGATACTCAAAATAGATGCATTTTTTGGTCTTTGAAAATGATGACTAAGTAATCTCTGGAGAGAGCTTGTGGCTTAGTACTAATGGCAGAGTGGGAGGGAGCCTGCTGCCCTCTGTCTTCAAGGCCAAGTTCACTTGGCTACAACTGCCATGTTGGCATTTGCAATTCAGTTCTGAGGATGGTGTAACTTGTGATCTAGTGACTTTCAGTTTGGGCAAAGCTCCATCTCCCCTCAACCATGCATCCTCTGACCTTTTGCTGTTATTTTTATTCAGTTCAAGCCTGGTGGATGTTGCTACTTGCTTTTAAAACAATCTGCTTTTATAAATAAACTCCATACCTGCTTTCTCAAGCTTCTACCTCTGGATTTCATCTACATCAAAGAAGAATCAAATGGCTGACCATAGAGTTGCTTTAGAGCAATTTGGAAGGAGGTTCCTGTCACATACTTAGATGAGTAGCAATACATGAATACCCCAAACCACTGAACACATTTCCCTTCCACTAAAATGAAACACCAGGGAATGACATTTGGATCTAGATATCTGACAAATGATTTCCATTCTAGTCTTTATTCTCTCTTTTCTTCATATTCTCCTTGGGGAAAAATAAGGTATAGATCAGATACTCATTGTGATGATCATGAAAGAAGAGAGATAATGACATTCAAAATAGTATAAATAGATCCTCCTTTATACTAGCCATTCTTACCAAAAGAGATATTTTGAGTAACAGATACTGAGTTACTCATAACACTAGGAGAGAAAATAAATAAATAAATAAATAAATAAATAAATAAATAAATAAATAAATGAAAATTGAAGAGATGTCAAAAGATATTTCAATGTATTTTAGCATTTTTTGTCATTATATTGTGTATATGGTTTACCACATATGGTTTGTGTTAGGTTAACATGAAACTTTAGGTTCTGAAGAAGTTCAGGGGGCTTCATGTGAATCAGCCATGAGCGTACAGTGCGGCCTGTATTGGTTGGCAACATTTAAATTCAAGAGCCTTTGTCTGTTCAATCTGCTCAACCACGAATTCTTCACTGCACATCCTGCATGCATTTCATTTCTTGTCCGTGATTTTGCCTGATTTAGTGAGCAGCAAGGTCTATGTAAAGTCGTTGCACAGTCAGCACTTAGAGAAGGGAGCAAAATTTGTAGTGTTGGCTCTGTTGGTAGATAAGCTATAAGAAAAGATTGCAGTTATTAAAATAAGATAGTGACTGCTGGATGACTTTGCCAAGAGGTTTATTATAATGGGATATGGATCTTGTTAATTAACTCAGTAAAAAGTACTAAATCTAGAAGGTCCTCTCTGGAAACTATAGAAGTGACAATTTATATGCTCTAAAGAGTGTTATAAAATCATCAGGTTTTCACTCAAATATGCATACTGCCTATAACATGTCATGCATTCTACTAATGGTTGGGATAAATTAGATGTGTGATTGAGGCATCAGGATATAATATTTAAATTCAAAGTGAATATCCATGTCCAAAAGAGAATTCTTAAAGGAAATACCAAAGTGCAGTTTCATGACACTTGAAATTTCTGATAGAATTTAGAGTCATAAAATGATCAAAATAAGACATTGAATGAAAGAACTTTAAAGATTTTTTTTAAGGTAGGAGTAGAGGGGTATAATGACTAATTTCTAAGTCTGTGATCTCAAGGAGTTTGATGTGTGTCTCCAGGCAGCAGAAGGGACACACTTGAGACACATATCTGAGTCATAAGATGAAGGAGCTGTGACTATCATTCTAGGTGGCAGAGCAGAGAGGGAGCAGTTCCTGCCATACTTAAAGTAGCTCCTCACTTCCAGTGGGGACCCTGTAGTAAAAATGCCAGTCTATTAGTTTAAGAGAGATTCTGCCCCCAATCTGTTTATTGGAGGGCGAGGATGTACCAGCAAAGAGGCACTTTGCAATGATATTCAGAAAATCAGAAGTTGAAGAAGACAGCTGGAAGGTAAGCAGCCAGGTGAGAAGTGGTGGTGGGTGGGGGCAGGGGTGGCTAGCAGAAGAGGAACTCCCCACTGAAGAAAAAGTCTACTTTGAGTAGCACTATATCCAGAGGATATACCCAGTCAAGTTAAACTTTCTGCATATAATTCCTTTTCTCTCTCTTAACTCAAAATGTAGAGGATCCAGAAACTGTGGACAGCAAACTTACAAAGGTCATGAAAGAGTAAAATCTGGTCATACCCAGGAAACAAGTAGCTGCTAATCCCAGACCTATCAGATAAAAAAGGAAAGATTTAACTCTAAGTCCAGCTCAATGTTTTGATTATTGCACTGAGTAGGATATCTTAATTAATCAATTGAATTGATTCTCACTGGACTAAGTCTCATAGTAAGCAGAAAAGGAATAAGTTCTCCTAGAGTGAAGGAAGAAAATTCTTCCCTAACTGAGGATGCTTAAAGGGTGATTGGGAAATAAAATAACATATGTTCAAAATATTCCATCATTTGTGAATACATTGGATCTTAGAGAAACAAAAGATACGATGTAGTCTTTGCTCTTGAGGAGTCAAGTCTTAATGTTATTTACTTATTTGTTTTTGAAGTGTTGGGGATTGAACCCAGGGCCTCCTGCTTGCTAAGCAAGTGTTCTACCACCGAGCTACACCCTCAGCCCAAATGCCATATATTTAAAAGGAGACTGATATTTAAATAGGGTGCAATGAAACTCTTGGGAGAGATATTTAATTAAGACAGAGGAATAAGAGAATCTAACAGGTGATGGAGTTTAGCTTCAATCTTGAAAGAGGAGGTGATGTGAGCTTAGAGAATTAAGAAATGTGTTCTGGATAATAGGAAGAGCACATGCAATATTACAATTGAATTTTTCCTAGAGAAAGCTTTTGCCTAAATGTATTGCCCCTTCCTCTTCTGTTGAACTGAGTTGAACCAGAAAACAGGGAAGGAATTGGAAAGAAGTTTGTTGTTGAGCCTCTCGTGGTGAAGCTCTCCATTCTTTGCTTCCTTTCTTCTGCTCTAAATTCTTAACTCTTTAAGTATTTCTGGAATGAAATTTTCCTTGACACAGTGGGTATTCTTATCTCAACTAGAGAGTAAAGAGATCTGTAAAGAATTTGAGGCTCAAGACAATTTCCCTGAATCTCTCCAGATTAAAGTCCTATCTATCCTTCCATTTCAGTCCCAGGTCCTGAATTGGGGGATAGATGAGTGGAGAAATGGTTGTTCACCAATTCTGTCCCAAAGTGAACTGTTGTTATTTCTTCTCTTGGTGTTTTCTTCTTCTTTCTTTTCTTTATTTAGTTTTGATGCTGGGGATAAAGCACAGGTCCTCATGCATGCTGGGTATGTGTTCTACCACTGACCTGTGTCCCCTGCCCAATATTTTCTTACTTTTAATTGGATGTATTGTTTCTAATTATTTGGAAGTTTAACATTTTAAATGTTGTAAAATAATTCAATAACTAATTGGTAATTTAAGTAGTAAATTGCATATAATTTACATATTATCAGATTTTCATTTGTTGTGTATATTGTACATCTATAAAATTTCTATGAGAAGGAAATAATGTAGGTCATAGGAAGGCAGATGCTAACCAATAACTGCTATATCATTGATATTCTTGAAATTTTTCAAGAGAATATATCAAATAGATGGAAAAAAAAACAGCAAAGAGCTGGAAGTGCTATGTGAACTCACAATAAATAAAGTTGGGATTGGTTGAAATAGACCAACAGGAACTATTTTATCCAACAGGCCATGATTCTGATTCTTAATGCCTGTGAGACTCAAACTCTTGGGTTTGTAATAAAAATAAGATAAAAGAAACTCTGATTTTTCAATTCTAAATCTTTGAACTTCAGGAGTCTCACAGAATAACAGAAGAGGGCTCAGCTTAGGGCAAGTGCTCTGATTCTTGGAACTGGGTCTACCAATCTCCAGTTGGATGACTAAAGGGACATCACTCTTCATTCCTTGGTCTGTTTTGTCGTTTCAAAGAACTTTTTTTTGCATTTCAAAATGTTGTTTTTAAAACACAAAAGTTATTGCATTTTTCATTGTCAAGTATCACAAAAATATGAGTAGTTATTATTTTGGGAATTGAGTTAGTATTAAATCCTGCACCACTTGAGCCGTGGGAGTTAGAATCTCCTTTCATTTCTTCCAAGTTTTGCATCCTTGGGCTGATTATTTGATTTTTTTCTGTATATGATTTTGCATATATAAATTGAAAACCATGTTTACTTTGCAAAGTTGTTATAAATATTAGGAAGATTATGCATTTTAAGAATCGAGTTAAAGGCCTGGCATTTATAAGTATTCAAAAATTAATACACTCAATCAGTGGGGACACAGAGGTTCCATGGCCACACATAAACTACACATAAACTGAAGTTCCTGTGGGTATGCTTCTTATTATAAAGAAAATATAAACCAAAGGGAAATGAAGATTCCAGAAAGGACCAATAGGCTTTTTGTTTTCACATTACCCATCTAGAATTCTGGACCACTTTAACCTAAAAACAAAGAAATAAAGCAAACAAAATGAATACCCCTTTAGAACTGGCCCAAATATTATTTTGCTGTTTGAAATGAGGATAAGTGGTTTAACCATTTATTATGATAGCTTGCTCCTAAATCTATGGAAAAATAGAAGCAGCTCTTTTCTTGTCCTTGGCCATTCACCAAATTGATTGGTAAGTACTGAATGATTCCTAAGAAGGTGAATATTATTATATTCCCTACTCTGAAATCCCTGGAGCCAGATGCACAACTGAATTCAGAACTTTTACAATTTTTTGAAAGGTTATAAAAGGGCTTATATCGTATGTTCTACTACTTTGTCAGAAGGATGTATGACAATACCTTATAATCAAATCTGTTTGGGGGCTGGGATTGTAGCTCAGCGGTAGAGCGCTTGCCTTGCATGCGTGAGGCCCTGGGTTCGATCCTCAGCACCACATACAAAGCAATAAAATAAAGACATTGTGTCCATCTGCAACTAAAAAAAATATTTAAAAAAAAAATCTGTTTGTATATCTGTAGTGAAACATGCAAATAATTAAGTTAAACAGGATAAAATAAAGACTAAAGGCTTCCATCATTTCAGGATGGGTTTTGCTACCAAATTTGGTTATATTTTGGCAATTATTGCTGGCAAATGAGTTATCAAAATACATTTGAATTTAGGAATTTTTAGATTTTGGCATTTTATCTAAAAGATTGTGAACCTGATGGTCCCAACTAAGCTGTATTGAAGTGATAACATATTGGAATAATATGTTACATAGGAAAGGAAGATTTAGTGATATGATAGCTAACCAGATTGTCTTTGAGCTACTATAATAAAATACCATGGACTGGATAATTTATTCGGTACTTATTTTCTCACAGTTCTGGAGTCTAGGTATTCACATGGAGATACCTGCAACTGTTTCCAAGATGGTGCCTTGAGTGCTGCCTCCTTCAGAGGGGAAGAACCTTGTGTGAAGCCTCCTTCATAAAGATCTTAATCCCATTCAAGAGGGAGGAGCCCTCCAGACCATATTACCCCTTAACCGCTCTACCTCTTAACACTGTCACAATGGCAACAACTGGGTTTTGGAGGGGATACACTTAAAACATAGCATGTATTTTCAGAATTGTTTGGCCTAGATAGCATAACATTTTCAGTCTCAGCGAGTTGCCAAGGAAGCTCTTGATCCTCCCCATTCCCACATAGCTTCTTCCAGCTGATCCTTAATAAAGAAATGAAACATTATTCCTGTTGACATTTTATTCTCCCACCTTGAAGGCCAATTTTGAATTCATTGTTAATTCTTTTTTGTTATCACAAAAGCTTTTCTCTAACACAATCCCTAAGAAGTGTTTTTTTATAAACACTTTGTGATATATTGATCCACTACTTAATACTCCTTAATAACTTTCCGTTGCACTTAAAATAAAAACCAATATTCTTCACAAGAAGAATTTTTTTGTGTGTGTGCTATCTAGCCCCTGATTATCTATCCAATATTATTTTAACATCATTTTCCTCTGCCTGCTTTTTATTTCTGTTAACTCAAAATTATTTCTCTTTTAAGGCAATAGGTATTTTGTTCTATAGTTGGAGTTCTTTTCACCACTGCTCTCCACATTCCTCGTCCATCTCCTGCTCATCCTTCTTTAATTACTATTAACTTATAGAGACTACCCCTGAATCCAAAATAGGTCTCTACTTTTATTCTTGTTCATAGTACCCTGGTCATTGAATTGATCACAATTTGATCATATTTTTATTTCTCTGTGTTTTGGTTCATATCTATTTCCCCCATTAGACCTTAAGATCCACAAGAACAGCATCTTGAGTCACTTCTGTGTGCTCAGTGCTTAGCAGAAAGCTGACTTAGGGAAACAGCTAAAAAATGTTGGATAAATGGATGCATGAATAAATGAATAACTTAATTGGTGGTGACTAACAGCTAACAAAGCCGTCTCACACTCATTATCACATTTAATCTCAAATCAGCCATGCGAAGTAAGCAGGACAGGTATAATTAGCTCTAGGTTATAGACAAATATGCCAAGCTTAAAAAGATTAAATGATTTGATTAGAATCACATCAGAGTCAGGATAATGTCTCAGATTTCTGATTCTTAGCTCATCTTTTAAAATTATTGTCTTCAAACTACTGTATCTCTCAGTCTTTCAAAGTAAAGATAGATTTTGAAATCTTGAAGGTTTCAATAGGAAAAATTCTTCTGACAGATTTTTAGGCAGCTGAATACATTCCTGGAATGAATATTGCTCCTGATGATTTCCTATACAAAATGAATTTTGCAAAATTTCAGGAGATAATACAAAAGTAAATTACTTGGGAACTCAGAAACATTTATAAAATAAGAAAGTACACTAAGATAAACTGATTTTGCCTTTTAGAATGTGCTCAAGGATTGCAAACCAAGTAGAGGGAATGAAAATCTGCCTGTTAATATTCTTTAACTTCCCCATGTGATAACATGTTGTAGATGCAACTAATGAGTATTCAGTGGCTCAAAAATAGTTCTCAATGAAGACATAAGTAAAGTTGTATTTTTGATGTAAAAAGCTGCCTGAGCTGAGCAATCCTTCTTGACCTTGTTTCATCCTTCTATAAAATGATGACCTTGACTAGATACTACATGAAGTCTTTTCAATCCACAATGTTATTGGATCTAGTTTCTAGAATTGGGAGGAAGGTGATATAATTGTGAAGTATTTAATATAAAATGGGTAAATCAGACTGACCTACTTTTCAATTGCATATCATTCTATTTTAAAAGTAGTCTCTGACAGATATGCTACGTGAAGACAAAGTTCTGATACAAATTTTGACCATCCCACAAACCAAGTCAGGCCACCTTTATAGTACTGGATCACTGAACAGCATTTCTCAGAGTTGGCATCAAGTGCACTGTGTACCAACCAGAAATGGGCTGATAGGAAGAGCTGTAGTATGGGGCAAAGGCAAGGTAGGTAATTCTAAGAAAAGACATTCCAGAAGCCTTCTAAATATACACTATTCTCTTCAGGAAATATAGAAGTTAATTTTCGAGGGATGTATCCATGAACTCTCACAGAGAAAGATAAGGCTGATTCTAGAATGGTTTTAGGTATATCAGATAGTGGAGTTTTTTCTTCATGATTCATGCAGGAGAGGACTACAGCATAATGGCTTAGCTATCAAAGAATCTGGGACTGAAATTATGGAGATCTGGGTTGGTATCATGTTCTGGAATTTGCTCTTTTTGTGGTGTTGGGAATGTACTAATCCATTGATGCTTTAATTTCTAAAATTATATACATATTGTTTTCTATAACTGAGATAATGCCTGTAAATACTTATACCCTGAAATGTTACTCTTTGTCACATGGAGAATTATATTTATTGTTGACAAAAAATTTGTTACTAAGAAATATGTATTTAAAACTTCAATTTAAATTTGAGATTATTTGATCAAATGATGCTGTGTACATGCATGAATATAACAAAATTAATCCCACTATTATGTATAATTACAATGTGCCAATAAAAATAAATATAAAATTTACAATAAGACTGCTTGAATTAAATAATATTTCCTCCACCCTTTTTGTCATTTTGTTTACTTCAGTGTTCCATGTCTGAGTCTCCCATATAAAGTGTTTTCTCCATCTGAGCCCAGGCTTTCTGGGGACTGCCCTTTATGGTCACATGATTTTCTCTCTAAATTTCCCAGATTGCAAAGCAAAAAATGCTGTGCCACAATTGTGTATGATTGTAAATCCTCTCACTCTTCTATCATTTTTGTTCTGTGAAAGTAATCACATTTTTGTACTCAGCTGGAGAGCATCATGTATATTAATTGGCACTGAGGTTGCTACTGGCTACCACTTTTATTTAGGAAAAGTATTTAAGGCAGAAACACATAAATTCCAATCCAAGCATTTCAGTTACTTGAATTCTTTATATGCAGTTCTCAGAGAAAGTATGCACAAGCGTTGCTCTTGATTATCTAGATATAATTAGAAACTCATTGCAGGGGAAATAATATGAGAATTAACATCTTATTTGAAGCACAGAATGGGGTATTTTGTGAAGAGATGATGACAGACGGGAACAGGTATAAGCACTTTTAAAGCAAATACTCAACTTCAAGTAATTTTCAGTGAGATACAAAGGAAGGCAGATGGTTCAATGCTTTTCCAGAAAAGTTAATTTTATGACCAAGAATTTGACTAGATATTTAAAAAAATTTTCATGCGGACAGTTGTGTTTTGTACCCTATAAATTGGATAACTAACTTGGGAAATTACCTAGAATTATGAAGAAACTAACAGAAACAATAAACCATGCATCACATTTTTCCATGAATGCCCCTTCAGCTGTCAGGGTTTCTCTAGTACGTATCAGAGAACCCAAGGTCTGGAAATTGCTCAAGTGCTCCAACTGGTTTCTGAAGATTCCCAAATGCAGTGTATATGAGCATATTAAAAATTTTGGAGAATTGCTACTGTAAAAAGTCCTTTTCAATTTTGTTTTATCCAGAATTTTCCATATTTGTCTGATCATGACATCTTACTTCAAGGGAGTTTTAATATCCATGAAAATTGAAGATACAAGTATGAGAAAGTCTGAGATAAGCATCAACTGCAGAAGATAAGTATTCAATTGCAGTATTAACCTTAGGTATTTACTTTAGGTATTTACCTTAGGTATTTACCTTAGGTAAATACTGCAATTGAATACTTATCTTCTGTAGTTGATGCTTATCTCAAGACTGATTTACAGTATAAACACTTAACCTGCCATTATGAATTAATTTTCAGGTTATAGGGTCTCATTTTCCAAAAGAGGCTATCCTAATGGAAGGGGAAGGGGATAATAAGGATTATATTAATAAATCTTATTTTGGAAAGTGACTAGGTGTCTGGCAATATGTATGATATTAAATGTTACATTTTACTTAAACCTCATAACAGACCTAAAATACAGATAGTACTTTCTCTATCTTCAAATAAGGAAAAGATGTTAAAAAGTGTTAAGCAATTTTAAATTGAGATCGGTGGCCCATACCTGTAATCCCAGCAGCTCAGGAGGCTGAGGCAGGAGGCTCATGAATTCAAAGCCAGCCTCAGCAAAAGTGAGGCGCTAAGCAACTCAGTGAGACCCTGTTCCAAATAAAATACAAAATAGGGCTGGTGATGTGGCTCAGTGGTCCAGGGCCCCTGAGTTCAATACCCGGTACTACACATACACACACCCACACACAAAATAAACCAAAAAAAAAAAAAAAAAGCCAACGTTAAGCAACTTTAGAAAGTCATACGATTAATTAAGGTAGTACTGAGAATCCCATCCGTATTTTCTGTCCCTTAATATTCTAGGAGAAGGTGTTGGAAGGCAGGAGGTGACAATCTATTTGTAAAAGTAGAATCACCACCCCGGGAGCTTGTGTAGTCAGGGACAGTGGCCATGGTGAAAGGACACTGAAATTCTACAAAGATTGATCAGTTAGGCATGGGAGGGGAGGAGGTCACAGATATTTAGCTTAATTCATAGTTTGTTCATGCTGATACTAAATAACAAACCATAGAATTATGAGACTCAAAGAATTTCCCAAGTTTATCTTATATATAGCTTTTGATAAGTTGACTTACAAATCAATCACATGAATCTGAGGAACTCCTGCCAACACCTGATTTTAAAATAGTCTAACAGATGATGGTGTTTATTAATCTTATAATTAATGAATTTCACTTAAATGGTAACTGGTTTATAATAAAGAGAATACTTTTCCCAGTAGAAAGTGTGCAGTTATTATTGTAAATCTCATTTTAAAAATGACAGAGCTAATTTTGGAATAATAGTTATTCCTGAGTTAATAAAATCAATAACGTGAGAGTTGATTGATTTTGTATATGAATTGGTACAAGATGATAGGGATTTAACTATATTGGAAGGTAGAAATCTCCCTGTAGGGTATTGAATAGAGTAGAAATAAACCATACTTTAGAGTAAATCTTTGACTTCTTTACCACATTTATTCACTTTTCACAACTGATTGGTGATCAAAACCAATTGTCAAAGAAATTAAAAAATCTCCTCTTGTGACATGTCTCTTCAGCCTGATGCTCTAGTTCATGGAGTAGTCATCTTTTGACTTCAGCTATTTCTACCTTTGGGACCACTCCTCCTTCTCCTTCAACCCCCAAACAACTTCCAGAATGCTACCAGAATGACCTTTGATAAATTGCTTTGAATCCCTCATTACCCACTTAAATATTTTAATGTTACAATATTCCATGTCATCATCATTTACAAATGGATCATTACCTTTGGGATTCATTTTCAAATATTTTCCAGTTTAGTCTGTCTTTTTGATTCTTTCTTCTATATAAAAATGAAGATATAATCTATATTATAGTCAAAGCTATTAAAGCTCCAAGAGATTTTAGAACAGGTCAAGCTGACTATGCAAATGCAAATTAATTGGTTGTTCTTGGAGGGTGATGTTGACAATGATGCTGAGGATCCACTGGAAAGAATGCTATTTGGTTAGTAATGTCTGCCGTAAGTGATTAAAAGCATGGCAAATGCTAACTCGTCTTTAGCAGTGGATCATTTAGTTCAAACAAGTGTTTGATCTATGAAAAAATGGAGGCAGAGAAAGGTGAATAGACTTTGTCACACAAGGAAAAAGTGTCAAATGGAATAGACCTTCTCTCTTTTGTTTCCAAGACCAATGAACTTTCTCTTGAATAGAACTATTCTGATATTTTTCAGTACAGAGAAAAATGATTTTCAGAGTCCTTTATTCAAAAAAGCACAAGTAAAACAATATAAAATTTCATGAAGATGTAGGAAGTAATTAATAATAACTTTTACATAATTATAAATTTTACATTCTTCCTTTTAGTTAGGAATAATAAGGGAATAAGAGAATGACTCTTATTCTGTCCCTGATTGATCCTTTACCCTGGATAAGCTGATATTGTTCTGAAGGCTTTAAAAGTCCAAGCCACAAAAGGAAGTATTGAAATAACATCTAACCAAACAAAAGTAAAATAAGCCCAGTTCTTATATTTTTGGGTCTGCCCAGCATTGTAGTATTTTTTCCTCCAAGCATAATTATTCACAATAGGCAAATATTATTTTATGTTTTAATTAACAGATAAAATTCAGTAGTTTCTCCATTTTATAAAAATGTTAGTGAAATACCTAAGAAATATATTAAAACTATTATTCTTAGTTATTCCAAGAGCTACACTTTACCATTTATTATGTCTCACATGTAATTCTACTCTTTAAGTTACTTCAACAGAAGAATTTTCTAGCCACAGAATTTTCAAAATATATTGTTTTATTATTATTTGATGGGCTATATATTTACTTTAATTAATTCATAATCATTATACATACCTTAAAATGTACAGTGTGACATTTTAATACACATATATGATATGTAATGATCAGATGAGGATAATTGATATACATCATACCTCAAAGCTTTATCATTTCTTTGTGTTGAGAACATTCAAAATCCTCTGTTATATATTTTGAAATGTACCATTACTCTTAACTATGATTATCTTATGATGCTATAGAACAATAGAAGTTATTCCTCCTAACTCTACTCCATTGTCCATGACCATCCTATTTCTATCTACTCCTTCCCCTACACCTTTCTCAGATTCTGTAACCACTATTCTACTTTTTACTTTTATATCTACTTATTGACTTCAACATGTGAGAACATGTGATATTTTTTATTCTGTGTTTGGCTTATTTCACTTAACATAATGTTCTCCAGTTTTATCCATATTGCACAAATGATAATTCTATTTTTTTATTATAGCTGAAATGTATCCCATTGGGTATATATGCCTATTTTGATTAGCACTGCAATAAACACAGGATGAAAAATGTCTTTTTGCCACACTGATTTCATTTCCTTAGGATGTAGAACTAATAGTGGGAATACTAGATCATGGTAACTCTCTCTCTCTCTCTCTTTTTTTTTTTTTTTTTTTGAGGAACCTACATGCCATTCTCCACAGTGGCTATACTATCTTATTTTCAATTTTTGCTTTTGTTACCTTTGCTTGTAGGGTCATATAAAAAATCATTGCACAGCCAGGCGTGGTGGCGCAAGCCTGTAATCCCAGCACAGGGGGGCTGAGACAGGAGAATTGTGAGTTCAAAGCCAGCCTCAGCAACGGCGAGGTACTAAGCAACTCAGGGAAACCCTATCTCTACATAAAACACAAAAATAGGGCTGAAGGATGTGGCTCAGTGGTTGAGTGCCCCTGAGTTCAATCTCCAGTACCAAAAAAAAAAAAAATCATTGCCCAGACTAATGATAGCTCTATGAAAATTTTCAAAGGGTGTTTCCTATGTTTTATTACAGAAGTTTCATAATTTTAGGTTTTACAAGTTTGATCTATTTTGAGTTGACTGTTGTTTATGTTGAGAAATGGTAGTTTAGTTTCATTCTTCTGCATATGGCTATCGATTTTTCCCAGCACCACTTATTAAAGAGATTGTCTTTATTGAAAGTTAGCTAACTATAAATACATGAATTTATGTCTGCATTCTCTATATTGTTACATTGGTTTATGTCAATTTTTATGCTAGTTCCATGTTGTTTGGTTGATATAGCTTTGTTGTATGCTTTAAATTTAGATATTTATGATTTATATAAGCTTTTTCTCTTTTTGTTCAATGTTATTTTGACTATTTATAATCTTTTGAGGTCCCATATGAATTTTAGGACTTTTATATTTTTGTGAAGAATATCATTAGGATTTTGATGAGGATAGATCACTTTAGGTTGCATGGAACATTTATAAAAATATCAATTCTTCCAATATATGAACACGGGATGTCTTTCCTTTCTTTACTGTTTTCTTCAATTATTTTCTTCAGTTTAAGTGTATTGTAAATTTCATTATAGATATCATTAACCTGATTGGTTATATTTATTCCTAGATATTGTATTTCCTTTTTGCCTATTGTGAATGGGAGTTACATTCCTTCTGTATAGCACTGAGTAGTGGAAGTTTCTGCAAAGATGATTGTTCTGCACTGGCAAATGTGGTGGCCACTAAGCTTATGTTGCCATTGAGCACTTAAAATGTGGCCAATGTAACTGAGGAACAGAATTTTTATGTTACTTAATTTTAATTAAAATTAAAATTAAAAGTAATATGTGACTGATGGCTACTGTTATTGAAGAGCATATGTCTAACAATTACTTTATTGTCATCAGTTGTTTATTTCACTTTGAGGCTTCTATTCTATTATTTCAAATTATCATGCACATTTTAGCTGTTGAATTAAATATTCTTTAAGACATACCCTGAGTGGCAATAACATTTTTTACACTTCTCCTTTCTAATCCAAAGCATATTACCACTCTCTGTGGATCTGTCCTCTTGAATATTATGGTATTAATTTAAATTACAAAGTGATGATGTCACTTATTTAATTTTTCTTCTTGAGCACTTTCTTTACTATAAAGGAAAAAGAGGTGTGCATGGTTGTTTAATTTATAGACCTATGCAGTCATAATTATTTGTTTTTATTGGTGATAATGAAGACACCATAATGTGACAAAAGTTTTCTCATGAATCAAGAAAAATATGTCCTTAAAAACCTTTTTTATAAAAAATTAGACAAATTATTGGTTGTTTTGCAAGGAACTGGCTTTGTTAAATGTTAAACAGAAATGCATCTAATGAAGGATGAAAGGAAATCAGGACAGGCTGTAAATATCAGTCCATTCCTTCAAGGAAGTGGTCTGTGCCTTGTTTAATTTTACTGTCTTTTATTCTTTAACTGCTAGATATCTATTACTGTTACCATATTATAGAAAACATATAATACCTCTTTTCTTGATTTAGTTGTGGTTTATGTTTTAACTTATTACATATGATTACAAATCATTAAATCACACATATATGGAGTGGGTTTATACCAGCAATGCATAAAAATTCCACTTCAATTTGTAAGCAAATTGCAACATATGGATAATATATTTTAGAAAAATGAAAAAAATAGTTTCTGTATATGGTAGTGATTTAATGAGAAAAGTACTTCTGATTTTAAATACTTACATTTTGGATGCTAAAGATAATCCCTCAACCTCTTGTCACTACCACTCTTCCCGTAATTGGATGGTATATTTCAAAGCAACAGTCTTACAAAGGGACATGACATTTATTTTTCCATTTGTAAAATAAAACTATATTAAGACCCAGTACATGTCAGCTCCTGTGCAAATTGTCTGAGACATAGAAAGTAAGTCATGACATCTGCTATTAAGATACTCAAGTCTGTTGGAAAATTCTTGAAAGAGGCCTTCAGTGTGCCCTTAAGATTATTAAACAGGTGCCATGCAGCAGCAGAAGAGAGGGAAAAGTTTGAGGAGTTTGTTAAAGCTTATCTGAGGAAATGACATCTGAGATAGGCCTTGAATGAAGAAAAGAAAACAAACTTTTTAAGGAGAAGGAGAACACATGAAAATGCATGATCATCAAAACATTCAGCATTGCCAGAATTGATGATTTATATGGAAGGTGACAAGAAATAAGTTTAGATCATCCAGATACTGAAAAGTGTCGTAGGCCCTATTAAAGAGATTTGATTATTTTTTCTGTAGGTTAAGGGGAAGTAGGGTTTAAAATTTTTACTCTTTAAAAAGATTGTCAAAAGAGGTCTGAAATATGTCGTTTGGCAAGTAATATGTCAGATCTGTAAATTAAAACTTTATTATTTGATAGTTCATCATTATTATGGTCAATAGAAACCATATTCCAAGTAATATATAAGCATGAAACTCACTCTTCCCTTTCTATTGTGAGGTTAAGATACAAAAAGAATGTTTTTATTTCATCACAGATAAAAAATAATTGTTTTCATGAACATTAATCAGATCTACCTTAAACAGATTGTCTTAGTACATTTAAGCTAATATAACAAAATAACATAAAGTGGGTGGTTTTTAACCAACAAATGTGTTTTTCACAGCTCTGAAGGTTAGAGTGTACAGTAGATTACTTGTCTGATAAGGGCCTTGTCCTCATAGATGGTGAATTCTAGCTATAGCCTCACATGATGGAAGAGGCAAGGCAGCTCTTGGGGGTCTAATCTCAATCATGGATCATCTGTCTTCATGACCTAGTTACTTCCAAAAGGGCTCTCCCCTCTTACTACCTTTTCTTTGGATGTTAATTTTTTAAAAAAATTTTTAAATTTGTTTTAATTAGTTATACATGACAGTAGAATACCTTTATGTACTTTGATATATCATACACAGATGGAGTATAATTTTCCATTTTTTCTGATTGTACTTGTAGAATCACATCAGTCATGCAGTCATATATGTACATAAGGTAATAATGTCTGTTTCATTCTACTGTCCTTCCTATGCCCATGTCTCCTCCCCTTCCCTCCCTTCACTTCCCTCTACATAATCTAAGGTAACTCTATTCTTCCCTAGTATTCCCCCCAATTGTGAATTAGCATCCATATGAATTTTATGGGGAGACAAATATTCAGACTTATAGCATAGCTGAATTTCTCTTTGGCCTTAACACTATATGAACCTAGACCTTCTGATAGATCCCATATCCAAGTCTCTATTCCTATCTTTCTAACCAGAAAAGACTTAAGGTTTGTATTTAAGTCAATGGATCTAAGTCTTCAAAGAAATTCAGAGGCATTTCTTATAGAGAAATAAAACTAAACATTTAAAAAATTAAGATAAATATAGCCACACAAATAATCTTTGCTTTCCCACTTCATTTCCTGATAAGCCATGCAGATAATCAAAACGGAGTAGAAGATGTCTTGGATCAGTAAACATGGTACAGTTGAATACTCTTACACAATGAATACACAGATGTCCTTCTGTGACTTAACCTTTTAATTTTAGGTAGATGGAATCTCATATTTTACATGTTAAAAGTGGACCATACTGCACTTGATTTTTAAAATGAGAATATATTTGAAAATCACTATTTTGAGAATGATTAATTTTCTTAGCTTGATCTTTAACTATGCAGCCTAAATTATCTTTCTTGATGTTTTCTCACAGTGAGTTTAACAATTCCTTTTTCATAGGCTCTTCATTAAATACAATTAAAATGGACCATTAATGAGAAACATATTTCTTTTTTGATGTTTAATGTTGAACAGATTCAGAAAATGTGCAATTATGAAACATGCATTTGAAATGTAGGTCATACAAACAATATTTAATTTTAGAATAATAAAAATGTCATACGGATTCAAGTCTAGGTAGAGTATGAAATTTATAATAATTTATAACTTAAAACATATTATTGGATTAGGAACAATAAAATAAACACTTTAAGGAAATATATTGGGAAGATGTGAATATCAATGCTGGTTTAACAATTACCAGGGATTTCAAAATTATCTCAAAGAAATATTGACAGGAGTTCCATGCACTACTACTACTTCATCATGTTTAGGAGAGTAATATCAAATTTCATATATTTCCTTGAGAAATTCCTTGCTTTTACACACCAATGATATATCTGCATTAATTTGCCTCTTGAAAGCAAAAATGGTGTTTATTGGAAGGATATTAGGGATGTATGGAATTGGATGGAGGCTGAACATCAACCATATTGATAAAATAATCAGGAACTGTGAAAGCTTGGGCAGATCATGCTGCAGGACTCACAGTCAAGATCGGTACAGGAGGGTTTTGATCCAAATGCTGATATTGTGCTGTAGATAACCTCCAGGCTTTGCATATTGCTGTGCTGGTTCAATGTTCAAAGTCCAGGAAGAAAACATTTATCCTGTTCGATGATCATTCCAGGGCAGGGAGATGCTGTCTTTGGTGTCCATAGTGGGAGGTAGGTAACTTGCAAGAAGACTCATGAAGAAGGATTACCTAAATGGACAGAATGGCTATCACGAGGTGTTTGAGGCTGGATAATTAACAAAGAACAAATGTTTACTACATAAATCTATCTTTCTGTACCTGAGATACATATAATTGACTTATGTATTTAAAACGTTTTTTATTTATTTATTTATTTATTTTAATTTTTTTTTATTTTTAAAATGTTTTCTAAATGATAAAGATGACGGCCATGTTATCTGTAAATATCTTTATCATAGTTACTTAAGGAATATATTGGTTCTAACCCAAAATATGTAAGGAGAAACAACGTATGTATCAGCAATCACTCTTCTGAAATGTTGTATTTTTCTCTTCTCTTCTGACAGGTTTTTTTCTATTTTAATTTCATTATTTTAATCTTCCCCTTTGATTGTCTTCATTTATAAATTCTTATTTTTTCCTCTTGCTACTGCCTTAGTCATCACCTAAAATTTATTCTCATAAGCATTTGGGCTGATATGATTGTTTTAGTATGAACTATCCAAGAAACAGACCTTCTACGAGGATTTGCCTCTAAGTATTTTATTTGGGAGGTGATTACAAAAAATTTCATCAGATAGTGTGGAAGTGAGACAGGGAAAGGAAGGCCTTCAATAAAGAGTTTTAATCAAGCAAATTGCCACTATGAATAACTTGAGCTTGATCCTACTGGGGCAATCTGACAGCCAAGGTGGAACACACACATTAATGTGATTCTGGATGAGGACAATTGGAGCTGAGTTATTGCATACTCAAATTTTCACTACTCATTGATTTTGGTTCCCCTAGACCTATCTCGTCTGAGTCAGGTGGACAAAGTGAGCTTGCATAAACAGAGAAGGCCATAAGCAAGGGTTTGTGAAATCTTGGTGAAGCACAAGCTTATTTTTCCAGGCCATCGTCCAGGAGGACAACTTAAAGTCCAGTGCTCCTGGCTATAGGCAAGGAAGTAGACCAGCAAACTAATTCCTGGTAAGGATCCTGAAGCAACTATGTAACAAATTTCTAACTCCTTCCAACCACTGAAGTGGCCCTGCCAATCCAGAAACTTGTAGGGGGATATGCTCATCCATGCACATGGAGACAGAAAGACTTGCAGACATTGGCTTTGGTCCCATAGCAGCCCTGTGACTCACTTCCAGCTCTCTCACACACATTTTGTAGACTGTCCTTCCCATACATGACTTGAGGGAGGCCCCTCCTACCAGGTACTTGTCTGTAATGAAAAGAAATACAGTGAGGGCAATTGGAATTCAGGTCAAGGTGAAATGATAAAGATGAGGGATTAGGGGTGTGTCTCCTATAGTATCTGCTGCAGTAATAAAACCTACTCCTTCCCTGCCTCTAGGTCTGAGCAGTTGAGCACTTATGTTATTAGCTATACTTAACTAGGACGAATTGATATTCCAAAATAAGCTCTTGAATAGCCAGCAGGCATTTAGGGACTTGAATAGGTAGTAAGCCATCAGGCTCAAGACTTGTAAAATGGTGAGACAATTTAGGAGAAAAGAAGAAAGTTAGCAGCTAAATGGCTATAGAGTAAGTTGAATGGGATGTGCTAGTAACATTACTAAGCATAAGAGAAAAAGGCATAAAAACTGGGAACAGAAGCTATGGTTGATATTAAGGTACTGTGCACAGTTCATTCTTCAGGGTTGTGACCTTCATTCCTAGCTGCTTAGAATGTTGTTGACTGACAGCCCAGATGGTATCCTTCTCTCAAACTTGCCCTAGAAAGGGAAGTTTTTTGCTTAATATTAAGCGATGTACCCAGGAATAACCCACATCCAATGACTTATCGGTACACAAAGGCCCTGTTTCCTACCTCATTATGGGGCACTTTGAAAGGCCAGACCTGCTTCAGAGTCCCCTTTGAGATTAGCTGAGGCCTCTGTTGAAAATATATCACAGCTCAGAGTCTAGCTTTACCCAATCCTACTTGCCTCACTTCTTTATAGGTCTGATTTTATTTTTCCAACCTGAGAGAATGTGCTAGCCAGCTTTCTGTCATGATAACATGTATCTAAGAAAATCAACTTATAAACAGAAAAGGTTTATTCAGGGTCATGGTTTCCAGTCCATGACTGGTTGGCCTTGTTGCTTTTAGGTTTGTGGTGGGAGTGCATGGTGGACCAAAACTGCTCCCCTTGTGGCTTTGAAAGAGTTGGGGAGGGAGTTGGGATCTCCTATAATCCCCTTTGAGGGCATAGTTTCGTTGACCTAACTTCTGCCCACCAGGTCCCACATCTTCAAGGTTCTAATACCTCCCAATAACATCAAGCTGAGAGTCAAGTCTTTAACTCAGGGACTTTGGAGGATACTTCAAATCTGAATTATAATAGTAAGCATGCCTGGCAAACCTCCTGTAAACAAATTTTCTTCTAAAAATCTGTTTTCTGGGAATCCCAACTAAAATAGAAATATGTAAAGAGTAGACAATGGAAAAAAGTGAGAATAATGACTCTATTTATTTTTGCTTGGGAGTGAACCCAGGCATGCTGTACAACTGAGCTATACTCCCAGTCCCACTTTTAAAAACTTTTTACTTGAGAGAGAGTCTTGTTAAGTTGCCAAGGCTGGCCTCATGCTTGCAATCTTCCCAAAATTGGCCACTCATAATTGTTGGAATAATGACCCTTAGCTGATTGTCCTTAAGCAAGGTAGATGGGTAGATGGTGTTTGTTATTGCATTTATTTATTCTGAGCATACACAGAAATGAGTTCTGATCTGAGACTTAGCCCACAAATAATTGTTCGTGTTTATTGATGCATATTCTATCTGTATTCTAATGCTGAACATTTGTAGCCAACTTTGATTTCTATTATATACAAATACCAAATAAATGTTGACCCATGAAGCATATGAAAAAGAAATTGTTTTATGGATTGTTGTGAATATAAGCAATTCAGGAAAGATTTGGAGAGCAAAAGTAGGATTGTCGTCTAGAGAGATTGGAGCTGTTGAGAACATTGTTCATTTGTCAAGTTTTGTTTTGTTAGTGACAATCTTGTTTTTTTCTCAAAAATTTTGAGAGGGAAATAGTAAGTTACTGCAATTAGTTTTCTATAAAAAAATGACCTGCATTCCTAAGAATCTTAATGTCACCTTGTTATTTACCTTTCAAAGTTTCTAGGTTTGTAGGCAATTTGAACCCGCTCCTGACGTTGCCGACATTTATTTTAGCATGAAGTTTTCCATCCTGTCCTCATCTTGGATAAAAAGAGAATTTTCACTTTGCAGTGATACTGCCTCACTAAAGCTGTGAAATCACTTTTCTACTGTATGAACTCAAATAACTTGCTGAAAAGGCTTTTTCTTTTTCTCACAGTTAAAAACTCATTTCTTTCCTATTTATCTTAATGTATCTTATAGTTCCTTTGGCCAGGGAATAGGAATGACTATGAGGGAAAGAAAGTACTGCTATTCTCAGGGCTTTCTTTTCTGAAGACTGGAGAATTAAGCTTGACCTTTTTCCAGCAGAGTATCATGGAATGACTAGAGCATGTTATGGATTTGAGAAATAAAAGATGATGTCAAGAAGACTAGGACCAAAAAAAGACCCTTTATGTATTCTAGGAAAAAAAAAAAAGGTCTTCTTTTCCTAGCTATATTAACTTTAGATAAAAGGTTTAATTAGAGTAGAATCTTTAATATGCTAGTGTGATGCATATTTTTACTCTTTGTCAAGAAAGTAAATGAGTGGAGCTTTAGAAATTCACCATAGTGATCTCATGGACATAATGAGGTTAACAAACCAAAATTAGGCTCTTGGGCTTAGGAAAAAAATAATTCACTTATGAAGAGAATTTTTAATTAAATAAAAGTGTCTTCATCCAAGTAGCACAATTTGCTAGTCAGAGATAAGAGGTAGAGATAGATCTGAAAAGAGAAGATAATGCCAATGTGAAGTTGTATGAGGCTTAAGAATCAAGTGTTCATTTTAATGTTTCTGTACCCCTCAGCATCCTGGCAAGTAAGGACAAAGAAAAAAAAAAGAAAAAAGAAAAAAGAGACAAAACCACATAGATTTAACATTGATAAATACAAAACTATCCTTTTACCCTTGTATGCAGCCCACTTGGCATGTATTAGTGTAATGGTCAATTTGCATTGTCAACTTGATTGTATTAAAAGATGCAGAGGATTAATAGGCTTATGAGAGTGTCAATGAGAGTGTGTTTAGGAATGACTGGCGTGTGGGATAGCCAACTGAAATGGAGATCCTCCCTAAGTGTGGGCAGTGCCATCCAATAGAATGGTGGCTTGGATGGAATAAAAGTTGGAAGAACAAGGAAGCAGCAGCAGATGCAAGCTCAGTTTTTCTTGAATGGGTTCAAGAAGATTGATTCTTCCTGGTTTTGGTGGTTGCAGATTATAATTCCTTTGTAGCACAAGCTTTGCTCCTGATATCAGATGGCGGTTCTCTCTTTTGATCTCTCCATATGTGTTGTCTTCTATTTTAGTGATACTGGTCATTGGATCATGCCATACCCTAATTGAATATGACCTTACCTTTAATCAACTACACATATCTTCAAAAACTATTTTTAAATAAGATCATATTTTGAAATTCCTAATGATCTTGGATTTTGGGAAAACATTATTCAACATAATACATTGTGTAAAAAAAATACTTAATAAAACTGTTCGGATCAGAGTATTTCTTCACATTAAATGATGAAATTTTGACTTCTTGCCCTTTCCTTATTGGACATGATTATTATAATAATTTAAAAAGAATATATATTCTATAATGATGTTTGTATATTTGAGTTCCCCTGTTAAAACTAGAGACTTCTGAAGTAAATCTTTTTAACCTCTGCTTTAAGTTACTGTATTTAATAATTAGCTTGGAAATAGGAATGGGAATTAGTTCCCAGAAAATTGAAAGTATATTCTGATGAATTTGAATTTGTGCTTAACTTCTAAGGATGGCAATAAAGTATTACATTGTGAGGCAGGCATATAGCTCAGTTGGTAGAGTGCTTGACTTGCATGCTCAAAGCCATGGGTTCAATACCCAGCACCACAAAAAAAAAAAGTAATGCATTGTAAAATAAGTTTTTATTTTAGAAAACTTTTATGCTTATTAAAACATTGCCAAAATAGTAGAGTTCTTATACCCATTTCCCTAAATTGTTAGCATCTTAAATTAGCATGAAACATTTGTTATAATTAATGAAACAATATTAATAAATTACTGTTAATCTGAGGTCATGCTTTATTCAAATATCTTTTTCTCCTTTCATTTTCCCTGAATATAATCTAGGATACTGCATTAACATTTAGTAGTCCAGTGTCCCTGGGCACTTTGGCTATGACAGTTTCTCAGACTTTCCTTGTTTTCAATAACCTTGGCAGTTTCAAGGAGTACTGGTCAGATAATTTATAATGAATTGAGGTTTGTCTAGCATTTTACTTTTACATGAGTAGATTGGGATTGTGTATTTTTGGGAGAAAGGCCACAGAGATAAAGTGCCATTCTTAAATCATACAAAAGATATATACTTTCAACATGACTTGTGACCATTAATTTTAACCTTAATCACCTGACAAGGGCAGTGTTTGGCAGCTTTTCCCAATATAGTCATTCATTTCCCCTTGCTTTTTATTCCATTCTTTGGAAGGCAATTATTATGCACAGTCTATCCTTAAGGATTGGAGAGTTACACTCCATGTCTTTGATGAGGCAGGATCCACCCTAATTATTTGGAATTCTTTCTGTGGAACATTTGTCTATTTTCACCCATTGATTTATTCAGTCATTTATTTAGATCAGTGTAGGCTCAGCATATTTTATGCTTTGAGTTATAATTCAGGGATATAATTGTTCCAGCTTTAGCCATCAGGGGCTTTTTCAACTGACTCTCGTTCTGTTTGACATGCCTCCATCATTATGCATGTTAGTAAAATATAGCACTTCTTTTCTTTTTGGTATTAAATGATGCTCCACGTTTATCTTATATGTTCCATTTCCCAGGCCTAGAATCAGTTATTTCTCCAAGGAAGCTTTCATTGAAGAAAGATGTTAGAAAACAAAATCTGGGTGCTCAGTGTGCTCATTGTGTCTAGACTCTCTTAGTCAACAGGTTCATGCATACTAACCTGTAATTGTCAATTTGAATTGCCAACTTGATTGGATTAGGAGATGCCGAGGCTTATAGTGTGTCAATGAGGGTGTGTTTAGGAATGATTGGCATGTGAGATAGCCAACCAAAGTGGAGACCCTCCCTAAGCCTGGGCAGGGAATGGAATAAAAGTTGGAAGAACAAGGAAGCAGCAGCTGATGCAAGCTTGATTCTTCTTGACTGGGTTCCTGATTGCTGCTATAATTGTCTGAGGGTATCAGACTCTCACTTCTTCACTCTTCCAAAGCAGACTCTGCCAGTGATTCTCCAAGGAGTTTCCAGAAGCTCTTGGTCTCAGACTAAGGTAGCACCATTGATCCCTCTTGTTCTGGGACTTCAGCATCTTGGACTGCACAGTTACTGGTTCTTTTAGCTCTCCAGCCTGCAGACAGCCATTGTGGACTATCCAGTTTCTGATCATGTAAGCCAACCTAGTAAATCCCCTTTTTATAATTATACTTCTTGTTGATTCTGTTCCTCTAGAGCACCCTAATACATAACCTGTGTATACATGGTATACATGCATCTCTGTATTTCTGTACCTCTACATCTATAATTAGAGTAAGTTAAACATGAGCTCATACTGATGTCATTAATCTAATTCATTACCATCTGGATTCTTCTAGCCATCTTACCTTGATTATCTGTAAACTCCTGCTGCAACAATGAGAAATCTGTTTCCACCATTTGTTATTTGTTTACTTATTTGTTTCATCTTGGTCTACATCTATAGTGATTTCAAGATGGTTAAACTGGATTCCTGTAAGAAGATCCAGAGTATAGTGCTTATGTACTGTTTCTCTTTATCTACATTCTTACAGTTTCTACTTTTCTAAAGTTTTCTCCTATCTTAATCAGTGAAGTAATAGTTTGATTTTTTATCACAATCTGTATTCCATTTTGGAACAATTGGCCTCCTTTATTTTATTTTTTGTAGTTGTTTGATTGTTTGCTTGCATTAAAGGTTATTTCTTGTGGTGAAAAATTCTCTGAGCTTTGACATGCATAGTGTCATGTGTTTATCATTATATATCATAGAAAATAGTTATAACACTGAAAATAATCAGTGATGCTTCAAAAAATTAACCCCTCCCATCCTCCAATGCCTAGATAACTATTGCAGCTCTTTACCTTCTCTATATCTTTTTCTTTTCCAGAATGTCATATAAATGAAATCTTCTAGTATGTTGCGTTTCCTACTGGCATCATTAACTTGATTATATGCATTTAAAATGCATCCATGTTATTTCATGGATTGGTTGTTCATTCATTTGTAGCACTGAATAGTCTTTCATTCAGTGATATGCCACAATTTGTTTATGCATTCACCTATTTTAAATTTTGGTTGCTTCTAGTTTTGATAATCATAAATAAAGTTGACACAAACATTTATGTGCATGTTTTTGTGTGAACACAAATTTTCAAATCCATTGGATATAATGAATGCAATTGCTGGTAAAATTATGTCTAGCTTTGTAAGAAACTGCCAAAATGCCTTCCAAAGTGACTGTGACAGTTTGTGTTCACACTAGCAGTGAATGAAAGTTCTTACTGCTCCACATATTCACCAGTATTGATACTGTCACATTTTGGGTTCCAACCATTCCAATGGATATGTAGTGAGGTGTCATCGTCATTTCATTTGCATTTATCTAACGGCAAGTGATGCTGCAGATGTTTTCACATGCTATTTGCCATCTGTATATCTTATGTGGTGAGTTGTTTGTTCAGATTCTTTGCCCATTTTTAAATTGAGTTTTTTCTTATGGTTCAATTTTAAGAGGCTTTTATTATTTTGTACACATCTGATTAATGATTCACAAATATTTTTTTCCAGTCTATGACTTCTTCTTCAATTGTTTTAACAACATTCTTTGTAGAATAATTTTTTAAAATTTAATAAATTCCAAACAAACTTTCTTTGTAGAATAATTTTTAAAATTTAATAAATTCCAAACAAACTTTTTTTAAAAAATTCTATTCTATCTATTTAGTGAATATACCACAATTTATTTCTCCACAATTTATTCTTGGGTATTTCGTGAGTTTCTACTTTAGTGGTATTGTGAATGAAACATTTATGAAATTCTTGCATATTTTGATGGAACACTTTGTACAATTTTATTTTATTTTCCCTTGTTTGATTTAACAAATTCTGACTTCCAATAAAATATTAAATAGGAATGAAGAAAGATAGTGTCCTTTCTTTTTTCCTTAACATTAGATGGAAAGCATTTAATATTATACACACACACACACACATATATAGTATCTGTACATGTATCTATATCTGTACATATATCTCCTTATAGTTTACTATGTTTAAAAAATTTTTAATCATTATTAGGTGGTTGTTTTTAATAAAAATTTTTATATAATTATTCATGTGATCATATTTTCTTTTAATCTGTAATGTGATATGTTATAGTAATTGAGTTATGAATGTTGAATCAGCCTTGTATTCCTGGTCCTGATGTATTATCTTTCAATATATTGCTTCATTTGATTCATTAACATTTTTTTTTGCATTTTTGTGCCTATAATCATAAAAGTTCTGGTTCTTAGAGTAACTTTATTTGGTCTTGGCATCAGGATAATGTGTTAGTCAGATTTTCATTACTGTAACAAAATACTTAAATAATCAAATTAAAAAGAAGCAAGTTTTATTTTGGTTCAAAGTTTTGTGGGCATCAGTTCATGGTCAGATGGCATCATTGCTACTGGGCCTGTTCTAAGTCAATACATTATGGTGGGAGCACATGATAGAGGAAGCTGCTCACCTATGGTGGCCAGAAAGCAAAGAGAGAGATAGGAAGGGGTTGAATTTCTTTTTACTCCTTGAAGAGGATACATGTTCAATTACCTAAATTCTTTCCAATGGGCTTTACCTCCTAAAGGTTCTACCACCTCTCATAGTGCTACAGGCTGGGGGGCCAAGCACAGGGGTGTTTGGGGGACATGTATTCAAACTGTAGTAGGTAATGTGGATCTGATAAAAACACTTGGGAATTATTCCTTCTTCTGTATTTTGAAAGAGATTGTATAGAATTTGTATTATTTCTTCCTAAGATGTTTGATAAGACTTAACCAATGAAACTATCTGGGCCTGGCAATTTCATTTTGTAAGATTTAAAATACTAATTTGATTTCTTTGATAGATATAGAGATATTCAGGTAATCTTCTAACCTTTGAGTATGTTGTAGTAGTTGCAATTTTAAAGAATTTGTTCATGTTGTCTAAGTAATCAAGAATGTGCATATAGAGTTGTTCATAGCATTCAGATATTAGTCTTTTCACATTTATGGGGTCAAAAGTGATTATCCTTCCCTTTCATACTGATTCTGATAAGTTGTGTCTTCTGTCCCCTTTCCCTGTTTATCTTGTCTAGAATTTTATCATTTTTATTGATATTTTCAAAGAAACAGCTTTTGGTTGCACTGAGTTTTTCCCTTTACTATTGTCTATTCCATTAATTTTGGTTTTAATTCCTCATTATTACTTTTTACTTGTGTTTGTTTTAGACTTATTTTGCTCTCTAATATTCTAAAGGGGATACACGGATTATTTCAGGCAATGTAATTTGTGCAACATCAAGTTTTATAGTGAGACACATGGTGGGATTCTTCTGAAACACACCTGAGCATTGCCCTTTGTTTTGATTAGGTCAGAAGACAGAGGGGAATAGCAGTTCTCAGCTGCCTTTGATGTGACAGCCTTGGGAAATAAAACAACACTGATCCTGTTGGTGATAGATGAAGAAAATAGAGAGCTGAGAACAAAGTAAGATTTATATCATTAGATATGAGGTCTGTTGTGGTTTGAGTATGATTTTTCCAGACTGAAACTCAGGTTGGAATTTATCTTCAATATGAGGTATGAAGAGGGTAGAAATTTGTGTTTAGAGGTGGGTCTTTTGGAAATTAATATTATATAAACTAATCAGAATGGAGTCCCCATTATTGGATACTCGTGGCTTTATGAGAAGACAGAGACCAAACACACACATGTGCATGCTCTCTGTTGCTGAGTGACATCCTGAACTACCTTAGGACTGATTCTGCCAGCAAGGCTACTTGAACCAGAGCCATTCCTTTGACTTTGGACCTCCAGAATCATTAGCAACAAACGAACAAAAAAACAACAAACAAAGAAACAAAAAACCTCTTTCCTTGAAAGTTAGTCTGTGGTATTATGTTATTAACAAGGAAAAATAGACAAATACAAAGTCAGTATGTTTTCATCCACATGTTCAATTTTTTGTCTCCTGAGGGAGGATGGATTCTTGTTTTGATGCTTTGATTCCCACACATTATTGCTTATTTGACAACCCTAGGACATGATAAATGTTGAATGATTACAAAGTGAATTCTGAATTTTAAATCACAAATTGATACCAATTAGAAATTGCAAAAGGCCATAAAACCTACTTTCAACCATGCAAACAGCAGAAGAGGACTCTCCAACAGCAACTGTGGAATTCTGTACTGAATCATGGCCATGCTTTAGCTATCTAAAACCAATTTACTGGCTCTTGTTGTAGTTTTACACATTTACGTAGTTGCAAAATAGAATAAATTTCAAAAGGCAATAGTTTTGCTGTTTCCTCGATTTTTGCTAAGTTTTTGTTAATGCTCCCTTCTCACTCTGTTTCAACAGAATGCTAGCTTTTTTTGTGTGTTAATAATGTTCTCTACCTGCTAGTTTGGGAAATACCAAATTTTATAGCATATTGTACAAACCTTTGATGTTTAAGGAGCATGAACACTACATAAATTTTCATGAGTTATTTGCCTGGAAGCACAAATGCTTTTATTAATCCATTATCTATAAAAATATTAAGTGTCTACCCTGTTTTAGGCACTGTTCTAGGTCCTGTTCTTATAGAGTCAGAAACAAATATAAAATACTAAAATAAATATGTCATATGGAATATGTAATATGACTGCATCTAGTGATTAATGTTAAGATAAAAGCAGATATATGTAATAGAAATTGAGACATGTGCATATCTGTGGTCTTAGGAAAAGTGTTACCCAAACAGTAATTGGTATTTTTTCCTTAATGTGGGAGCTGTATTTAACCAAAGACTTTAATTAAATGAAGAAAGAAGCTTTGTAACAATTTGAGATATAAAATCTAAGCAGTGGTGATAGCAATGCAAAAGCTCAAAGTAGGAATAAGCATGACATCTTAGAGGAGCTCTTCCCATGAGCCTAGAGAAAAAGGAGGTAGGCAGGAATTGTTAGGAGCAGCAGCAGGACAGAAAGGCATCAAGAGAGTATGCAGTGTCTTCTAGACCATGTGAACCATGGACTCAACATGGTGGGAGTATTTAGAGCAGGAAAGTCAATGATCTGACTTATGTTTTTCCAGCTTTAGTTAAGAAGCTGTGAGGAGAATCACTATTGACAGATTTGTTTAGCCTTGAGAAAAACAAGAAACAGATATGTAACATTTTGCTTGGAGTTCAGAATAATTTGAGCAGAATTTGTGCTGCAAACGATCATGTTTTAAATAAATTCTGTGCGATAAGCCTCAATGTTGTGTCATTAAAATAACTAAAGAAACAAAAAGGATTAATAGGAGAACTGGCTAATGATTTTAGTCTTGTCTCAGTTTTCTGAGGTCATGATATAAGAGCTAATGGACTATGTGGGAAATCAGCTGGTATGAAAAGTAACTGCCCTTTTGCTTGAAGAGAGTTAATGTATCTCCAAGAACTACCACCAGGTGCTGATTTGGAAATTAAGGAAATTGTGCTCCCTGAGACTCAATTCAGAAACTGAGTGAGACAAGTTCCTTGGACATCTACCTTGGATATTTCCTTTATTGTTAAATCTTTTAGTTATTAACTCAGTAATATGGAAACATTAATGTTCCATTCCTGGAAGCATAAATTAATTTCATTGCTAATTAACAAAGTAATATATACATATTTAAACCTTGATAACTGTTTTAAAAGTACAACAAACAGTTGGCTTCTGCTAAACTGGGTGGTGATGGATTGTTACTGGGCTCTTATACTGAGAAATTCAAGGAGAATAGACATGTGTCATCCATCCAGGCAAAATCTTGTCTAAAATATATCACATTTAATGCTCACTGTCAGGATAGCAGAATAAGACTAACTAATTGTAATAAGCAAGTTCTGAATAATATAATTTAGGCCTGTGCTATTTTTCAGCATGTAATTTGTCTTATGTCTCCCTTAATACATAAATTCCACTTAAGTTCAGATCACTTTTTTTTTCTGAATATCTCTGGCTTTTTCTATATCTTTACCATTCTGTTTCTTTTATACTAGTTTGCTTTGTGTTTACACTGTGCCTATTTAGAGCAGTTAAATACTGATGTTACATGAAAATTTGAAAAGAATATTTGTTCTATTTAATAATATCTATATTAGAGAAAAGACTGTAGAAAGCTTAGCATTGATTTATTGTTTTTATCCATCATATATTCATCAACTTACATTTGATAAACATTTGGTATGGATCAGGAACAGTGCTAGAGAACAAATCTTTAAATGATGAATATGATGTAAGTTGTTATATAAGTTCATATTCTGGAGGGGTTAATTATACTTGAGTTTTTAATAAGTGCTTTGTGACATAGGAACAAAATGCTAATGATGCACAGAAAAGGGAAGCTCTCTTTATGCCAGGAAATATAAAGAGAGCCTTTTGAAAAGAGGAGGCATTTGAAAGAAGTTTTCAAAGAAAAGTAAGATTTTTCTCATGTAGGGACTTAATATGAACCCCAAAAGTACAGAAGAACAAAATCACAAGATATAATCAGGAGAAAGCAGACAGCCTATTGGAATAAATATGGAAAATATATAAGGAAAGTGATGAGAGATAGCAGTAGAAGGTTGAATATGGCCACTTCGTAAATGATCTTCATGTCATAGTCAAGAATTTTGGTTTTATTTTATAAAAATTATCAGAAAAGATGTTTGAATACAATTATGGACTGAATTGTGCCCTCCCAAAATCCATATCCCAAAACCCTAACCCCCAAGGTAACTGTATTAAGAGAGAGAATCTCTTAATGATAATTAGGTTGAATGAAGTCACAAGAGTGGAGTTCTTATTCAATGTAACTGATGTCCTCATAAGAAGAGGAAGAGACACCCAGGACATGCAGACACAGAGAAACACCAGGTGAGGATGGTGAGAAGACAGTCTTCAAAAAGCCACAGAGAGGCCTCAAAATAAACCAAATCTATCAACATCTGGTCTTGACTTCCAGCTTCCAGCATGGTGAGAAAATAAATTTCTGTTATTTAAGCCACTCAGTCAATTGTATTTTTTGATGGCAGTTCTGATAAAGATAATTACTACATTATTATGCAAAATGTTTTTCTATTTGACTTCTGCATTATTGCTTTCTTGTTATCTTCCTGACTCCTCATTTTACTTTTCTGTGTTCTTCTTTGGCTCATCTTTGTTTTTATTTTACTTTAGTTACGGTCTAGATATGTGATGTCCTCCAAAAGCTCACATGTGAGACAATGCAAGAACATTCAAAGGTGAAATGATTGGGTTATGAAAGCCTTAACCCAATCAGTGAATTAATTCCCTGGTGGGATTAACTGAGCGGTAACTGAAGGCAAGTAGGGTGTGGCTGGAAGAGGTGGATCTTTGGGGGCGGACCTTTGGGGTATATATTTTGTATCTGGTGAGTGAAGCTATCTCTCTCTCTCTCTCTCTCTCTCTCTCTCTGCTTCCTGATCATGTCCTGAGCCACTTTCCTCCACCACATTTTTCTGCCCTGATGTTCTATCTCACCTCAAATCCCAAAGAATGGAACTGGCTTTCTATGGAGTAAGACCTCTGAAGCCACAAGCCCCCACAATAAACTTTTCCTCCTTTAAAATTGTTCTTCTTGTGTCTTTTGGTCACAGCAGTGAAAAAGCTGACTAAAACACCTTTAGTGCTACTTTATTAAATGCTACTATTCTCCAGTATTTTTGTTAATGGTCTTATTTTTTTTCTTGGCCTGTTTTCATTTCAAATCTTATCAGTTTCTATTATTTAAATATTGCCCACATGTTAATGACTTCAAATTCATATCTTAAGCACGGACTTTCCTTCTGAGGTCTTGGTTGATAGAGGTCTTGGTTGTTGTCCATTCTACCTCTTCATACTTACTGGTAACAGTTGACTCAAAAGCATTTCCCAAAATGAATTATTAGGTTTGGTCTCCAGTATATTTCTAGGCTGTGATCTGATTTGGAAAATATCATCTTAGTCACCTAAATTGGAATTGTGAATGTTATTCTACACTCTTCCACAAGTCCAGTTAATCATCAGTATCCAAAGATCGTACTGTTATGGTATTTCCATTATTGGTCTTTCCTGTCAATTCCTTTAGTACTGCTTTGGATCATACATGAACTGTTTCTTAGTTTTACTAGGCTTCTAAATGGTAGGTATTGAGTTTTACCATTTACATTCTATGAAAGCCAGTTATTTTCTAATATCTTCTAATTCTGAGATAATAACTTGGTAGACATTTTCTTTGATTGAACAATTAAAATCCTATCTAGCTTTTGATAATTTCATACAATGTAGAATTTCCTATCCAATATGAATAATAAATACAGAATTGACATATAATGCCTTCAGGGTTATTTCAGCTTAAAAATTCTGGACTGCTTAATGAGATATTTAGTAATTAGGGATCATTTAGAAGGTTCAGTTTCCTAAAATAAGACACAAATTTTTTCATTATGATGTGATCTTTGTCTTATAATTTAAATGGTAACTCAGACTGAAATTTAAATAAAGTCTTTTTCAAATTATTAAAGCACCCCTATTTTTTTGAGCAGAACTGAAAAATCTATGTAATAGCTGGTTTGTCATACACCCACTAATATATTCTTTCAGTTCACCTACTTGGTTAGTTACCATTTCCCAGGATAAAATTTTAACTTCTAGAATCTTACAGTTTTTTGGTTCATTCCTTTTTATCCTCAAAGATAAATTCAAATCTGCTTTACGGAATTCATTTATTCATACTGCTCTATTTTTGCTTTTCCAGCTCATAAATCCAGTGAACGTTTCAAATGTCTTGGCCTTCACATTCACCAGTGGTGGTAGTTTGTATTTTTTAGCTAGGAAGCTGGGGTGTGTCAAAAGAAACTGAAAAGAAAACCATGAACTGTTGAACTAGAAGTTGAATGCACACAAAATAAAAATGCTTTTATTTCTTCTGTTGTTTCATCTCTTACCAAGTCGTCTGTTATATCATTTTCATGAATTTTGTTATACTTCAAGAACATACTGTGAAACATTCTGTTGGAAAATGTGAAAGAAAAGCTACTGAGACAATACAAATATTGGTATTATATTTTGATGAATGATTTTTATTCATAGCTGGTGTATAATTTCTATAATATATTTCCATTGGATGTGTATACTTTTTCATTGTTGTTGGTTTTATAGACGAGGGAAAAATCAATGGATTAGTTGGTGGGTAAATCAATGAGATTGTATAGATTGCCTATCTCTGACAGAAAGGAAAGCTACCTGATTCTGAAAGCACAGCATTTCTGTTACCTATAAATAAGAATTACTGGCATACAAATAACGAAGAACCTAATTAGAGTTGTTTGCTTTATGCCTCATGTTGCAGTGGAAAATGGCAAGAAGGGGTGAGTGCATTTTCCTTATGCTTCACCACCCCTCCTCAACTAATGTGGAGCTCAAGCACAGGCCATGAGGTTTCCTGTCTTACTAGCCTTCACCTCTGGAAAGTGGGCAGCCCTCTGTTGCCCACTGGGACTTAGATGAAGAGAAAACGAAATAAAAACAAGCAACCTCTCATACTGATAGTTGCTTTTAGGGCTATCATAGCTTTAGGCTAAAAAGGTGCCCATGTTTTAGAATACTGGTTCTTGTGAATACATGGCTGACCAGTTATCATTGTCCAGTTACTGAAAGAAAACACAACTGTGCTGCGTTAATACTTTTTTCTCATAATAAATGTATTCCATACAACATTGTTTACAGAGATCACAATTATTGATAATAAAAACCTTTGAAAATGAAGAAAAATTAAAGTAGCAAGAAAAATTTCAAGGTATCTTCACTCTTACTTTCTGCTTCCCTGTGATATGAACGTGGTTCAGGAAAAAGTATATATAGTGAAGATTTTGATCTTTGAATTGAGAAACACTCCATTTTAAGTCTTTATCTTAATCAGTGTGTGCTCCTGATTAAGTTTGTTAACTTTAAAAAAATTTTTTTTATCAGTGCTGGGGATGAACTCAGGACTTCATGCTTGCTAAGCAAGCACTTATTGAAGTATAACCCTAGCCCAGTTAATTAACTTTTAAGTTTCAATTTTGTCATATGTAAAATGAATAATAATACCTGTGCGATCAGCTTTTATAAAGATTAAAGGAGACAATCTATTGTTATGCTTAGTCTAGCTTCTGGTCCTGATCAACATTCAATAGAGGAAAACAAAGAAGAAAAACAGGACAATAACCAACAAAAAATTGTTTTCCTTTATATAAAGTTTATTATTCTTACTCATAAAATGGAACAAAGATATCCTGATAAGATGCATTTACCTCTAAAATCAGATAGGCTTTACTCTCTAATGTTCACTGTTTCAGTTTGCATTTTCTCAGCACCACAGCCATATGGACTAAGGCATATTTAAAACAAATTCACTAAATTATTATTGTCAAAGCTACTACATTTTTAATATTTATCATGACCAATGCTTTACTGTTTTCTTAATAGACCAGCTTAAAAAAAAAAACGGACTAAAATCACATAGCTAAGAAACTACCAAGTTAGTATTCAAATCCATTTCTTATTTCAAACTCATGCTTTCTATCAGTTTGGCTAAATTTACCTTTAAGCTGCAAATTTATCTCCAGAATTGCTAGTGCCAGAAATGCAGATGTGCCTGGTGTCCAAGGTAAGATTTGGTATATGAAGGTAGATAAAATTGCGAAGATTTTATAGGAACCATAAACTATTTTATACTCCAAGGTTCTTTTTATTTTCTAGAACAAATCAAATGATCTCAACTATTATAAATGTAAATGAATCCTGTTTACTCTTAAAAAACGGTTGGGGAGCTCTTCTGGAAACAAGGTTCTCTCTGACAGTGCAGTATATTCAGTAGGGACCCCCATAACTTCAGTTTCCCCAATAATGCTCATTATTTAGGGCCTATTTAAGTCAAAGACACACCCACTGGCCTTTTGGAATGCTAAGTATGAACAATGGATTTCCTTAAGGCCATCTTGTGTTTTGGATGCATCCAATTTGTGAACTGATTGACTTGTAATCTCAGCTCCCTGAAGGTTCCCATGACTGCTTTCTTCCTGATAGATAATGCTACTACAAAGAATATAGCTGCTGAGGTCGCAAGAGATCACCAACCATAAATGGTGAAAGGCTCTTCTGTATAAGTCAATCATTTATTACTTTGCATATAGAAAACCTTTTCACAGCTGCTAATTGAAGCTGAAATATTACTTGTTAATATGTGCATTTTGTGCTGAAAAAGTAAAAAATTTTATGGGGCCTTGGGTACTTTGAAAAACTCCAAATTTGTTTGTATTTAAAAGTTGCAGCAGCTCCATACACTCCCCCTTCCTCAGTTCCATATTGATGTTTCAGGGGCCTTGAGCCTCTGTGAAAAACTGCAATCTCCCTTTAGCAGAAAAACAGATGAGAGGACAAATTGGCATTTTACAGGACAAGGAAAACAGTGTCCCAGAAATGGACATGAGAGAATGAAACAGTGTATCCTATGGTTATATATTATTAATACTACAGATGAATATAAGATAATGAATTGAACTTTTTAATGAGAAGATTGAGGAGGTGAAACAAGGAATCTAAATTTTGTGTAGAATGGTAACGTTAGAATTGCTATTGCTTGCCTTTGTTATGTACAGAGACATGGCTATATGTATGAAGCAGGATATGTAAATTGTATGTGTATGTAGAATGAACATATAATATGTGTTTATATATATTTTGATATGTATCTACTATATAATGTATATATATGTGTGTGTGTGTATGGAAATGCACACATATACATGTAACTTGTTGGCTGGTTATGTATCTGCTTCTCTGGTTTAATCTTACTACATTTGAAGTAGATTTGTTCTAATTGATTCACTGAAGAATTTGGAATAGACCATAATGAAAGAGATCCCAATTCTTTTTTTTTTTTTTTTTTTGCTTTTTTATTTTATTTTATTTATTTATTTATTTTTGAGATCCCAATTCTAAGCATCTTGATGCTAAAATTTCAAAATCTGTTTATACATTGAGGTTGGTTTATGGGCAGGGTGGGGAAATCATTTGAGTTGTTAAGTCAAATAAGTTTTACTGATTTGATTAAAAAATGGACTGCTTCCTATATTCAACATTTAGACTCTGACAGGTTGAAATATGCCACTAAAAGGCATCACTTCTTTTGCAATCTGGCTTGAAATATCTGATGGAAAATGAAAAACCATTATGGCAACCTGGTAGCAAGTCCAATTACAAATGACTCCAGAGCCCTCTGCAATGTGACCTGTCTCTAAATCGTCCTTTAGGATTGTCATCCAGTCTGCTGGCCCTCTGCTTTCTGCCTACTCACATGTAATTGGGAAATGGAAGGTACTTATCTGTCTTGTTGATGGCACTGTGCTCATTTAATAACAGTTGCTCCACAAGAGCACACGAAGGAAAGTACATTTGCTGTAGCTATAAATTTACTCACTGAAGTGAATAAATCATGGGTATTACAACTGGACAAATAGTCATTGTGAAGAGGGGGTAGGGGTAACAGGACTTTTTCTTAAAAAAAACAAAACACTTTTTTGTTCACTCTCTTTACCTGACTTCAATTATTTTATTCATAAAAAGTACAGGAAAGGAAGAAAGAAACACGAAGTGTGGCATTTGGATAGTCACAAAGAGATCAGTTGTAAAGAATCTAAACATCAGGAGTGGATTTCACTTGCAATATAGTTATCCTTTGAGAATTCTTCTTTGACAGGAGGTTCTTTGGATGTCCTGATACTACACCTTAAAATGCTCAATATTATAATTGCTATTTTGTTCTCCAGTCAGTTGGTAAGCAGTGGAGACTTATTTTGCAATGGAATACCGTCCATTTTGTGTTGATCTAGCAACCTGCAGCTTTGTGAATATTCACTGCAGGTGCCTGGCCAAGGGATCAGATTTTCACACACTGAGCAGCTGTAAAGGAGTCCATTTAAATGTAAGAATTGAATGCAGGGGTTTTATGGTTTTATACATTTTTTATGAATTATAAAAAATAAATGAACACAAATCCACATCTGCAAATAATCACAGGGATCTAAAACCATTTTTAGAGCCTTGAAGACAGGAATTTTCACCTCAGCAAGCACTGAGGAGTGTTTTCTTAAAATGCTGTCATAATAATAAAAGCAAAGATTTTACATCTTTTATTAGCTCTTCTGATTTAGAAAGCTGAAAAACACTTTGACTCATATGTGAGAATGAAAATACTCAAACTAAAACCTCTTTCTTTTTGGAAATAAATTCTTGTCTACTTCTGAGGGTTGTTTCATATTCTCTTTTTGGCATATTAGTAGCAAAACTCCTTCTTACAATCTGAAGCAAATTCCTTTATTTGGAGCTTTATAAGAATGATTGATTTCTTAAGAAAAAGAAGAGTTGGATTAGGTGAACCCATAGATATTTGTTGCTTTAATAACAAAAATACTTTAAAGACTCCAAATCATTGTTTTTAAGCTAAAATAGTGGAAAAGCATAATGCTAATAATAAAATTTATAATTAGAAATCACCTTGATGAATTCTTTCCAATTTAATATTATAAAATACCAGTATTTCTTTAAGATAGTGTTGGAATGGACATTCTGAATTTCCTTTTATAACTGAAGTTTTGTAAGATGAAGCTCCTTGCCCAAAGCCACACACAGAGCAGGGATTAAAATGATTGAGCCCTTATTCCTGGTATTGCCTTTCTCTTCTCTTGACAACACATCATCCAGCCAAGGAGCAAATCAATAATAATGAAAACTTCCTTTCCCCCCTGGAGTGTTAAAGAGAACAGGTTCAGGAGCAATATCTATAGCAGCAACTGGCTGCTTGTTGACCAAGACCTTAGCCATTTTGGTGTGGAACAGGGGGGCCACTTAGGATGGCTAGCCAGGGGACAAAAGCGGCAGTAAATAATGAGACTGGCAGAGAGTAGAGCCCGTGGACTAAACAGAGGCCATCTCAACCTCTGACACTGATTGGCTCTGTGACTTTGGGCTAATCACATAATTCCTCTGTGCCTTACTTTGGCCACAAGCAGAATGGGACATGGAGGCAGAACAAACTTGCTCTCTGCAGTTGTGGTGTTAAATCAATTTCTGGGGACTACTTTCAAAACACAGGTATTTGGGGTGCTACGTTCTGTATTGATCTTCATTCGAAATTAAATTATCATTTCAAAAATCTTTGTTAGGAATTTAATGTATAGGTTATAGGTTTGAAAACAAAAATGAGTATAATCGAGACTGATATATACGATGAAAAAATGACTTGAAAGCTTTTTAAATGCTAAAAGGAATTTTTATTTTATTTTTCTAGAAAAGTGGCATTTGAGATGAAATTTCAGTCCAGTACCAATATCCATGAATCAGGTTCCCAGAAACTCCTTTAGAATATCTTATCCCTGTAGTAAGTGTTTAAGATAGTGCTGGAATGGGCATTCTGAATTTCCTTTTATAACTGAAATTTTGTAAGATGAAGCTCCTTGCCCAAAGCCACACACAGAGCAGGGATTAAAATGATTGAGCCCTTATTCCTGGTATTGCCTTTCTCTTCTCTTGACAACACATCATCCAGCCAAGGAGCAAATCAATAATAATGAAAACTTCCTTTTCCCCCCTGGAGTGTTAAAGAGAATACTCTTTATTTATTGTCTACATGCCAATAAATAGTATGTAGTATACCCTGTAGTATGTCCACATGCCAAAAAAGTCATCCTGGGGATCTGCTGCTTATGCCAAATTAGTCCATGTTTCTGGTGCTCTGCCTGCAGCCTCTGCTGGTAGACTACTGACATGTCCAACCTGCAGTTGCCACATCTATGTTTTGGTGGAGACCTTCTCAGGATAGCTCTTTCTAACGTTTCCTGAGGTTGACATGATCCAAAATCTAATTTTTTTTAAAAAGGATTCCAAACTGTACTTATTTTTTTTTTAGCTTACACAAAGACCCCTAAGAAACAAATCCCATAGGTTTTCACATCTAGGGCAAAAAATTCTTTATTAGAACTTAGTGTTGGAATGGGCATTCTGAATTTCCTATGTGGGGAAGAAGCAGAATCTATAATGGTCTCACTATCTGTCCTTCCCGTTCTGCTGTATAATGTTCCTCTATTTTTCTTCATCCCAGTTGCAAATTATCTTATACTTCTGTACTGCAAATAGAAGTCCCTTTTTAAAAAGAGAGTATAAAACTCAGTCCCAGCAATTCCACAAACAGCTAGATTTCAAGTCCAAGTTTAGATGTAAAGAGGATGTGCCTCAGATATCACTTTTTCCCTCTTTTTCTTTCCTTTTTATTTTTTCACAGTTAGGAAAACTAATGAAAACAATTTTAAAAAATAAAAATTTAAAAAATGTTTTCTTTTTAAATTTAGCTTGTGTTTCTCATTTCATTCTGAGATTTACTCATTTATTTACTCACATTTTACATATGCCTAAAATACCTGCTTAGCAAAGTAAGAACTACAGTGTTTCCTAAGTTGATCCACATAAAGTTTATAAAATTTAAATATTTTTGTCTGTAAAAATAGCAACTTCAAATACTACAAACTCTCATTCTTCTTAGAGAAAAAGCTTCATTTCTAATGTCTTCAATTTAAACAATAAGAATAATTTATCTATGATTAAAAGAAAAATACTTTATTCAGTTTACATGGACTGACTCAATCATCAATCTGTAGTTTTACTACATTGAATATTTGATTAAAATTTTTTGTCCAGGAAGCGCATTTTTATTAATCACCCAACTTAGGCTCTTTCAGGTTTTGTTTGTGCATTAATATTTTGACATGTCAAATTGAAATATAGAAAATGCTATTTTCTTATTTCTTAGTTTATATAGAACTGCAGGTCTGAACAGCACATAACAAGGCATTTTGCTCAAATATCAAAGGAGAAAATTTTCATACAAAAAAAATTACAACTTCCAAGCCCAAAGTAACCCAGCTCTAATAATGCTATGAGGCAGTGGGTGGAAAAAGATTAGGTTGAAGGATTATGGGAGTCAATAGTAAATGGAAGAATAAAGAGCTAGACAAGTATTGCCCTGAAGTCCCTAAAGTCACTAAACATAAAAGAGCCTACATAAATTCCCACCACTACTGAGCTATAGTAGAGGTGATATAGCATGAGGTCAGATGCACTTTGGAAACACATGCACATACACTCTTGGACTTTACAATATGACTTTATGATTTCTCATGTCCTTCAAGACTTCCTCAGGTACTCATTTTTGCATCACTTAGGCTGTATAAAAAAAATGTCAGGGTTGTCAAATGAGCAGCAGAAAGATATCCTGCAAGATTGAGCAGTGGAAAACTACAGCATCTATAGTCAGAACTAATGAATAAGTCATGTCTTGGGACAAAGATAGTTTGACATCTGACCTTTTATATACATGCTATTGAAAGTCAGTTGCTAAGGTCTTACAGCTGGGTGCACAGAAATAAATTTTAGTTAGTTGGAGGGTGAGAGCACAATGATTGTAAATATACTTCAGTCAAGTGCAAACCAAGTAGAAGGAGAAATTTGTGGCACTGATAAATTTCCTTTTGAGTACTAGCCATAGAAAATTCATAGTGGCTTCTAAGAATAAAATGCTCAGAGGATTTTGAGGCTCTGTTAATTAACCACAAGATTAGTCATAAAATATTATCTCTTTCTTCTTTAGACAGACACTTAAAAATATGACTTCCTGTATTGCATTCTTTAAGAAAATTATGCTTTTGGTATAACTTTTAGGCCAGTCACTGTTATCTCTCATAAGATTTCTCCCTATTTTTTTAAAAACGTAATATTGCCTCCAGGTGAATGACATCAGCAAGATGGTGAACTAAAAGGTCTCAATATTCATCTTCTCCACAAAGACAACAAAAGCAATAAACAAACTATGTGTCAACAGACAGTGGTGGAAACCTCAACAGTACAACAAAGAAGCAAAAGAAACTTTGAGTTTTCACTGACTAAATGAAGGATTTTATAACCCAGTAATTTCTCCTCTAAACCTTCTTATATTGTCTCATGCATGAGCTTCTGGGGGACACCTCACATCCAAACCATAACAGAACATCTACAAATACTCAAAAGTATACATAAAGGTGCTCTCCATCTATCATCATCAGGGAAATGCAAATAAAAGCCACAGTAAAAAATCACCTCACATCTGTTAGGGTAGCTATTACCAAAAAGATAAGAAATGGCAAATGATGGCAAGGCGATAGAGGAAAATAAAGCCCTGAACATCACTGGTGAGAATATAAATTGTATGCTAGTATAGAAGGCAAAAAATTAAAAAATAAAAATGCCTCATGACCCAGCAATCCTGTTTCTGGGTGTACATCCAAAGGAAATGAATTCAGTGTGTCATAGAGACATTCATACTCAGATGTTCATGAAAGTACCATTCACAATTGCTAAGATGTGGAAGCAGTCTAAGTATCCATAGACAGATAAGTGGAGAAAGAAATTGTGGTATACATATTCAATGGAATACCATTTAGCTCTAAAAAAGAAGGAATCCTGCCGTTTTCAACAATGTGGATAAACTTGGAAGACATTATGCTAAATGAGATAAGCTAGACAGAAAAATCAATATTTCATGATCTCACTTATTTGTAGAATCTCAAATAAGTCAAATTTAGAAAATAAAGAGTAGAATGGTGGCTGCCAGGGGCTGGGGGCTGGGTGGAGGACATGGATGCTGATTGAAGTGCACAAATTTTCAGTTATAATAGAAATGAGTTCTAGAGATCTAATGTAGAGCATGGATATTATCTATTAATAATAATATTGTATTATATACTTAGAATTTTGTATGTTTATATCTCCTGTGTTATTAAACACACACACATAAGGTAACTATGTAAGGTGATGGATATATTATTAGCTTGATTGTGAGAATCATTACACAAGATTTATTTAAGCATGACCTTTTACAACTTAAATATATAGAATTTTTAGTCAGTCATACCTCAATAAAGATCTAAAAAATATTGTCTTAGATCCTCATTCAATAGTAAGATTTTTCTTATTTTTACAAGTCATTTCCCTTATCCCCCATGCTTATTTCCATCCTTTTGTAATTGCTTGTTTCTTGCCTAAGATATGCATAAAGTTAAACCTGCTAGAGGTACAGACTATGTACTGAACATGTAGGAGCTGTCAGTGGGGTGGATCTGGGGATGATTCCAGAAGCCTGTCTGCTCATTTTCAGATGAAAACACATTATCAACAGAGTTGAAGCAGCTCCTCTTAGAAAAATAAACAGATTTCTGACTGCTCTTATAAAATTCACAGATCTTGTCACAGTAAGTTCGATGCTGTTGACAGATCATCAATTAAAGAGTGCCTGTGTGAAAAGAAATATAGGAGGTGATGGGTATGTGGCTTTTTTTTTTTGGGTGACAGTGGCTCTCACCAGATTGTGAGATGAGCTGGAATACATTTGACACCCAACTCTGCTTCAAAGGCCATAGTGCTAGATATCAAGGAGCAGGGATTAATTTAAGACTATCATCTTTTCCTTCCAACTCATAGCTACAGGCCCTAGAAAAACTGCAGTAACTAAAGTCATCTAATGTCATGTCTTGTCCTTACAGAAAAATATTATTGTCCATCCCCATAGTTTGTCTTAGTTCTACCAGAAGGGGCACTGGTTTAGAATGCAGTACTGTTGGACATTAAGCAGATCCATCCTTGCTATGATTGATAGCTTTGGTTCACTAAGAGAGGGCATCAGGATAGTTAGGTGTTTGTTTCAAATATTTCTATCTTTAATAGGAAAGGCAAAATCCTCTTTTTTGGTTGTCTGTATGTTGGAGAACTACTAATGTGCATTGGAAAAAGCAGGGAATGAAGTTTTGTTGACATATGCTATATTGACTAGAAGCTATGTGATTTGGGCAACTTGTGTTTTTTTTTTCTGAGGTTTGGTTTCATCATCTCTACAGTGGGGATGATAATGCTTACTTTGAGATGCATTGGGTTTCCCTTTTTCCACAGGGGGAATGTTTCAAGATTCCTCCCAGTGGGTGGTTAAAAATCATGGATAGGTCTGAAACCTGTATATACTATAATTTTTCTATATAGATGCTCTTCATTCTATTGAGGTTAAGCCTCAATAAACCGATTGTAAGTTGAAATACCATAGGTCGATATCATAGCATACCTCAACCCATCAAATACCACAGTTTAGCAACACAGTACACTGTGTGGGCTATTTGCCCTCATGATTACATGGCTGGCTGGGGGCTGCAGCTAAAACCGTGGAAAATGAAACCATCAGTGGTGTTGTGGTTTTGGAAAGACCAAGTGTGGTGTAGGTTTTGGAAAGACCAAGCTCTTGCTTTCTGAAATAAGCATTGAGGCACAGAGTTTCAAAAGATGTCATCAAGGACAGACAACAGGTTTCATCATCCCCAGATCTCCCACCAACCTTTATCACTCATTGCTTTTCTTTGTTTCTTTTCACTGGAAAGATGAATGCTTCAAACCATACATGAAATGTTGTATAATTGCCTGCCAATAATTTAGAGTACTAAAGCTGCTTCCAGATTCCTATCAGAACCTTATGACTTCATCAGGATTGCACAGGTAGTGATTTTTAAAGAATGCAAGATAAAATTGAATATTTGGTGATTCTTTTTTATTCTAGTGATGACATCTATTAGAAGAAAAAAAGTCCAATGCATGGGTTAAAAATTGAGAAATATAATTAAGTTATATTCTTGCTTTGCTCATTTTTCATAAATAAATCTAATTTAATAAAACATCTTTCTTTACAACAATGCAAAATTAAATGTACCCAGGACAGCACTATATCAAGGAGGCTTATATAATTGCCTCATTTTCATACTGGTGATTTTGAAAGCAGTTTTAGAACATGTATGTAATGCAATCAATAAATCACATTGTTAAAACCACTTTAACTTGAATATATACAAAGTCTTTATAGGACATTTCTGGGAATGACATATTTCAATGACTTCCATTAGTGTTATTGAAAAAGACTAAAAATAAGATACTTCAGTTGTTCAGCAGGGTTTAATTAAATTCATCACACAGGTAATTAAATATATAAATATTTCATTGAGTGATGAACTTCACCCAAGGAATTCTTGTAACAGGGATTTTGAACTTGGTAGTGCTGCAGGTCCATCACAGAGCTAGTCTCTGTGAATGATAGTATGTTTAAGAATGAACAATGATCTTAAAATGGAAATAAAAATGACCTGAGATCTTGCTTTGTGCTTAAATGAATATTTTTTGAACTATGTATGATTTATACAGCTATATTTTTCAGAGTATAATTGTGATTTTTAGCATCACTGTATTTAAAATTGCAAGGATACTATAGGTTACTAAAATGTCTTTTTATAACAGAAAACTCTTGGCATTAGTGAATTGTAGCCTAATTTACAGAACTTTCAACTTCATATCTGGCTTTGTGGTGTTTCCAGATAAATAACTGATAAATATTAAGATATCTTTATTTTCTATCAATTCATATTTCCATCCTACAATTATCATTCATACATCTAATTGAATCAAATGAGAAAACTTCTTTGGATTCCAGAACAAATACCAATGTTAGCTTATTTAATCATTCCTTTCAGCACTATCTTTTATTGTGTCTTAACACCCAACTCTTGAGTAGTAAGTGGTTCATAATCCAGAAACCCATTATATGGTATAATCTTTTTATTTTATTTTTTTGTAGTGGAGATTGAACTCAGGGCCACTTAACCACTGAGCCACATTTCCAGCCCCTTACCCCCCCACCCCACTGCCTTTTTCATATAGAGATAGGATCTACTGTGTTGCTTTAGGGCGTCACCAAGTTGCTGAGGCTGGCTTGGAACTTGCCATCCTCCTGCCTTCACCTTCCTGAGTCTCTGGGATTGTAGGCATGCCCCACTGTGCCTGGCAATAAGATATAACCTGAAGAAGTTAGTTTAGCTCCCTCCTGTGCTGAAACTCGTTTATGTGTCTAAAGTGCTATGTAGGGAAAAACTGAGCTGAAAAAAGTGAGTGCTGACAAGAAGAGATGCCAGTTTCCAGCTGCAGAGTACATTGGAAGTTGCAGATTCTCAGTTTCTTTCAGCATGCTATAGTTGTATTAAAGGTTGATTGTGCTTCTTTTTCTCTGTGGCCAATCCTCTTACTAAGCCTATTGCTCATTTTTTCTATTGCTCATATTTTAAAAGAAATATTATATATGGCTTTTCCATAAAAGTTTTCATATGTAGTTCAATAGATGGATATGGTAGCACTGATTTTGTCTGCAACATGATAGCATATGGAGTTCATTCCACATAATGGCAAGAGCTACAGTTTGCATACTCTGTTTTGGTAGCTGTGCCTTGTAGGCAGCGTGATAATTTGTTGAAAATCATCCCTTTCAGATAACATACTTATAGCCTTCTGTAGCTTGGTTCAATGCTAAGGATAGAAAGGAAAGTGAGATCAGAAGCAAATGCCATGCAAATTCTTAATGGTTTCTATAGGGTCTTGGGTGACTGTATTCTAAACACAGATGGGCCTAGTCATCCTTGGGAAAAGTTACTCAACAATCATTGTCTTGGTTGCTCTTTTATAAAATGCTACCCATCTCAGAATTAACAAGAGTGTTAAATAAGATGATCAATTGATAGAACTTGGCCAGTCTCTAGCATGTATGGAATTATTAGTCATCTTTATTAAACTAATTTGAACTTTCTGAAAATTTGTTTCAACTTTTTAGGAGCTGGCAGAACATGAGTTTAAAAGCCTATTCCCCCCATCCTTTCCAGTAGTTAGTTCCTTTTTGTATTTCCTCTTAGACTTGCAAGCTGGAATTCAGTGTGCACCTAGAATGCTTGATGAACTAGAAATTATTAATGATGCTGCTTCTTATTCACCTACTCAATGTCAAAATGGAGCTGACTGATTAAAGAGAAATAAGACATGAATAAAATGACAGAATACACATTAAATTTTAATCACTACAGGTTCATCTAAGACATGTAGTTGACGTACTGAAGAAGAATTATACTTAGGTCTGGGAGACATCAGTGTTCTGTAAGAGGGTAGCCAAATTCACCCAGTCAGGGGAAAGAGAATGGTGAGATAAGGAAGGAAGAACACAAATATCTTTCTGCTTTCTGACAAGCATTTAGACCTTTTAAGTCCCAGACAAAGCATGGATGGTATTTTTGATATTACTGTATTTGGAATAAAATGTGTGTGGAATTTACTGGGGTAGTTTCTTCTAGCATCCTTCTCATTTAACTGAAGAAAGAGCCCACAAAATGTGTGGTGAAAGAGATACTTGAAATAGCCCCTATCTGTCAGATACAAGCAGTAAGATGAATTTCAAGTGACAAAATGTTTATTATAGAACTCTAAGCTATCGATTAGTGTAAAATTGTTCATTTTCTTTTTACCATGTCATTTCATTAATTCCTTCAAAGAAACTGACCTGTTTGTCAAAATGAGGCATGAAGCTATTTTAACTGCCTACCTATAAGCGTTCACATTCCTTAGCATAACATTTAATGGAATCCACAATCTGAAATCAATCTGCCTTACATTTTATTTTTCTTGTTTGTAAGTTCAATAATTCAATTACTCATCAGAGTACCCACTGTTGTCCAACAGACTCCTTCCAGTGGGAGAGTGTGGGGAGAAGAAAAATCCAGTCCTGTTTTAGTCTATCAAAGTCTATTTATCTTTGCAGGCTCAACTCAAATATTATCTACATCTCAAATATTTTCTGATGTCTTATCTTTTTATCTTCCAGGAAAAGCAATCTTCTTTTCTTCTTGTGTTTTTGACCATTTATTTATGCCTTATTATTCTCCAAATTCTATACTAATTATTTATGTATATTCCTTACTAATCTCTAAAATAGTAAACTTCTAAGGAGCAAAGCTCTTGTACTGTCATTACTGTGCACCACAGAACCTAGCAGGCCACCTTGTTAACTGTCATCCATTTGCATAGTAACCCATTTATTTACTCTACAAACTCTTTATGTTCTAGGAATATTTCAAGGCACTGTGAGTACTAAGGACAGGGAAGGAGGAAAAGAGAGAGGAGGGAGGAGAGAGGAATGAGGAGGAAAGGAGGCGGGTGGGGAGAGAGAGAGAGAGAGAATACTCGCCCTAAAAGACTAATACTGTAAGTGAGAAATCAAACATTGTCTTATTGTCTTAATACTTTAAGTATACTGATATTTTGAATAAACAAATGCTGAGGAACAAAGGAACATTCATAAAAGTGGAGGTTGAAGGGTCAGAGATGTGGCATGAAGCTCTTCAATACTGTAATATCTGGAGTTTTAACTGAAGGTGATAATTTGTTGAGGACTCTTAAATTCCATAGTTATACCTTCTGATTATGTGAAGATGGGTGGTCTTGGCATCTGAAAATTGAGACAATGAGTGTAGTTGAGGTTAATTGTTAAATACAAATAATAAAGTTTAAGACAGTAGCAAAGGTGAAAGAAGACAGATTTAAGAACTAATTTTTATGAAGCCTTGACAATGCCCAGTCATTGATTTGAGGTGGGAAGGAAAGTGAAGGAACTGAGGATGACTCCATGGCTTAGACAACTAGAGAGCCACATTAATGGACAAAGAAATGTGGCAGGGGGAAAGGTTTGAGTAGGAAGCATCCTCAGTGTTAAACCAAAAGAGTTTAGTGTGTGTATATATGGAGTGAAGGTTGAAGATCACTGGAATTGAAGGGGTCAGGCAATTGTAAGGCTCAGATCCAAGTGTTTCTTTTTCATGCAGTTAAATTTGATTAGCAAGGTAGGAGATGCTGGGTCAGTGAAGAATATTGTTACCAATGACAAGAATACTTGGGGGAAAGTATGTAAATTACATGGAGGTGAATTTCTGAAAACAACAGAGAGGAATTCCTAAAAGGACAACCCCCCAAAAAACCCATCTTAGGGAATCTCCCATCATAACAAAGTTTTCTGACCTCACCACTGCCTGGTTAAGAATTTCATTTGAAAAATGCATCACCCAGAAGGAAACTGCATCAGCAACCACCATGCTAGCCTCAGAGCTGGACCTGATGAAAGAAGCCACTTGGAGAAAAAGAAAATAACCAATAGTCATTCAACATCTGTGATATTATGTATCTTAAATTTCACAGGAAAATTTGGGGTTATTTTTCAGAAATTAAAAAATACATTCCAGAGGCTAATGACTTGCTGCATGTCATGCCAGAGGTGACTGATGTTCTAACATTATTCTCTATCACAATAACATGATGTAGTAAGAATGATGATGGTGTTAACAAACCCATTTCCCAGGCCCTATGTACTAAATATGGTGCTTTATGCATTATATATCACATTGTGTAGTCCTCTGAATATTCCCAAGAAGAAATGTTTTTTTTTCTAATTTATCAAAACTAGAAAAATGAGGCCAGAGGAATCAAGTAATAGGACTATTATCCTACAGCTCATAAGAATAGTGAAATACAGGTTCAAATTTAAAGGAAATTAGACCATCAGCTCATGTTCTTAACTATTATCATATTGCCTTGATTCCCTTCAATTCCTTGATAAGGGCCAAGAATAGACAAGTTCAATGTTTTTAACTATATGATTTAGTTAATTGGCAGCATGTTCTTGTTTAATACACACTTAAGAAATCAGTTACTTTAACATTTAAATCTTGCCATTGTCAGCTTTCATTATGCCCTTATTTCCCTTCACTCAAAAAAATTCACATCATATCCAAAAGGGGTATACTATCTTAAAATAGTGTCCTGTGATTCAACTGGCAGTTCATCTGAAGCTCATCAGGAATGTGTATTTTAATCAGGTGTCTATCTTGTATCAACAAATGAAGGAATAACAATCTTATGTATTTTTGTGATAACTTGAAGAACTTATTGTTGATTTGCAGTTGCATTTAGTGTTGTCATTAGGCTCTCTTGTTGGAATGACTAATGCTTATTCAAGGCTAAAGAGTTAGGTATGCTTGAAAAATACCAACCAGCCACAGCTTTTCAATGAGTGGATGTAGCTGAGGCAAGTTGTTATATTAGAACAAAACATAAGAATATGAGAAAATGTGGAATGATGACATTTATAGACTAAATCATGTTAATTATTTGCCTATCAACTCAAAATGAACTATTTTTAAATACAGGATGGCAGAGCAGACAGTCAATTAATTCCAAATGGATAGAGTCTGACATCATTTGTTCTTCCATTTTGAGATGGCTAATAAATAACACAGGCATTTTCCTCCCCCAGTGGGCATTAGGACATTAATGAGACATGTTTTATAGAAATTGCCAAGCATAGGAGCCACCTGGATTTAGAATCAGGAATAAGAAGATTAAAAAAAATTAAAAGCAGATAGAAAATCTCAGAATGAATTTAGGAACTGCAGAATGTATTCAGAATGTAAGTATTTTATATCTTTGCCAGGATTCTGTGCTTCTGTGCCAGTGTTTGTGCATAATGTTTTCCTCTCTGTTGCCAAGTGTTTTTAGGTGTTCAAAACCTTAACATGGAAGTTTTGCTTCTATGATAAATATTTATTCTCATTACTAAGTTCTGCCCTTTTTTACAAGTTACTCTTTATTTTTCAGTTCTATTTAAATTGGATTATTCTAGCATCTTCTAAAAATTTTTAAATTATGTCAGATGCAATTGATAAATTCATAATTAAGCACATTCAATTTATGGTGGGAGTACATTTAATTAGTAGTTATAATTTTCCACTTGATAATGTTTTAAATTTATACAACCTTGCTATTCCAATAATATCAGTGATAGTAACATTGTTTCACACACCATAGGAGGTATTTTCCTCACATTACGAAGATAAAGACAACACTTGTCAATTTAAATGTTTTATGGGTGACACACAATAAAGTTTAGATAAATTGGAGATTGAAATCTAGAAATACAGAATTGAGACTCTATCTATATTGGGGCAGAAAGATCTAATTGTAAGTAATTGCTATGATGTTATTTAATTAGATATTAGCTGTACTAGTTTTCTGTCATTATGGTAATGACTGACCACAAATTTAACAGCTTAACACCACAACTATTTATTATCTCAGTTTATGTGAGTAAGAAATCTGTCATGGTGTGTCTGAACTGGTCCCCAGTTAAATCTTATAAGGCTGAAATCAAGGTTAGGGCCTGTAAAATGTAGAAAATAATCATTTCCAAACTAGTCCAGGTTGTTGTCAGAATTCAGTTCCTCATGATTATAGGACTGGTATTTCCATTTCCTTGAAAGCTGTCAGTAGAGGGTCATTATCAACTCATAGAAGGTCTGCATTCCTTAGCTCATGGTCCCTTCATCTCCAAAGTTAGCAACCCTGAGTAGAGTCCTCACACTTCATGTCCCTCAAACATCTTCTGCCTCATATCTCTCTCTCTATTGCCTCCTTTTCTTCATAATTTGTCAAGCGGCACCTAAGAGCTCATGGGATCATGAAATTACATGATGCCCATTTATATAATACTAATTAATTTCCCTATTTTTTTGTGAGATGGTAAGTAACCTCAATACCACCTGAAAATTTCATTTATTTTTCTTTATTGTTTTTATTTTTTCAGGAAATTTTATTTTCTTTTATTATTTTTAAAATTTTTTAAATGCATTTCAAGTCATAGTACATATATAGAGCTCAATTTTCCATTTCTCTAGTTGCAAACAAGATAGAGTCACACCATTCACGTCTTTATACATGTACCTAGGGTAGTGATGTCCATCTTTTTCCACCATTTTTGCTACTCTCATTCCCTTTCCCTTTCCCCATGCTCCCCCTGTCCCATCCAAAGTTCCATCATTTCCCTCATGCTCCCCACCCCCAGTCCTCTTATGTATCAGCATCCACTAATCAACCTTTGGTTTTTTGGGATTGGTTTACTTCACTTAGCATGATGTTCTCCAATTCTATCCATTTACTTGCAAATGCCATAATTTTATTCTCTTTTATTGCCATTTACCTGCAAATGCCATAATTTTATTCTCTTTTATTTTAATATTCCATTGTGTATATATACTGAGTTTCTTTATCCATTCATCTATTGTAGGGCACCTAGGTTGCTTCCACAGTTAGCAATTGTGAATTGTGCTGCTATAAACATTGAAATGGCTGCATTACTGTAGTATGCTGGTTTTAAGTCTTTAGGGTAAAGGCCTAAAGTGGGATAGCTGGGTAAAATGGTGGTTTCACTCCAAGTTTTTAAAGGAATTTCCATACTGCTTTCCAGATAGATTGCACCAATTTGTGGTCCCAGCAGTAATGTTTGAGTGCCTTTTTCACCACATCCTTGCCAGCACTTATTGTTGCTTGTATTTTGGATAGCTGCCCTTGTAACTGGGGTGAGATGAAATGTTAGAGTAGTTTTGATTTGCATTTTTCTAATTGCTAGAGATGTTGAACATTTCTTCATATTTATTTATTGATTGCATATCTTCTTCTGAGAAGTTTCATTTCAGCTCCTTAGCCCATTCATTGATTGGATTGTTTGTTTTTTGAGGTTAAGTTTTTTGAGTTCTTTATATATCCTGGATATTATTGCTCCATCTGATGTGAGTGTGGCAAAAATTTGGTCCCAGAATAATAGGCTGTCTGTTCACCTAATTGATTGTTTCTTTTGCTGAGAAGAAGCTTTTTAGTTTAAATTCATCCCATTGATTGATTCTTGCTTTTATTTCTTGTGCTTTAGGAGTCTTGTTAAGGAAGTCGGGGCCTAATCTGACATGGTGAAGATGTGGACCTACTTTCTTCTCAATTAGGTGCAGGGACCTAATTCCTAGGTCCTTGATCCACTTTGAGGTGAGTTTTGTGCATGGTGAGAGATAGGGGTTTCATTTCATTTTGGTGCATATGGATTTCCAGTTTTCCCAGCACCATTTGTTGAAAAAGCTATCTTTGCTCCAATGTATGTTTTTGGCATCTTCATCTAGTATGAGATAACTGTATTTATGTGGGTTTGTCTCTGTGTCTTCTATTCTGTACCATCGGTCTACATGTCTGTTTTGGTGCTAGTACCATGCTGTTTGTTACTATAGCTTTGTAGTATACTTTAATTTCTGGTATGTGATGCCTCTTGTTTCACTTATCTTACTGAGGATTGCTTTGGCTATTCTGAGTCTCTTATTTTTCCAAATGAATTTCATGATTGCCTTTTCTATTTCTATAAAAAATGACTTTGGGATTTTAATTGGGATTGCACTGAATCTGTACAGCACTATGGGTACTCTGGATATTTTAATAATATTGATTCTGCCTATCCAAGAACATGGGAGATCTTTCCATCTTCTGAGATCTTCAATGTCTTTCTTTAGTGTCTTGTAGTTTTCATTGTATAGGTCTTTCATTGCTCTTGTTAGATTGACTCTCAAGTATTTAATTTTTTTTGAGGCTATTGTGAATGGAATAGTTTTCCTGATTTCTCTTTCAGAGGATTTATTGCTGATGTATAGAAATGCATTTGATTTATGGCTGTTGATTTTATATCATGTAGTTTTGCTGAATTCATTTATTAATTCTAGTAGTTTTCTGGTGGAATTTTTTTGATCTTCCAAGTATAATGTCATGTTGTCTGCAAATAATGATAGTTTGAGTTCTTCTTTTCCTATTCATATCCGTTTAATTTATTTCATCTGTTTAATAGCTCTGGCTACAGTTTCAAGGACTATATTGAATAAGAGTGGTGAGAGAGGGCATCCCTGTCTTGTTCCAGTTTTTAGAGGGAATGCTTCCAATTTTTGTCCATTTAGGATGATGTTGGCCTTAGGTTTAGCATATATTGCTTCAACAATGTTGAGGTATGTTCCGCTTCTCCTTAGTTTTTCTAGTGTTTTAAACATGACAGGGTGCTGTATTTTGTCAAACACTTTCTCTGCATCAATTGATAAAATCATATGATTCTTATCTTTAAGTCTATTGATGTGATGGATTATGTTTATTGATTTCTGTATATTGAACCAACCTTGCATCCCTGAAATGAATCTCACTTGATCATGGTGCACTATTTTTTTTAATATGCCTTTGTTTGTGATTAGCCAAAATTTTATTGAAAATTTTTGAATCTATATTCATTGGGGATTTTGGTCTGAAATTTTCCTTTTTTGATGTGTCTCTGTCTGGTTTTGGTATCAGGGTGATTCTAGCCTTGTAGAATGAGTTTGGAATGGTCCCCTCCTTTTCTATTTCATGGAATAATTTGATGAGTATTGGAGTTAGTTCTTCTTTGTAGGTCTTGTAGAACTTGGCTGAGAATCCATCCGGTCCAGGGCTTTTCTTGGTTGGAAGGCTCTTGATGGCCTCTTCTATTTCCTTGATTGTAATTGATTTGTTTAAGTCATGAATGTCCTCCTGGTTCAGTTTGGGTAGGTCATATGTCTCTATAAATTTGTTGGTATCTTCAGGGTATTCTATTTTACTGGAGTATAGATTTTCAAAATAGTTTCTACTTATCCTCTGTGTTTCAGCAGAGTCTGCCATGACATTTTCTTTTTCATCACAAATTTTAGTAATTTGGGTTTTCTCTCTCCTTCTTTTTGTTAGGGTGGCTAATGTTTTGTCAATTTAATTTATTTTTTTAAAGAACCAACTATTTGTTTTGTCAATTTTTTGCATTGTTTCCTTTGTTTCAATTTCGTTGATTTCAGCCCTGATTGTAATTATTTCCTGTATTCTACTTCTTTTATTGTTGGTTTGTTCCTCTTTTTCTAGGGCTTTGAGATATAGTGTCAAGTCATTATTTTGTTGACTTTTTCTTCTTTGAACAAATGAGCTTAATGCAATGAACTTTCCTCTTAGCACTGCCTTCATGGTGTCCCAGAGATTTTGATATGTTGTATCCAATTTTTCATTTACCTCTTAGATTTTTTTTATCTCCTCCCTGATGTCTTCTGTTACCCATGTATCATTTGATAGCAAATTATTGAGTCTCCATGTGTTGGAGTAGTTTCTTTTTTAAAAAAACTGTCATTAATTTCTAATTTAATTCCATTATGGTCAGGTAAAATGCAGGGTAGTATCTCTGTATTTTTGTATTTGCTAAGATTTGGTTTGTGGCATAGCATATGATCTATTTTGGAGAAGGATCCATGTGATGCCACGTAAAAAGTATATTTGCTTGTTGAAGGATGGAATGTTCTATACATGTCTGTGAAGTCTAGATTATTGATTGTTCTATTGAGTTTTGTAGATTCTTTGTTTAGTTTTTTTTTGGAAGATCTATCCAGTGGTGAGAGAGGTGTGTTAAAGTCACCCAGTACTATTGTGTTGTGGTCTATTTGATTCTTGAATTTTAGAAGGGTTTGTTTGACAAACATGGCTGCCCCATTGTTTGGGGCATAGATATTTAAGATTGTTATGTCTTGTTGATGTATGATTCCCTTAAGCAGTGTGAAATGATAGTTTTTATCTCTTTCCACTAACTTTGGTTTGAAGTCCACTTTATCTGACATGAGAATGGAAACCTCTGCTTGTTTACACACAGTCCATGTGAGTGATACATTTTTACCCATCTTTTCACCTTCAATCTGTGAGTGTCTCTTTCTATCAGATAAGTATCTTGGAGGCAGCATATTGTTGGGTCTTTTTTTAAAAAATCCACTCTGTCAGTGTATGTCTTTTAATTGATCAGTTTAGGCCATTCACATTCAGGGTTATTATTGAGACATGGTTTGTACTCCAGGACATTTTGGTTTATTCTTAATTTTTAACTTGAATGAGTTTCTCCTTTGATTGGCCTTTCCTTTAGTTTAGTTCCTCCCTTTGCAGGTTTTCATTGTTGTTTTTCATTTCCTCCTCATGGAATATTTTGCCAAGAATCTTTTGTAGTGCAGGCTTTCTTGCTGTAAATTCTTTTAATTTTTGTTTATCTTGAAAGGTTTTTATTCCATCACCAAATAAAACTTAATTTTTCTGGCCATATGATTCTTGGTTGTCATCCATTGTCTTTTAGAACTTGGTATATGTTGTTCCAAGCTCTTCTAGCTTTAAGGGTCTGGATTGAGAAATCTGCAGAGATCCTAATTGGTTTCCCTCTATATATAATCTGATTCTTTTCTCTTGTGGCTTTTAAGATTCCTTATTCTGAATGCTAGGCATTTTCATTATGATGTGCCTTGTTGTAAATCTGTTGTGATTTTGTACATTTGGTGTCCTGTAAGCCTCTTGTATTTGATTATCCAATTTGTTCTTCATGTTTGAAAATTTTTCTGATAATATTTTATTGAATAGATTGTTCATGCCTTTGGTTTGAAATTCTATGCCTTCCTCTATCCCAGTAATTCTTCAATTTGGTCTTTTCATGTTATCCCATAATTCTTGGATGTTCTGTTCATGGTTTCTTACCATCTTAACTATGTGGTCAACTCTATTTTCAAGATTAAATATTTTGTCTTGTCTGAGGTTCTGTCTTCCAAGTGATCTAATATGTTGGTGATGCTTTGTATTGAGTTTTTAATTTGGTTTAATATTTCTTTAATTTCAAGGATTTCTATTTGGTTCTTTTTTCAGAATCTCTATCTCCTTATTGAAGTAATCTTTTGCTTCCTGTATTTGCCTATGTAGCTCTTTATCAAAATGATCTTTTGATGTCTGGGTTTGCTCTGGGTTTTTATCATTCTTTAAGTCACAGAACTTTTTAATTATGTACATCCTGAACTCCTTCTCTGACATATTTTCTGCTGTGTTAATCATGGATTCTAATAATGTAGTATCTTGGTTTGTTTGAGGCACTTTCTTCCCTTGTTTTTTCGTGTTGTTTGTGTGTCTTCCCTTTTAACTCTGCAGATCCAAGGTATTACAGTTTTTATCCTATAAGCTTATAGATTCCCTGCAGGATTTCAATACCTCTCCTTTAATGGGGAGACCAATATTGACAGATCCCAGTACAAACAATATATAGTTTCAAACTAAGTAGCTCCTAATAATTCCTAAATACATTTATGGCTTTGTCACAATATACAAATTTTGAGTTCATTTAGCATCTACTATATAAACAACAGGTTTGCACAATGGTCTACAGTTTCTGCTGGTGGGCTAGAGAGAACTGGGGGTGGGGTATAGGATGAGATGTTAGGGAAGTATGAAGTGAGGATATAGTTATTAGATCCTAGAAAGCATGAAAGAGGAATCCAAAAGAAGTTGGCTATGAGTAGAAAAGAGAGAAAGTGATTTGGGGAAGACTAGTAAGTAGGAAGAAAATAGAGTACAACTAATGAGGATACATAAAAATTAAGAAAAATAAAACATGTAAAGGTGGAAGTTACGAGACTATATAATACAACTGTAGTATACTACTCAGATATCCCAGTCCACCATAGCATAATGCATAAAAAATACTTGGTTTCACAAATGTTGGGGATGTGAGGGCAGGAAAAGAGTGAGAGAGAGAATAGAAAAAAAAGAAAGGAAGAAAAAAAAGAAATAGAAGAAAAAAATTAAAAAATATAAAGTCTCAACATAAATAAATAGGATTGTTTCCCTTCTATTCCAGTAGTTGGAGTTGTCTGTTGCTTACTGGTATCTGCATGCTCAGGGCAAAGATGGTGAAACTGGAGTCTCACAAAGAAGCCATTTGCTTCAGAGATAGGGTGAAGGGCCGGGCTGGGCAGTGGTGTTGGGTGACATGTTCAGAGATGCAGCTCTGTGGTATGCTGTGCAGAAGTAAAATTTGTCTCCAGATCTGTCCTGTGTCCCCAGGTGTAGGTGAACATGGAGGTTCCACCCTGGTAGATGGAGATCCATACAAGAGCAGCAGCCAGGGGTCCTACAAGGGAGCAAGGCTAGGGGTCCTGTGTGGGTGGGTGACTCGAGGTGGGTGGCCTGCTGTGTGTGTGGGCAGTGGAGCCGGGGATCCTGTGCGGGAGCACAGGTGATGGGTCAGAGTCCTGCTCCTGAGTGCACAGCTGGGGTCCTATGCAGGCTTGTAGCTGGGGTCCTGTGCAAATACTGGGACCTGGAATCCCTGTGGGCATGTGAGTGGAGTTCCTGTGTGCAGGCAGCTGTCTTCTAAAAACTTGCTGAGAAACATTGTTTCCACTATTTTAAACCCTGGTCCTGGAAATACTAGGAATGCCGCTTCCATCTAGGCTGCCATCTTGGAACTGATAGGTGAAAATTTATGATAGTACCTAAATCAGAATTTGATTGAATAATTAGGGGACTGGAAACTTAGGGGACATCTTTTGAATTTATTAAAACATTAGCTATTTCACTTGTATTAGGGTAATGTGAGAAAGCATAAGTTTATATTTGAAAAGAATTCAATATTTATTATTAACATATTTATTATACATTAATGAGGTTCAATGTGGTATTTCCATATATGCATGTAGCATCTACTTATCAAATCCAGCCTCCCTCTTTTTCTGTCCTACACATCATTTCCAATCTCTAATAATCACTATTCAACTCATAGGTTGACTTTTAAAAAAATCTTTTTTGTATCAGTATTACTTGTCTTTCTATGTGTGGCTTATTTTCTTTAACTGGTTCCATTCATTTTTCTGAAAGTTACAGAATTTTGTTCTTATTTATAACTGAATTGTGCTCCATTGTGTTAATATCATATATGATTTTTTAGTCCATTCATCTCCGGATGGGAACCTGGGCTGATTTCATATCTTAGACTTTGTGAATAGTGCTGTTATATTTTTGATATGCTGATTTCATTTGCTTTGGATATAGATCCAATAGTGAAGCTTCTGGATTATATAGTGGTTCTATTTTCAACTTTTTCAATAATCTCCATAATGACTGTACTAATTTACATTCCCATAAACAGTGCATAAAAGTCCTTTTTCTCACATCTTCACTAGCATTTGATATTTTTAAATAATAGAGAACATAGTTTCTGAAGAAAAATATAGATTTATATTCTATTATAAGCATGGAGGCTGAAAAAGAATCAAATCACCTCAAAAATTTAAAGTATGTCCTCCTACTCTTGTCTTTCATCCTATACTAAAATTAATTCCAACATCTGTTGATATACAACATTTTATTGAACATTTCTACACCTAGTTCAAGAAACATTCCTATACCTATTTAAATAAACTAATAATTTTGAAGTTTTACACAGTTAATCATACTATTTGATCATCTTAAAATGTTAGCCAAACATTGAAACTTTGAGCTATGTAGTAATATTCTATGCATGAACATAACTAAAAAAAATAAAATTAAAAGGAAAAGAAAAGAAAACAAAGTTTAAAAATTAAGGAGTGGATGCCCAGTCTAAGTCATTAATAGATGACATGCACATGTCTTTCCAATGCCCTTTGAATTTTCTATGAAAATATCATTTTGTTAAACCTAGTGACTGAACCAGGATTGAAAGTAGCCTATGAAAGTTTTCATAGCTTGATGATTCCTTTTTCAGTAGTTTCTGGGTATTTTTTTTTCTTTCAGGAAAAAGTTTCTTCTAGGTGTTTCCTAAGATGAAATAGTACAGGTTCCTTAAAATTTTCTTAGGTTGTAAATAATTGCGTTTTCTCTGCAGAGCTGATTTTTTGCTTCTGAATTCTTACAACTGGTATTACACTTTTCTCTGATATGTCACTGTTGGCAGTGACTGTCACTTGCTCTCCTATTTCTGTTTTTAATCTCTACTGTTCTCCCTGCTTCCTACTGTGTCTGCCTTCCTGGTTATTTTTCTTCTCTCTATACCCTTTTTGTTACTTTTTTCTTAACACTTATCTCTTATTTCATAAACATTCTAGCATGTGGAGTTTAGACTTACTGCCTCTTCTTGTTCACTTAGTTTATAATTCCACCATTGAACTTTCATTTTTCCCTCACTGCTCTCCCTAAGGATACAAGGTTATTTGAATTACCAATTATTGGTATCTTCCTGGACACTCTGCTACACTGTGTATTCTTTCATCTCTTAAATGTTGGCATTTCCTTGGATTCTTTCTTCTTATTTCTTGTTCCTAGTCTTAACTTCTACAAATCTTTCTGGGGATTATAATGGGTTCTTAGTATTTTGCATATTGATATTGTATCCCACTACTTTGATGAATTTGTTTGTCATCTTTAGAAGACTTTTGGTGAGACCTTTAGGGTCTTCTAAGTATAGGATAATATCATCTGAAAATGGGAATAATTCAACTTCTTCCTTTCCTATTTGTATCCCTTTTATTTTGTTTTTTTGCCTACTTGCTCTGGCTAAAATTTCAACTACCATATTGAATACAAGTGGTGAGAATAGCATCCTTGTCTTGTTCCTGATTTTTATAGGAAGTGTTTTCAGTTTTTCCCATTCAGTTGACTTTCGGTTTATCAGATATAGCCTTTATTATGTCAAAGTAGGTTCCTTTTTCCATAGTTTCTCAGAGTTTTTATTATAAAGGGGTGATGAATTCTGTTGAAGATCTTTTCTACATATATGGATATACTCACGTGATTTTTGTCTGTGGTTCTATTTGAAGGGTATTACATTTATTGATTTATGTGTGCTGAACCACTCCTGCAACCCTGGGATGAAACCAACTTGACCCATAAAGTATGACCATTTTAATGTGTTGTTGAATTTGATTGCTAGTATTTTTAAGGATTTTTGTTTTTATATTCATTAAAAATACTGGCCTATAATTTTATTTTCTTCGTATGTCCTTAGCTGGTGTTGGTATCAGGGTGATACAGGCTTTGTAGAATGAGTTCAGAAGTGTTCCTTCCATTTCTATTACATGGAATAATTAGAGGTACTTTGACATTAGTTCTTTAAATATCTGGGAGAATCCAACTGTGAAACCATCTGATAATGAACTTTTGTTGACAGGCTTTACAGTATGGATTGAACCTCATTGTTTTGGGTCTGTTTATTTTTCTATATCTTTTTGGTTCATTTTTGGCATGTGTCTAGAAATTTATCCACCTCTAGACTTTCCAATTTATAGGAATAAAAGTTTTCAAAATAGTCCCTATGATTCTCTAGATTTCAGTTGTATCTATTGTAATATTCCCATTTTTATCTCTAATTTTATTAATTTGGGTATTCTCCCTTGGTTTGAGTTTGGTTAAGAGTTTGTTAATCTTATTAGTCTTTTAAAGAACCAATTCTTTGTTTTATTGATCCTTTACCTTGTTATTTTTGTCTATAATACACTAATTTAAGCTCTGATCTTTATTATTTGCTTTCCTTTACTAGATTTAAAATTGATTTCTTCTTGTTTTCTAAGATCTTGAGATTCATCATGAGTTTTTTATTTAAGATCTGATTTTTTAAAATATATTTTTTAGTTACAGATGGACACAATACTTTTTATTTATTTATTTATTTTTATGTAGTGTTGAGGATGGAACCCAGTGTCTTGCACATGCTAGGTGAGTGCTCTATCACTGAGCCACAACCCCAGCCCCTTAAGATCTGATTTTTTAAATGTAGTTATTCATGGCTATAAACTTGCCTTTTAGAACTGCCTTCACTTCATCCCAGAGATTTGGGTATGTTGTTTATCCATTTTCCTTGGGTTCTAAAAATGTTTAAATTCCCCAGTTGATTTCTTCAATGACTCACTCACGATTCAAAGTGTATTGTTCAATCTCCATGTTTTGTGTAGTTTCTGTAGATCTTCTCGCTATTGATTTCTAATGTCATTCCATTATAATGTGAAAAGATAGAATTGATTATTTCAATTTTTATTTTGTATTTTCTAGAACTCGCTTAACAATCAATTGCTTACTGTATGATCAATTTTGGGGTAAATTCAATGAGCAGCTGAAAGGAAAGTGTATTCAGCTGTTGCTGGATGAAATATTGTTATTGACATCTATTAAGTCCATTTACTGAATATTATAGTTTAAATTTCTTGTGTCTTTGTTGATTTTCTGACTGGATGAATTATCTATTATGTATTGAAGTTTCCACTATTATACAGGAACCTATCTATTGAGCAATGTTTGTTTTATGAAATCAGGCACACAATTCTTAATATTCCATTATCTACATCTATATTCACATATCTCATTTTCTCTTGGACATCTCTCATATCACTAGTTGGGTTGTCCAGATGCAGATGCAGAGAAATAGAAGTACAAAATGATTATCAAGTAACAACACCTTGGAAGGGAGAGGGGGAAAGGACTTTTGAGAGAAATATTGGAACATGGTCGAGATCTGACAAAGTCTCAGTCAACGCAATGAAATGCTCTAGAGCAATAACTGCCCAGTAGAGGAGTCCTGCATGGGCTCAAAATAGCCAAGATCTTAGAGTTAAAGTTTTATCATTTATGGATTTAAACCATACCTGGATCTTTCTGTGGCTGAGCCCAGCTCTGAAGGAAGAAATGGCTGGATGTTCTCTGTTGACAACTTTCCTTGCAGGTGGTCAGAAAGTCATTCCTCAAAGGAATATCTGGGTAGCACATCTCCATATCAACTGCTCTCCTGAACGTTTTCTTACTAACACAAATTCTAACATCTCTGATGTTATCTGAGGTTCTCATCACCCCTTGACTGGAATTAATATAAACCTCTCTAATTTATTAATTCAACTCAAATTTGTTGAATTATTCTACACACTGGGGAATTCATTAGTTAATATGGCAAAGTCTCTTCTAGGACTTACATTTTGAACAAATAATTAAATACATAGTATTTCAGGTGGTTGTAACTTCCTTTCCCCTGGTTATACATTTTCCATGGATTAACTTGAGTGAGTGTGACTCTTGGCCTCTCTCTCCATAGTGGAGATTTTCCCTTCCTTCTTCTCTACAGCAGAGCACTGTTGAAGTGGCCCTCTCAGATAGCTGTACCTACACAACTGATCTTTTACAGTGGGAAGGAGAGAGTAGAGAAACCTGATACTTAGATTTGGTGGAGATTGCAGGGATAGGGACTAAAGTAAGAACTTCAAGTAGAAGTCATAATACAACATTCTTTAATAAGCTCTTTTAGCAATAAAATTGACATTTTGAAATCTACTAGTGTCTTTCCTATGCTTTATGTCTCGATCTAAATACTTGAAGATAAAAAAGAATATTATATTTTAAACCTTCTCTAATTCTGTCATGTAATATGTCGGGTATAGAAAAGTGATATGAAGAATAATAAAGGCAGTGTAAGAAGATAGGAATAGTTGGTCATTATTTTATAAAGGCTTTCACGAGAAAACCTTATTTTGAGTATAAACCTACTTAAGGTGACCCAACTTTACTGGCTGGAGAAAGTACCTAGCTATTGTCTTATTGTCTTTTTATTTTGCCTCTTTTAGGGTTGGATCATTTTCAGACCCTTCTTCAGGTTCACATTACAAAAACCACACAAAACATTAATAAATTCAGTTGCCTTTACTGAAGACAGATGGGAATTCATGTAGAAGAGTTTCATCAGGTAGTTCATTCCTCTCATCACTTCTATTGCACTCAAAATGCTTTTCCTTCTATAAGGTGTAGGACAGTTTCCTCATCCTGAGTTAGAAGGTAATTGACTGCTAAACTCTAAAATTTTAGGTAGAGCATGGGATGAGGCTTACCTTCTATGTCTCCCATATTTTTTCTATAATTGAAAACTCTTTCTGCATGAATAATTCTGTATTCTTTATGTTTGCACTTTCCCTCAAAGTTATTTACCAAATAAACCTCTTAAATCACAAGTGAGGAGTCTCAAGGGGCACAAAATTAAATTTGGTAATTTTTAAACACCTATCCATGTCAGGTAATGACCCATCCTAAGACAGAAGGGTTTCATGGGACACATAAATTTTAGAAATAAAACTGGAGAGTTCTAGGAAAGCCAGCATATTCTAGGTCTTCTTTGACTTAGTAACCCAGTCTCATATTTTAAAGTTGTGGGGAGACTATATAAGAGCCTTGTCTAGTTTATAATTTCTTTACTTCATCCTTAGGACCATGCACAGAAACAGTTACCTGCCCTTCTCATCTAGGGATGAATTTATCCCATCAGGCCACCTGAACCCTAGTCGTATCAGTTAAAGGTACTGCTCTTTCTCCAAAAGGCTCATATATGTCTCACATAGTGAGAGAACTTAAAAAACTTACAGAAGAACACTCTAGGAGAACTTAAAGAAAACCTAAAAATTAAGCATAAAGCACAGCCTGTCTTCTACCCTATATTCTCTACTCTCACAAGCAGTGCGTAATGCCATGTTATTGGCCTTCCAACACTGGGATATGCTTATCTTACTAATCTTTTCCTACTAGATTTATTTCTCTTTAAAGCAGAGCTTCCCCCTCTGTGTTTTTTTTTTCTTCTGACATCACATTAAGAATAATAGGGTAAAGATTTACTAGAGATAAATTTTACAAACTTAAATAGAAGAATTATTGCTTCTCAAAGGTCTTTATATCTTGTTCCCCCAAATGAAATGGAGTATTTTTGCTAAGAAGGTTTAGTATCTATGTGAGCACAGATATATTGGTTGTAGCCATTCCATAATGGAAAAAAATTTTAAAAATGGTGCATGTAGAATCATAATGCTAGTAAATTTATTGTGGAGCAGAAATTCTTGGCAGAGCTGGACCATTTACCTGTTTATTCCACTCCCTGGGGTTTTGCTTAACAAAATTTGGCCTCAAAATTTCTAGTTTTTACAGATTTCAATGTTTGAACTAGAGTTTTTGGTCCCAACTATGGTTTTGTTTCTTGTCAGCAAATGTTAGCTATTTTCAGTTTCCTTTCAAAATACCCTTATGCTATGTGGACACTCAGGGACTTTTCTATCACTCTTGGGGAATTTCAACTCTCTAGGAATATTTTGCTGGGCTTTGCTCTCAGTTCACTGGCTCTATGGAAAGTGGATTCTCTAACCATATTCTATAGTACTTTTTCATAATGATCTTTTCAAGATATCTGTGCTTCCAATTTGTGTGTAAATCTCATTTTTTTTTCCTTTTGGAAGAGAGCAAAAATTTATTGGAGAAATTTCATCAACTTTCTACATCAGAGAATCCAAATAGTATAATGATGGTGATAACAACAACTATATCTAAACCCTTTTGAATGCCTTCTTTGTCTTCATCATATGAGGTCACTAAAATTGTGATGTTGTTCTGGAATCTATCATGTAAATGAGGCAATGCTGAGTAATTTATTTTCTTTTGTAATCTCATACTATTTTTTAAAAAGAACCATTAACTTCATCAGTAATTGTTAAATTATAATAAGGGGAATTTCAGAATGAAGAGAAGCTTATAAGCCCATTTATATATGCATGCACATATCCACCCATCCCTACATTCATGTACTTACAGAGAGGACTATGCACTGAATTAACTTAAGAAGAGCTATCCTTTGCCTATAGTCCAAGGACATCTCTTGACATTCTAGAGCCTCTCAATGAAATATCAATTTCCAGCTGAAATAATGCCTTACGTTTTTGTAATCATGAAATTATGTCTGTATCATGCTGGAAAAGTGTTCTCAGAAGCAATGCCATTGCCTTCTTTTTCAGACATATCACTGTGAAGAGTTTGATGCACATCCCTATATTATAAATCAAATTTGATTCACACTTCCTTTTAAACTACAGAAACAGGATTTATAAGGTATGGTAGGCATTTCTCTTCATAGAACAAATTTTCTTTTCCACATTTTAGAATGGGTATAATATGTCTTCAACCAATTTGAATCCATTCTGGCCACTGTCAGATTTGATGATATTTTTCATTAGTTTTTGATGTCAGTTAAGGGGCACTGTCCATGGACAATAGCTGAGGCATACTTTGGCCATTCCTGTTTTTTTCCCCTCTGATTTACTCAAAAGTTGCTTCAATGTGTGTTGAATAAAAACTACCTCATATTCAAAATTTATGAATTTAAACTTTGCAAAACATTAAATGATAAAACTTTGATAGAATGGAATTAATCAAACATGAGTCTCTTTGGTTCCAAGTTGTTCAGATTTCTGGATATAAGAAGTAATAGCAGTAAGTGGAAGTGAAAATGACAGATTCTCTCTAAAGTAAGCATCTTGTGATACTGCATATTATAGGAGAATAGAAAGCATATAGAATTGTATGAATCTTTTTGCTTTGGGAATGGTCAAATAGTTTGATTATCATCCTTCTGACGTTGCTTAACTCTTACCTGTGTAACACAGTTTAGCCCTTGTGTTTTCTGTTAGTTATAAGCTCCCGAAGGGCACGGATGACATCTAAAACATTTTTTTTTCTCCCTAAGCATTGCTTTACTCAGATTAGGACTTAACTGATACTTAAAATTCTCATCTAATTGATCTTGCTTTTTTCAAACTGATGATCTCTCCCCACCAATGGATTAATTGAAATCCATTTGGCATTGAGTGTACATGTTATACTGATCCAAGAAAGGAAAGCGTGTGCAGTCTAGGTGAGTCATTCATCATGACAGAGGTTAGAATTACTTTCTTATAGTAGGCTAAGAATGTGGACATAGTGCATACTAAGCATGTCAGGCATAGCAAATGATAAATGGAGTGATTGTACTATTACATGGGAAACTGATTAGTAACATATTACCCAAGGTCTTTTATTGCCCTCTGCCACTCCAGGAAATTGTTTAAAACCATATCAGGTAAGGGACTCTGATGAAGAATTGATAGTTACATATTTGGTGGCATAACGAAACCCCTGTGACTTGTTGCTTTTTGAGTAGTCTTATTAAGCTTTGTTTTTCTATGTCAGCCTGTGCCAAGTGTCTACCAACCCAGGCTGACATTCTAGAACAGAGTTTAAACCAATTGAATGCCCAGAAATATTACTATCAAGAGGCATAACTGGGGTCTGAATACCAGGACCTGTATTTGTATAGAATTTTTACAGTGTTGGCAACTTGTCAATTTTATTTTATGGTTAAATACCATGAAATGCTATAGGAAGAAAAGTTTCATTTTCTCCTCCATGGTAAAGCTAAGCCTATAATACCATACTTCTAAATTCCATGAAGCCTCTCTTTCACTTGCTGTTTAAATATTTATACATTAGTTCCTAAGGTAAATTAAACATCAATATACTCCATGGTGTAGAATCTATTTTATAAGAGCATTAATAAATGTGAAGGTGAGAGATGAATTTAAGCATTTTTTGGTAGAACTACTTATACCATTTTGTTTTGTTCAGGCAGAATCAATTTCAGTTTGTTACAGTTTTAATGCCTAGAATGTAAAAATGAAAATCATTTCAGAAATAGGAAGCAGCAGTCTAACACATATTGCCTTGTCTTTATTAGTTTATCTCAATTCTACTCACTCTAAAAATATAATGGTCATATTTTCCATTGCCTCTTTTCCAAAAATAGAAATACATAAAAAATCCCTTGCTTTTATTTGTTAATACTATAACACACACACATATATATATGTATGTATATATATATATTACTTAGAGGCATAACTTATTTTTTATCTCTACCTTAACTTTAAATTTAAGAAATAATTTTTTGATTCTATCCATCCAGAGACATGACCAACTTGTCAAATCAAGAAGAGAATAATGGGTGTGATTTTAACAAAATAATTGAAATTTTAAGTTAAGGAAGATTATCTAGAGTCAAAATTTTAAAATTCCTGGTAAACCTTTAATATATTGATTCTCCATTTATTTATTCACAAATGTTTTTTTAAATTAACTTTTTAAAATATGAAGTAAATAAGGCAAGATTTCTGCCCTCAAGTACCTCATTACACCAAGTATAAATAAATGCTCATATACAAAATTCAACCATAAACAAGAGTAACTGTGCCACAAGAGGCAAGCATCACTTGCAGAAAAACTGATGACAGAGAAAGAGGTAAACTAAACAAATCAAATAGGTATATATTAGTTGGCTTTGCATTGTTTCCATTGCTAAGTAAAATACCAATGACAGCTAACTTTATAGAAGAGAAAAGGTTTATTTTGCTCACAGTTTTGGAGTTCAACGGCATGCTGCTTGCCTCAACTCAGTTTGGCTGAGGATGTCATAGTAAATGGCTGATAGTGAAGTCTACAGGATCACGGGAGCAGAGAGAGTGGAAGAGGCTGAATTTAGGACTCTATAACAGGTTTCTAAGGAGAACTACCAAGGAGTCCCAGGAGAATTGCCTTCGAGGACATGGCCCCATCACCTAAGGATCTCTTATTTGGCCCTTCCTGCTAAAGACTCAATAGTACCAGAGACACAACAGTGTCACCATGGTGACACAACCTTTAATCACAATGGACACCTTGGGGGCATTAATAACCACACACAAACCATAGAAATATATCAAGTGAAAAAATCATAACTGTTTAAAAGAAAACATTGATGATTTTGAAAAAAAAAAGCAAAGAAATCATTGAAATTAGAAGGAAGAGTATATAAACCCACAATATACAGCCATGTAAGTCATCTCTTGTTGCTCAGAATTGGACAATTCTAGAATGTAAAGTTATGTATTGAGCTAAAATGTAAGACAAAATAGGGGATGTGGCTCAGTGGTTTAGTGCCCCTGAGTTCAATCCCTCATCCCCCCTGCCAAAAAAAGTAAGAAAATTATTGAAACAATTCTTCTGTCCCTTTATTCTCTCCTTGAATCAGTTTCATGTTGCCTGATATGTCATGGAATACAAACAGAACATAGTATTTAATATCTGTATATACTCATCATAGGAATATGTAATGTATGGATATATCTGTTTCTGTGTTTAAACAAGATTTGTTTCATAACTTTATCAGAATTATTTAAATTTTTATAGGGCCTTTTGTTGTGAACATAGTGAAAATGAGGAATTATGCAATTATTCATAAAATTCATGCTGTAAATTATAATTTCTAAATCATATCTTAGTATTCAGTTAAGAATGGTATACCTTTATTTTATTTTTACTTGATTATTTGGATAATGGATGTGAGCAGTGAACATCTATCTGCTGATTCCCAGACCAATTTTTAGTTTGTAGCTCTCATATGAGCTCTAGGCCTTATGTCAGATTATGTTGTTGACTCACTTCCACCAAACATAAACTTTTCCCTCAACATGTTCCTATTCTTTATCTTCACTAAAGATGCCCAATGCCTTATGTTCTCAGCAAAATTGCTTGCTGTTTTTAATCATTCTTTGCCTCCTTTATCTTCCATATCCATTATTTAACCCCCTGACTGGTCATGCTCAGCAGCATTCCTGTCTCAGGTACATGTACTTAGAGGTCTCCTAACTGGGGAAATCCTCAAGATGTTTTTCTTATTCTGACTCAGTGCTCACTACCTATCCACACCTAATCAGTCCCCCTCCCCTGCCTTCCCTTTTTACTTCGGGGTCCATAAAGAGGTAGGGACTTTTGTTCTGGGCTTCCTCACCAGTGAGACCACATCTATGTCTACACTGATCCATCTGATCCTTGATTAGAATGCTGTTCCTTGGGGAAGTGGATTAGGGGGAGTTAGTACTTTCTCTAGTTTTAGCCTCTTACCTTTATAATCACAATAAGTGACTAAAAGCTTTATTGTTACTTTTATTTACTTGTTTTCAGTTGATTAGTCTGATATCCGATAGCTCCGTTGTCTCCAGCTCACCTAATCTCCTGACAAATTGGCATAATGCCATTAAGCATAATGCTATTCTGGAGGATTCTAGTAGATTGTTTATATATACTTTTTGTTTTCAAGAAAGACCTTTGATTCTTCTCTTTAGCCCTTGACTCCCTGGCTATGCTTACCCAATGGATTAGACTGGAGTTGTAACAAGGGACTTCAGAGAAAACAGGGAGGTAATTCCTTAGCTTAAAGCACTCTGTCAATGGAACCCCAGATGGTGGATAGATTCCCATGAGCTGAGTAACTCTGACCAGGTCCTTGGTACAGACAGTCACTTTGCAGTTCAGCAAGTTGTTAAAACTTCAGAAGAAGAAAAAATATAATAGTCCTGAAGAGATGATAGAGCCTTGATTTGATCTTCTCTGGAGTGTTATTACTAAAGTCAGTAAAGGAGAATGGCCTGAGGTGTATTACCACAAACCCTCTCTCTTCAGAGTGCCCTGCTCTCAGGGATGCTGCCAAGATAACAGGGTGCAAGCAGAATTGACAGCAACCTCCACTCTACTGTGAGAAAGCTCCAGCTTCTCTTAATTAAAACAACTTGCCCTGACATCAGACAGTAAAAGCTAACTATCCCTGGCCAACTGCTTGACCTAGCGCTCTCCTTCATAAAATTTGTGGCTGTATTAGTCAGGGTTCTCTAGATGAACAGAACAACAGGAGGTATGATTATAAAAAGGGGATTTATTAGATTGGCTCACAGAACCAGAAGCTGGATAGTCCACAATGGCTGTGTGCAGGCTAGAGAGTTGGAGGAGTGAGTAGCTGTGTAGTCCAAGATGCTGAAGCCTCAGAATAAGAGGGATCAATGATGCTACCCCAGTCCAAGACTGAAGCCTTCTGGAAACACCCTAGAGAATCACTGGCACTGGCAGAGTCTGCTTTAGGAGAGTGAAGGAGCGAGAGTCTGATGTCAGTTGATCACAGAAGCAATCAAAAACCTGTTGAAGGGACTGTACCAAGTGCCCTGCAAACTATGGTGGATCACTTGACCTCCCAATTAGGGGGATCAAGAGGACCCTATAGAACAGGAAGCTAACCAGTGCACATTCTGCAAAGAGGAAGGTCATTGGAGAGGGAAATGTCCCTGATGCTTCCAAGGGAAGCTTATTCTAGCAGGTGGTACAACTGGTAGAGCAAGGCCAAAAGAGGCAAGAGGCTTTGCACAAGCTCCCAAAAGTGACCTCTGAGGGATCTCAGCTGAGTCTAACAGTAGATAGGAACAGGGCAATTTTTAACCAACTCGGTCTTAAATACCTGGCTGGAAAATATAACCAGTGAACAATCATAAATGGATATTAAAAAAGACTTGCCCCCCCTTTTTTTGAGTACCAGGGATTAAACTCAGGGTCACTCAACCACTGAACAACATCTCCAGCCCTATTTTGTATTTTATTTAAAGACAGGAGCTCACTGAATTTCTTAATGCCTCGCTTTTGCTGAGCTGGCTTTGAACTTGGAATCCTCCTGCCTCAGCCTCCTTAGCTGCCAGGATTACAGGCACCACACCTGGCCAAGACTTGTCCTTTTAAATGTAACTTGAAATACATTTGCATCTGCCTTACCAAAAGTAAGAAAAGAATATTTAAAAATCCAGATAATGAGATATGTACAGAAAAATAAAACTATCAATGCTTACTTACCTAATCTCATTTGGCTATTTCCACTGTGACCTCTAGTAACCACACTTCTGTTCCTATTGCTTAGTCTGGATCTTTCTAATAAAGCTTGCATCTTCCAGGTTACAATAATTCTATACTAAGAAGATGGCAACACAAGAATATCAACCCATTCCTACAACTGAGACCAGTGTCTATCTCCTTAACAATAGGATGAGACTTTTGATCCTTGGCTAGGCAGGGTCTTCACCCCCATCAACCCTTAAGATTAAGGAATAAAAGTCTGAGGGGGTGAAGGAGGATGAGATAGAGATTTAGAATAAGGAGAGATATGGAAAATCTTAATGGAAACACCATGAAGCCATTGACATGCAGAATTAAGTCATTGAGATGCAGAAAACATAGTTGCAAACCTTGGCCCAGACCCTTGCAAAATGAAGAAAATACATTAGTGCAGGAAAACTGGCATGAAATTGTGCAGGTCTACCCTGAATTTACCTCCAGTTCAGCCTCTGATACAGACCTTCTATAAATATTTGACCCCCATCCCAAGTCAGGGTTGTTTCTCACTCTTGAGACAGCCCATCATTCTTCCTTGAATGTGTATCTACCTTCCTAAATAAACCTCTGTTGATGCAAAAGCAACCAAAAAACAATAACAAAAATAAACACAACAACAACAAACCTGTTCAAGAAGAATTGAGCTTCCATCTGTTGCTGCTTCCTTGTTCTACTAACTTTTATTCTATCCAAGCCTCCAATATTTTGGACCATGCTGCCCATGCTTAGGGAAGTTCTCCTCTTCAGTTTTCTATCCCTTATGCCAATCATTCCTAGACACACCCCCATCGACACACCCAGAAGTCTCTTAATCTTCAATATCTCTTAATCCAATTAAGTTGACAATTCAAATTAACCATTATAATGGCCAAATCCTGACAGGAGCCTTCTGCAACTGACATGGGTAAACTCTCTGCCTCTCTTAGTGAATTTGGAAATAGATCTTAGGACTCCACTTAATTTTGTCCAGAGTTCTTGGCTTTTGAAAACAAATAAGATTAGGGATTTAGTTGATGGCCCTCAGTCCCCAAGAATGGTCAACTAACATCTTTTATATCTACACTTATATTTACATCAAACCTCTCAATATAGATTGCACCTATATTATCAATCATGCAGTAGGAATTTAGATTAAATAGACTAAGCGCCTTTGAAGCCTTCAGTATGATTAATACTCAATTCCTGAAATAAGGACTGCAAGCCTTTATCTTACATCAGTTTATTATGCTTCTAATTTATCCTAAGATTAGAGTTTAGAGGGGAGGTGGGGAGAATGTCACAATGTCACTTCTTGGGCTATTCTGAAGCACAAGGGAATGGCATCCCTGCAAACTCTGGCACCCAGATGAGAAGAAAACACATAATTTTCTCCTATTTAAGATTAAGGCAGTCTCCATTAGGACTCTTGCCCGAGTACACCTAGGAATGGATCCATTTGGGCCCCTATGGATCACCACTCTTTTGGCCTCTGCTTCTGAATGTATTGATGGTGTTCATGTATAATCTATGCACACCCCTGTTAGTCTTTGAGATGCTTTTCTCTTTCTCTTTCTCTTTCTTTTCTTTTCCTTTCCCTCTCTTTCTTTCTCTCTCTCTCTCTCTCTCTTTCTCTTTCTTTCTTTATTTCTATGAGATTCAGGATTGAAGCCAGGTGTGCATTACTGCTGAGCTACATCCCAGCCCTTTTTATTTTATAATTTTGAGATAGGGTCTCACTAAGTTGTCAAGGCTGGACTTGAATTAGCAAACCTCCTGTCTCAGCATACAGAGTATCTGGGCTTACAGCTGTATACAGGCAGGTGCCACAAAGCTTGGCTTTGCATTTAATCTTGATGGGAATTGTACAGTTAGAGCAATCTTGGTGGACCTGAGGAATGTAGCTAGTGGACTCTGAGATTGGGCCACTGGCAGCTCTAAGATCAAGATATAAAACAGCATCCTCTGTGGGACTGTGAAATTTAGATAAAAATCTATTCTGTTCCTGAATTTTTTTTTAAAACCCATATGAATGCTCACCAGAGATGTACCAACAATAATCAAGAGTCCATAGCCAATTCCCTTTTTACAAAATTTATTTGCTGGTGCATCTTAATTATACAGAATAATGGGTTTCATTGTGGCATATCTGTACATGCATACAACAGTTTTGTCAATGTCACACCCCAATACTTCCCCTTTCCCTCCCCCTGCTGCCCTTCATATACCCAAATGGTTTCTTCTCTATTTTCATGACTTTTCTTTATCCCTCTCTGGTTTCCACATATGAGGGGAACATTTTTTAACTATATGATCCATTATGCAGTTCACTTTCTAAAGGAACACTATTCTGCTCTCTCTCTTTTCTTACTTCTTCCTGTGACCCTGACTCTTATGCTCATAGATTATTCTTTATTTAGTGTCATAGTACAGAATCTTCTATCCTTAGTGCTCCTTCTCCTTGGTAAATGCCTACTTAACCCACAAGACAAATATTAGCATCTTTGTTAAGTTTTCCTCTACTTTCTTTTTTTAAAATTTGTTTGTTTGTTTGTTTTAGATATATATGGCAGTAGAGTATATTTTGACATACATACATGGAATACAACTTATTCTAATTAGGATCTCATTATTGTGATTGTACATGATGTGGAGTTTATATACATGGTGGTATATATATATTATATATATATATATAAATATAGGACAGTTATGTCCGATTTTCTCTTATGCCCATCTCCCCTCCTTTCCCTTCATTCCCCCTTGTCTAATCCACTTACTCTGCTACCCCCCCACCCACTGTGTGTTAGCATCTGTATATTAGAGAGAATATTTGGCCTTCAGTTTTTGGGGATTGGCTAATTTCACTTAGCACAATAGTCTCCAGATCCATCCATTTACCAAAAAAGTCATAAAGTCATTCTTATTTATGGCTGAGTAATATTCAATTGTGTATATATACCACATTTTCTTTATTCATTCATGTGTTGAAAGGCACCTAGTTTGGTTCCATAGCTTGGCTATTGTAAATTGAACTGCTATAAATATTGTTGTGGCTGTGTAACTATAGTATGCTGATTTTAAGTTCTTTGGGTATATGCCAAGGAGTGGGATAACAGGGTCAAATGGTGGTTCCATTCCAAGCTTTCTAAGGAATTTCCACACTGCTTTCCAGAGTGGTTGCACTAATTTTCAGTCCCACTAGCAATGTATGAGTATGCCCTTTTCCCCATATTCTCACAACATATATTGTTACTTGTATTCTTGATAATTGCCATTTTAACTAGAGTGACATGGAATCTTGGTGTAGTTTTAATATGTATTTCTCTAAATTCTAGAGATATTGAACTTTTAAAAAATATACTTGTTAATCATTCATATTTCTTTTGTGAAATGCCTGTTCAGTTCCTTTGTCTATTTTTTTTAGTGTTAAATTTTTTATGTAAAATTTCTTTATATAAGTAAATATTTTTATATAAAAATATATCCTGGAGATTAATGCTCATTCTGAGGTGTAGGTGGCAAAGATTTTTTTCTTATTCTGTAGGCTCTTTCTTCACATTCTTGATTGTTTAATTTGCCATGAAGAAGCTTTTTAGTTTGATTCCATCCCATTTATTGATTCTTGATTTTACTTCTTGTGCTTTAGAAGTCTTGTTGAGGAATTCAGTTCCTACACTGACATGATTGAGAGCTGGGTCTACATTTTCTTCTAGTAGGAACAGAGTCTCTGGTCTAATGCCTAGGTTCTTGATCCATTTTGAGTTGATTTTTGTGCAGTGTGAGAGATACATTTTACATTTCATTCTACTACCTATGGATTTCCAGTTGTCCCAACATTTGTTAAAGAGACTATCTTTTCTCCAATGTATGTTTATAGCACCTTTACTAGTGTGAGGTAACTATATTTATGTGGATTTGTCTCTGTGACTTCTGTTCCATTGGTCTTCATATCTGTTTTTCTGCCAATACCATGATGTAATATAATTTAAAGTCTGGTATTCTGATGTCTGCTGCTTTGCTTTTCTTGCTGAAGATTGCTATGGCTATTCTGGGTCTCTTATTTTTCTAAACAAATTTCATGACTGCTTTTTATATTTCTGTGAAGAAATTCATTGGCATTTTAATAGGAATTACATTAAATCTTTATAGCACTTGTGGTAGTATGGCCATTTTGACAATATTAATTCTGCCTATCTAAGAACATGGGAGATCTTTTCATCTTCTAAGGTCTCTTCAATTTCTTTCCTTAGTGTTCTATAGTTTTCATTATAGAGGTTTTTTACCTCTTTTGTTAGATTGATTCCCATGTATTTGTGTATGTGTTTGTGTGTGTGTGTGTGTGTGTGTGACTATTGCAAATGGGGTAGTTTTCCTAATTTCTCTTTCTGTTGATTCATTATTGGTATATAGGAACACAATTGATTATGGGTGTTAATTTCTATCCTGCTACTTTGCTGAATTTGCTTATGAGATCTACGAGTCTTATGGTGGAGTTTTTTAAGTCTTCTAAATATAGAATCATCATTTGCAAATAGGAATAATTTGAGCTCTTTATTCCTATTTGTATCCCTTTAATTTTTTTCTTTTGTCTAATTGCTCTGGCTAGAGTTTCAAGGACTATGTTGAATAGAAGTGGTGAATAAGGGCATGCAATGAATGTAATTCAACACATAGACTTAAAGACAAGAATCACATGATTATCTCAATAGATGCAGAAAAAGCATTTGACAAAATTCAGCATCCATTCATGTTCAAAACACTAGAAAAACTAGGGATAGTAGGAACATACCTCAACATTGTAAAAGCTACCTATGCTAAACCCAAAGGCCAACATCATTCTAAATGGAGAAGAACTGAAAGCATTCCCTTTAAAACTGGAACAAGACAGTGATGCCTTCTTTCACCATATCTGTACTTTTCATTTAGGTCCTCAAGTATGACATATCTGTTGTTTCTTGACCAAGAATACCATAACGGTATTTAGACTGAGACATGGGAAATTTTATACACTAGTTGCTTCCTAGCAAGGGGTATATTTCTTTAGAAGAGTACAGTGTATCCCTCATCATTGTGTTCCTAACTCTTTCAGGTTTTCACCAACATGTGTTGGCTAAATAAAACAATAATAAAGTCCTGAGTAATAGGCCATTATTTATTTCACTAATAGACTAGACCATGACAAAAATAATATAGACCAAATGGCAGGACATACTTAATGTTTGCTATTAATTGATATTGCTACAGTTGTATCAACTAGTTTTCTGTAGACAGTAGTCTACTAGAGCTGGAAAGAAGCTCAGGTAGCTGAATAATGAATAAATTATGACATACTCCCCCCACAAATTAAATAACTTTGACTCATAGATCAGCTGATTGGAGGCAATATTTGTAATGTCTGGTAAGCCTTATGCCCATTTAAATTATACTATAGTTATTGCTTTTCTGTGTATAGGGAAGAGCTGGATTTTTATTCTGCCTTTCATCTAAGCCCCATCAGGGAACTTAGATTTATGTTTCTTAATAAACCCTGCATAATATCCAATACAGTAATAGTTATTTTGTTTGCCTTTATAAAACATCTAATGTTGTGGTAACATTGATTTATCAATTTTGAATCTATGAAACAGAATTTAATTAACCAGTAATGATCTGTAGTTTAGATTATTTAACCAGCTTGTTCTACACCTAATGCATGCTGGAAAATATTCCTCTTCTTCATATTGTACTTTAAAGTTACAATAGCTGTATATCTGTAAAGCCAAAGCAACTTAGATTTTTTTTTTTTGTTTTTTGGTGAGACATCCTTGCCAACAACTATTTCAAAATGTATATTCCTAGCTGGTTTTTATCTTGATATTTTTATCCAAATTCAATACATTTGTTTAAATATTACTTAAGCAACCATATTACATGTATTTAATATTCAATAGTGTGCTTTTATTGTGGAGTTTTAATGTTAAGCTATTAAAATTCTATACATTTATACAAATAAACAAATTTGTTCATTCCAGGTAAACTGTAGTTACCAAAGCAGTTTGAGATACAGACTCATTACCCTCCCATCTTGGGCTCTGGTACAGAAAATAAGGAGGTTCTTTACAGAAAAGAAACCTGGGTTCTGCTCAAGGCCTCATCCTCAAAGAGCTTTGAGATAGTGGATTATCCATTTAAGGTATTTTTCTCAATGATCCCCTCTATTAAATGGCTTTCCTCTCATTAGAAGGAAAAAAATTAAAAAGTCAATGTAATACTAAATTAGTTGTCAATTTTATCTTTTTCACTGAGATCACGTGCTTTCTTAAGCGGCTGGGAACTATGCTGCTTGAGTTGGTCCTTTATAAGAGTTACATCAGGTGAGCCCTTTACATTCCCAGTGCTTGTGTTCCCTCCTCTATAAAACAGTGGTAACAATGGTATCTATCTCATGGGGCTGTCACTAGGATTACGAGTCATCACATGAAAAGCACTTAGAACAGTACTAGCATGTGGTAATTCCTCATCCTCTTTTAACTGTCTGCCTATTACCTATTGCTATAATGACAGATTTACTAAGAAGCAACCAATTCACAAGTTTTGTATTATAGCTGGAAATAACATTGTGAGAGAGAGAGAGAGAAAAAAAGAACTTCATAGGGAGAAGACTCAATACATGCATACTTTCTCCCACTGTCAGAAATGGAGTTTCTGCTGAGGATTAAGTACACGATGTGGGTTCTTAAGAGACAGCTTTGCTGCTGTAATGAACAATCACAGGCATCAATACACCTGAAGAAGGTAATCCTGACCTCTGCTTTACCCACTCCTGGTGCTCTGAGCTTTTATCCTAGATCTCAAATATTGCCTTTTATTTTTTTCATCCTTTTAAAGTCAATAAAAACTTCAAAGATCTTTTAGAGCTATAGATTTAGGCTGCAAATCCATTCATTTCAATTTCTATGTTTTGAAACTTAGGAAGATAATTCTAGCATCATGGTCATAATGTAGTTAAGTTTTCATACTATCATGGCCGTTTTGTGTTCAGATTTTCATTCTATTGCATAGTTTAGTATAAATGTATAGGTTGTATCTTTAAATGAAATAGATAATTATAATAATAGCACAACACTAATTTACTGTTTATGAGGACCAACCATTCATAAGGCTGTGTCATCTAAATAAATTAATGGATTGGTCCTTTTTGGTATTATTATCTGCCATTTCCAAATGATGAAATCAAAAGTTCAGGAATTTAAAGAATGTGTCTCAAAACAAAGAAAGTTAGTGGTAGAATAAGGATTCAAAACCTCATTAGTTTCACTTGAACACTTGTGTCATAAAACAATGTTCTATAGTAGATTGTCTCCTAAAAAAGGGATAATGTGCCCCCACTGCATTTACTGATTCAGGCTTAACAGGTTTAAGGTGGGAATGGTCACAGCGGCTGCTGATCTTTGTATAAAATGACCATTAGCAGTTTTTACTCATGAAATAGATACACTGAGAAATAAGTTCCCAGTAGCTGTACAGTTTTGAGTTTCTTGTATACTGTGTGTGACTGGTAAGCAGGATATTGAGCAAGCTCAGGGGTGATTGGTCTGATTTTCTAAACTGCCCTGGGAGAACAGGTTATTGGGAGCTAGGTGACCTGTTCAAAAGAAAGTGGCATTGTTCTTGTCAAAGTGATCATTGATTTTTCTCTCAAGTTTCTGTAGGGAGTTGCAGGATAAATTTCTATTTGCTACAAAATAGAAAAAAAATATTCTCAGATGGACTTCTGTGTTTTAGAAATATACTCTTGGAAGGGAAAAGAAATGTAAGAGAATAATCAGAGTTTTTTTCCCTCGAAATTATTCTTGAGTTTTTTTCTTTTTTAAGACAAATGGTTTAGAAGAAAGGAAGTAGTCAAGTGCAATTTTCTTTGGTGTCTAAGAAGATAGGATTTGTTAAATCAATTGAACTCAGGAACAAAGTTATCTTTTCAGTTATTAATACCATTGTATTATACTTGTTATGTATTTGCATATATTTATATATTGATAGAAAGCATTTCAAATTTGATGAGCCAAACAAGCTGCTAGATTTTGGAAATCATAGAGGAATTAAATTTGTTTTATTCAATAAGAATGTACTACCCATAGCCAAAGAGACATAACACCATAATGTGAAGTATTAAGCAGAGATGCAGTTTTATGAGTCAATCTTTCTTTTCTAAATTCTTGCCTTTTTAGTGACCTGAAGCATTAATTAAACAATAAGCATTTTCTTATATAGACTCAAAGTTTTATCTAGAGGGATTCTCATTAGGGCTTCATGAATCTTATCTCAAAACACTTTAAGGATATAATTCATGAAAATCTTAAGCCCAATGTAGGCACATGTGTGAAGTCATAGATCAGGAAAACTTTGAGAAAGGCTGCCCATTCCATTTCCCAACTGAGGAGAGCTCATGCTGCCTATTGTCACAACTGCTTGAATACCCTCATCATCTTAGGTCAAAGATGCATTTTTAAAAAGAGCCAAAAGGCTCGTTTACAGGACATAATAGAAGGTAACAGCTGGGAAGACACTGAAAATGTCTACTGGGTAATTAAAATGAGTTTTCAAGATAAGCACAAAAATGGCAATACATATTTATTTGAGAACTCACAGTGGCACCCAAAGAGCTCTTAGGGGCTGTCAGATAAATAGCAGCATAAGTAGAAATGAGGATGTAGTACAATATGTGACAGGTAAGGAAAATGTTGGTTTCTCTGTGTGTCTGATCTGCTCCCCTGTGGCACTCAAGGTGTTAGTTACACTCCGCTTCCTCTGCCTGTGTGTTAACAAGTTCTCCCATCCCTTCACATTATTGTTACTTAGGGGATCAAGTACTCTGTGCATGTTTGATTTTAACCCATTGAGGACAAGGAAGGAAGAACACAATTTGTTAGGTGGATGTAGAATGATTCAGTAAATCCAAAGAAGGTTGGATGCATTAGGCTGCATAAGGCCAATGGCAGAAATAAGAAAATTAACATTACAAGTGGGAACTTTTTTATTTCACTGTGTACTCTGCAATTTTTATGCATACGAAAGGCATTTACTGAACTCACTGGATTAGATGGAAAGGGGTAATGCTCTGGCATGTACCTTTAGTTCCATCTGCGCGGCAGGCTGTGAAAGAAAATCACTTGAATATGGAAGTTTGAGGCCAGCCTGGGCAACATAGAGAGATCCCATCTCTAAACAAACAAACAAACAAACAAATAAATAAACTCATTTGGTGATTGTAATAACTCCTCAAGAATTGGGGTTCTTTTATTATTTATACTGACTGCAAAACTCCTTGTCCTTTTTCATCCCAAAAGATCTTGGCCTAAATAAGAACACTATGATTTTTCTTTAACAATAAGTTCTAGTTTCTTTTCTTTCCATCTAGCTTTTCTATTCCACAAGAGCAACTTTTGCCTTTATAATAGAGGCATTCATTTATAATTTTGGCTAAGATCTGCTAAGATAGCTCTGGTTATATTTCTCTATTTCCTCATAGGAGGAGACCTCCAGTAAGATGTCGACTACCACTACAAATTCAATGAATTCAAAACTAGATTTATTCTTCCCCATGCAAAATTTCCAATTTGTGTCATTCCTGTTCATGCTAATAATATAAAGATGATAGCATCATTTTTGGCTTGGAATTCTCAAAGTCAACTTTGAAATACTTTTTCTCCAAAAGCTTTATTCAAACTGTCACTGACGGCTTTCCACAAGTAATTAGTGCAACTTTGCCTGTATTATTGTAACTGTACCACCAACAAATTAGACCTTTATGATTTCTAAATTGGTATTCCTGCTCCTAGTGTTTACCTTAAGGTCTGTATTTCAGATTCACCCTTCCTACTTTATATCACTTCTTTACTAATAAATTAATAATAAGTAAAAACAAAATGCATAAAAACCTGATGCTGAAACTTGAGAATTTAAGTTAACTTAAATATGGCTGATACATATAGTCTGAAATATTTTGTATGATTTTAGTCTCTCTTTTAAAATTACTGCATTCTGGTAACTCTACAAAGTGAGTTATAATACATAATGTGTCCGCCACTAATAAAATAGGGTACACATGATAATTTAGTGTTTTAGTGGAATATATTCATTTATGCTGGAAATTGCTTTGCAAACATTTTTTCCCAATATAACTCACAAATGGTAATAAAATAGAGTAGGAAAAGATTGTTAGAAGAAAGAATTTTTCTTAAAATGAGTAAACAAACTACATATTGAGAGAAAGTAAGCATATTAGAGTGGGGAACTTGTACTGCATTAAGTACTAATCAAGCTATTCAAGCATAAGAGGTCTTATGGAGTCAGAAATATTAAGTGCAAGATGAATCATTCATATCCTATACAAAGTACAATAAGGAGATGTGAATCAAATGAATGCAATGCAATTCTAGAACATTCAAAGGATGAAGTCAAAATATAGAATTGCATTTAAAAATATAATTTCAGAGTATAAGAAAAATGTCACATAATTACAGTATCAAATCAGACAGAATTGTTACTGAGAAAGTAAAACTGGATGGGTGCCAGACTAATTGTAATGATCCTAAATGGAAATAAACAATGCTCAAAGTAAGGCATAAACAGTCCATTCCTTGATCACAATTGGAACAAGACAGAGACAATGTACCAATGATGTCTATATCTTGTCATGAATCTTCCCAAAGATAAAATTTTTAAGATAACCAATCAAGAAGTTGTCATTTTTCTTGAGGTTCCAACTTAAATTATCCTCCCACTCTTCTGTCCTCCTCTGGACTTATCTAGCAATAGCAAAAATCTTTTAAGAAGTCCTACCCAACTTTCCCTGAGACTCTGGGAGCTTCTTTGGGGTGTTTTCTCTCTTATATTGTAAAAGTTGTAAACATTTTATTTGACTCTTGGTATGTTTCTGATTGTGTTTTGCTGGTGGGCTTCAACATCAAAGCAGGAAGACATTTCAGTCTTAGTAACATGAGTAGAAATTATTTTAACTTATAATTTAAAAATTGTTTAAAAACAGTGTAAAAACCTTGAATTAAAGCAATGATAGACAGAAAGATCAAAATTAAGGTTTGGAATAAAAGTAGTGGTGCTGAGATGAGAGAAAGACACTTTGGAGAGAAGTTAAATAGGTAAAATAGAGTGACTGCTTTTGAGGTAAGATAAAGGTGAAAGTCAAGGATGACTCTCAAATCATTATGGGGATCTATACTAAAACTTATAATGTTTACCTATCAATCTTTCTAAATAGATATCTGTACATATTTTGTCTGATTTGAAAATGTAATTATATCACATTTTTCTTATATTCCAATTTAATATTTTTTAAAGATAATTCAACTTCATCCTTCCAATATTCTAGAATTACAGTTGGATTTATTCAACACATATCTCTCTGTTGGTCATTTATATAGGATAAGCAACAATTCATTCAATATTGCATCTTTATCTCTGTCTCTATATTTATCTATCATGTATCTATTTCCGTATCATTTGGAATTTAGATGAGACTTGATTATATTACATATGAGAGAGAAGACTAATATAGAATCACACTTTCTTACTGGTAACACAAATCAGTTTTTTTATGTAGTGCTGAAGATGAAATGGAAACAAAATATGTACTTCCTGTTTTTAGGGAACCAATGATTTAGAGTGAACAGACAATTACAGGCAATTACAAAGTATGACAGATGATGTAATATAGGGACAAAGAAATTGTTCTGATATTATGGAGAAGATAGAACCAGAAAGTGCATCCTGAGGAATTAAAGACTCAACTCAACTGGGAAAGAGAAATAGGGATTGGCCAAAGAAAGACGGTGATATAGTTGGTTTATGGCATTCCAGGAATAGGAAAGAAAATGTCAAAATGCACAGGGATGTGAAGATATGTGACAAAGTGAAGAGTTATAAATAGCTAAAGAATGATAAGGTTCTGAATGAGAGTAGTGACTTTAAGAGACAGGGACATGTTGAAGAGAGGTTAAATAGGTAAAATCGAGAAGCTGCTTTTGAGCTAAGATAAAAGGAAAGTCAAGGATGACTCTTCAGTCCTCACAGCATGGATGCATTGTGAATGATTCTATTCACTGGGCAGGCTGATGGAGAGAGATGAGGTTGTAAGTGCTTTATAAACTCTCTTCATTTGAATAACCTTAATTATATCTAAGTGTAAATGTCTAGTAGGGAATTAGATATATGGATTAGGGGCACACATGAGAAATTGAGAAAAATGTGAGGATATAAACTTCTGTGTCACCTGAGTATAGATATTAGTTCAAATTAGTGAACACAATAACATAATCCATAACAGCTAGGTGATATGAATAAAAAAAAGAAAGAAGGATAGTGAGGGGACCCTGGGAATTCCAACTCTCATACTGTTTGGCCAGGGGAAGAAGAGAGTCCAAGAAAGACATTGAAAAGGACTTACCATTAAAAGAAGTAGTGGGGAAGGACTGAATAGTGCCTGGAAATAAAGAGTTTGAGGAAGTAATTCAGACAATAAAAGAAATGAAATGAGAAAAATATTGGATATGATATGCATAAGTGTGGTGAATTCAACCATACATACCTTTGGCAGTGAGTTGATGGTAAGTAAGCAGGTGGAGAGGAGACTCTGGAAATACGGTTGGAAGAAATGAAAGAGATAAGGGAATAAGAGGACAGCAGATGGGGTTTTAACGAAGACATTTTTTAAGCTAGAAAAATCTGATGTTTCTTTGATGAGATAGAGAAAGGTCAGAGTTACAAAACTATAAGAGAGAAGGGACCATGGCGGGAGTCTTAACCTTCAGAACACGAATGCAGACAGAAATAAAAACCGTGCTGAGGTGGGGTGTCCTGTGTAATATATTGTGGTAATGGAAGGGATAGGCTCTAGAATTAGTTATGCCTTGCTTGAATTTCAGGTGTGTTGTGTCCTAAGCAGGAAATCTTGGGTAGTTTGCTGAACAAATAACACCTCTCCTATGTCATTTGTTACCACACTTAAGATTCTGCATGTAGAATTCTCTGATGGATCAAGTAATACAGTTTGGTATAATTATTTGGAATATTCTATCCAAAATTGGAAGTAGGAATGTAAGTGTGGAAATGGTTAAAATTATTTTTTATGATGGGTGTTATGAATCTGTGCACATTTTCATCAAAATTTTCTAACTTCTCTGTGTCATTAAGGGCAAGATCATTGATTCAGAGTAACTGAGTAGGTGGTAGAGTAGGAAACTTGAGGATAACAGCAGAGATTTGAGAGAGTTTTGTAGAAAAGGTAAGAGGGAACATTATTCAGTATGATGGAAAAAGCATGTGTATGAACTTTGAACCCTTTAAGTATTTTCTGTCTTTCCTCCTCTTCCTTTGGGTTTTTCTTCTCTTTCTTTTCTTCTTCTTTAGGAATTTTAAATAGATCTAGTTCATTCAAGGTCAAGGATTTACTTGCTGAATGTGACATAAGGGTAAGGGAATTGAGGTATTGGCTAAAGTTAGATTATATAGGAAGAAAATGCAGACAGAAGGAATTTGTAGATTAGAAGAAAATGACCTTGAAGAACAAGACGTAATAGGATATGAGTATTTAAAGAACTGGGATATATATGTAATGGTAGCATAGAGAAAGATTATAAAATAAGATTCCAGAGATAGAGTGATTGTGAGTGATAGCAAACTTGATAGCTATGGATATGTAGAGGAGAAATGCAGATACAGCCAAGTCGAAGGAGTTCAAGAGTTGTGAGAAATGAGCATTGTAGATTTAATTTTATACACACATGTGCAAGCATTCTAAAGAGTTAGAAGATAGCTGAACTGTGAAAAACAACAAGTGGTGGAGGGTTATGAAGTACTTTTAAAGTAAAGGGGCGGAGGGAGTAGCAATGATCTAGACACAGTGGTTGAGAATAGAATAAAGACAAGGACAGCAGAGTATCCTGTCCCTGAGGGAGGGTCATGCTTCTACTATGGCAAACAGGCTGAAGGAGATCTACGAAGCAAAGGTTGGTAATATAGTAGGACAATATGTGAAACAGAAATATCTCTTCAGAGATGGCATTAGATCTGAAAGTGAGAGGGGCAATGGAAAGAGATCTTCATAGTGGCTTCTTGACCTTCAAGTTTCCAGTAGAACTTAGATGAGAAACATTTCATTTTTAAGTCAGATCCTGGTCAGAAGCCTACAAAGATATCAGATGAAGAACTCTGCTCAGCGTTTCACAGAGGATGTTGGTCTTCCTGATCACTATTTACACATCTTAGACAGCAGTTACATCATGAAAAGAGTAAAGAAGAGTTATTCTTCAAAGAACCTGGTTTCTATTTTAGCATCATTGATAGTTTATGTATTAATACCAATTTTGTCCTGTTTGGATCACAGGGCCTTATAGCAACTGCTGTTTGGTCCACATGTATTCAGTTCTTACTATTTTAGGACAACTAGTTCAAATTCCAAATCATAGCACTTGTATTTCTTTGGGCCTTTTCTTTGTGGTCAGAGGCTGTTCTACCATCACATATAGCCAAAACAACAAGGAAATTAACCCTCACTCTCAGTTCTCAGAGAGCGAGAGTGAGTTTTCAACCAGTTATTGATTAGCATTGTTGTCTGAGCATTCTGGTTTCCTTGATCCTTCATAGAGATATATATGAGGCACATTTTTGTACTGACACCTGCAATTCCCCTACAGGATTAAAGTCCACATGTCCATAGCAGAAACTTGATTTCCTGTCTCCTTTTCCTTCTTAGTTTCACTTCTTCACTCTTGGCTGATGTTTCTCTGATCATATTCCAAACAAAACATGTGCTATATGCCTTCAGGTCCTTCTTACGGATTGTACAAGGAAAGCAAAACTAAGAGAAGCTCCAAGGTTATAGATGACAACTATGCACACACTCCAACATGAGAAGCTGGATCACTTAAGCACTCACAGAGGAGTAGTTAAGAACAATTTGTGACACTTACCTACCAGACTAAAAAAAAGGACTTCATTTAAAGAAAAAAGACATTTTTTGAAGATAGCTACAGGTGTGCTGAGTCTAAACCCATCATGGTAAAGGAATGGATCACATATCTCTCTCCCTGGGTTCACATCAAATGATTAGGGTTTCAAAGAGACATCTAAGGAGCCTCATACATTTCCAGTGGAGTCTGTGGGGCATAGAAACTACACTGTGGCTTGTTGGCTGCTCTGAGGGGTGAGTGACAGGTAGCCTGGAAAATGTCCTGTGCTCATACCCCAAATTTCTGGGTGCAAAGGGTACTGATTTTCCATGGACCTGACCTTAAGAGTGAACTGTCCTGGAACTATCTTGAGGAGCTTTGCCTTAGAGGAACATAGTGCATTTGTCAAGTTTTAGGCAGATTCAGTTCATATAACAGAAGATGGTGAAGGAAGAGTCACAAGCTGATGGGGAAAGGAAAGATTCCTTGGCTTAAGGGAATTGCAGGTGATAGATTCCTAGGTGGTATAAGGGACACAGAGAAATGGTGGGGGAGGAGGTGTTTTCAAAGATCCCCAAATAAATGAGAAAATAAAAAGTCAAATTTAAATATGGCAGGACCAATAGAAAGTATTGTGAGATTACATCAATGCCACTGGGGGCAGGGGAGTGGAGGGCTTTTTGAAACTTCATTCACCACGTAATCCTCCTTTACACCTTGGAGGAGCCTGAAACAGTCAAGTGAACCCTGTTCCCTTCATAACCCAACTATTCATCTCCCCTACTAATTCCCTAAGTCTGAGTCAAGGGAGAGGAAGTTTCAGTGATAATTATGATTCACAGAAATTGGCTATTCCAATTTGAGAACTATGACTCATGAATGAAAGTGATTGAAGAAATTTCAAGAGAGACTGGAAATCATGGGATAAGAATTAGTTTCAGGGGCTGCAATTGTAGCTCAGGGGTAGAGTGCTTGCCTAGCATGTATGAGGCAATGGGTTTTATCCTCAGCACCACATAAAGATAAATAAAATAAAGGTAATTTGTCATCTATTTACAACTAAACATTTTTTTTAAAGTTGGAAAAAAAAAAGAATTAGTTTCAACCAGAGATGGAACTACCCATGGAGACAGAGTGAGGCAAGAATCTAGTTCATTTCTGCTTTTGATCTTTGTAATTTGTAATTCAACCTTTTAACCTAATTGATATAGCCTTTCTTGATATTCATAAATTTGCATTTGTTCATTTGTCATAAGAAATTCAAAGGTGTCAAATTATAGTTGATTCAAACTCAGATATATTCTGGTATTCACTAGGAAAAAGTTGGAAATTCCATCTCTGACTTCTAAGTAGACTAACTTATAAATATTTTACCTATAATTTTTAATTATAAATTTAAATTCTACAAATGATTATGATTCTTGACATGAGAATCATGAAAACATTTTTTAATACATTAATATACATCTATTTGTCATGGACTGTAAACAACTACTTAATGAAATGTCCAATCCCTATAGTCTAGCTGTTTCAGCCTTGTTGAAGGGGTTTGATTCATCATTAGGGCATATTTTCTTCATTTCCTGCTATTGTTCTAGCTCCACTTTTACCCACCCAGCAGTTGCTCTTTGTACTTCTTCTTTTTTTTTTTTTGGTACTGGTGATTGAACTCAGGGGCACTCTATCACTGAGTCACATCCCCAGCCCTATTTTGTGTTTTATGTAGAGACAGGGTCTCACTGAGTTGCTTAGCGCCTTGCCCTTGCTGAGGCTGGCTTTGAACTCACGATTCTCCTATCTCAGCCTCCCTAAGTGCTGGGATTACAGGCTTGTGCCACCGCACCCGGCTTCTTTGTTCTTCTTGTTATCCATTTTCTAAATATGTCCACCTCAGGAGGACTAAATTGCAGTGAACTTCTGTCAGTCCTGATGGACTGGCTGACTTCCAGGCTGTTCTTGTTGGTGATCTTGTCAGACCATTACATGCTGATTATGGTTTATTGATGATGCCTGTGAAACTGCTTAAGAGGCCAGATGTAGCATCTCTGAGCAGTCAAAGCCTCACAGCTGGTTAGTATGTTGTACACTTCTACTCTCTACACTACACGATGCTATGTTAGTGACACCGCACCTGATAACCTCCTGAAGGGCATGTGTTTCTTCTTGGCTGAGTTATGGTCCCATCCCTAGATGCTTCAGTTCACATTCTGCCTACATAGAAACTTGCAGAAACTTTGTGTACTCACTGGTATTTTTTATTTCTGTAATATAATGTGCTTTTGTGTGTGTATGTGTGTGTGTGGTTCTGGGGATTGAATCCAAGGCTTTAGTGCATGTGAGGCAACCACTCTACCAACTAAGCTATACCCTCAGCCCACAATGTGCATGTTTTAAAAATATTTTATAGGGACATGTTGTGACATTTTTTCATAAGTGAGCATGATCTATTAGTAATTTGAAAATTAAAATCCTTAAATATTTGGGCTTCAGTGAGGATGAGGGTGTGTGAATTAAGCTCAACAATATGTGTAGTCTACTATATTTGTGCCTCAAAATTCTATCAAAATTATAACCATAAATATTCCAAATTGACCAAGACAAGAAATTCTTTATAAACATTTTTTTGAAATTTTATTTTACTTCTAAGACTGGAACAATACTGTTATCTGAAATATCAAGAGTGGCTTATGTGAATCTGTTATCGAAATTTTTATCAAGTGAAATTTGAAGTTTACATTATTACTAGAAATAATTGTTAAATAAGAAGTTAGTTCTACTGGGCATGACAGTGCGTGTCTGTAATCCCAGTGACTCTGGAAGCTGAGACAGGAAGATCTCAAGTTCAAGGCCAGCCTCAACAACTTAGCAAGGCCCTGAACATCTTAGTGAGACCCTGCCTCAAAAGAAAAAATAAAAAAGGACTGGGGATGTAGCTCAGTGGTAAAGTGCCCCTGGATTAAATCCCCAGTATCCTCCCCACCCCCGGCAAATAGTTTTAAAATAAAGTCTACAAAGTAACTCCTAAATAAGTTTAGTTCTGGAGATAAATGCTCATCATTCTAAGAATTACTAAATTCACAGGAAATGGCCTAATATCCAATGTATCCTTTACACAATATGTTTATCTTGTGTCCTACTATCTAGGATTGCAATAATATTCCACGATTGCAGAAATCATGTACATCTTATAACTAGAGCTGCAGAGCTAGGTAATTCATGCAGTAAATTATTTCCTATCCACTAGATGGGGCTATGAAACTTCTTGCATTATTAGCAGAGTTCTTACGAACGTTTGCTTTCTCTTCTATCTTAACCCCAGTTTTTCATCCATCGATAGAAAGTTTTTCTATCGATGAAAGAAAGTTTTTCTTTCTATTGATGGTTGAAAACACTCCAGTTTCTCTGCGTAATGATAAAGCAGCAGTACAGTAATGATCTGGAGGTGCAATCATTCCATTATGTCCTATGAAGAAAATGAATATGTTGCCAAGGTCACCTTACAGTTAATTCAGGCTCCTGTTAATAGTAATAGGTCCATCATGGTGACACACTCACACTTCTTCCTTCCTTTCTTTTTCTCTTCATTGGTCCAAGACACAACTCATTAACTTTATCTGTCTGGATTGTAGAGCAAGACTTGAGTCTGGAACTTAGGAGGTTTATGGAAATGTGATTACATTTGTAGTAAGTATATGAACCTCTAACAGTACAGTAGGTACAAATAATAATTTTTCTTTTTGTTTTCTCAGTTCTCTGCCAAGATTAACTTTATGATAATCTGTAGGTCCTTGTGACTCTGGAGGAACGAAGATCACTCCTGAACAATGACTAGACTGCATATGAGAAACTGTGATTATACTATCGTGCTATTTAATGTTTATTGTTCCTTTGAAAGAAAGAGTTATTTCAGTTTGATTTAGAAGCAATCATTTTACCATTTTGGCTTTACCTTAAATTTAACCAGCAAAGAAAAAAAAAGGAGTTGTTTTCCCAAATATTTCATCGAGCTTCTCTAGCAGAGAACTATAATACTGCACACAGAATAGCTATTCAGTAAATTTTTATCAGATACATGAAAAATTCATAACAACATGATCATATTTTATATTATGAAAGCAGTGCAATTTCATTTGTCTCTTACTATTGTCTAAATTTTATTATATTGAATTATCATAAATCTTCAAATAACAATTATATGTAAAATTTTTAGATGTGGTATTTCATTATTGATTGATTTTTGAATGCTGCAATAATAATTTAAAATCTTAGCGACCACTGTGTTCCTCATTGATTTAGGTATTTAAATGAGAAATTCATGGACTGGAGTCATTTTAATCAAAATAGTTTAAAAATCTAAGTTCATATAGAAATTGCTGAAAGAGCATAAGAAGTTAATTGTCAGAAAGGCATATCAAAAGTTTTTATTTATTTATTTTTTGAGTTAGATGTATTTGATGGAGCAAGGGCTTAAAAAGGAAGAATGCTTCACACAGTTCTTTGCTCCTAAAATGAGGCAGTCCTGGAAAACCATAGATAAAGAATCACCCATTAATCTCTGCTGGCATTAAAGCTGACCTGATACAAATATAGAAACTAAAATGACTCAATTTTACTTCTGAGAGTAAATATAACCTCAATTTCTCTTCAGCCTGTGAAATACTTCTAAGGAATGGGATGATACCTGAGCTAACAAGAAAAACATTCAGATACATATATTTCATCTGCAAAATAAAATTAGCATATTCCCTTGAAAGCAAGACAAATTCACAACAGAAAATTCAGAAAATGAGAAACTTACAAATGTGCAAATGAGAATTCCTTATAATTCCCTCACTCAAAGAAAATGACTTTTAGGGATGTATATATGTGTTCGTGTATTCATGGGACTCTCTTGACTATATTTATTTAATTTGATTTGCCTTTTCCCTCTGAAACATTAATGTATAGAAAGCCTTTAAAATATCATTAATTTTTTCCCCAGAACATGATTTTAATAACTGCACAGAATTCTATTATATAGATGAGCAATAATAATTTTACCAGGTATATATTTTGGACCTTTGGATGATTTCTTAATCTTGACCTCTTATAATCAATACTATAATATTTTTGTATGTACATCAATATATTGAAAGTCTATCTCAAAATATTTTTATATTAACTGTCATAATATTTCCATTGTATTAAGTATATAATGAATAAATATTTATATATATGTGATCATATATATTCATTTTTATACTTTGTAACTATTTTAAAACACGTAACAGGAAAGTCTTGTACAGCAAAGCAGTGCTTCTGTTGACAAAGAATATACAAAAGGATAGGGTGGATAAAGAATTTGTTCAGTTGTGATTTTAAAATAGATGACAAGAATATATAAATTATATGTCTATGTATATATTCCTAGGTACTTGAATTCCCAATTTCTGAGAAGGACCTAAATAAAAAATAATGTACAAAGCAATCACATTTTTAATCAACATCAAGTCAGGGTATATTTAATACCATGAGTAAAAGAATTGATGAACAGACATGAATGCCTTCCTCTGCAGGCCTGCTGACAGCATTTTTTTTTTTTTTTTTTTTTGGTACCTGGGATTGAACTCAGGGGCACTCGACCACTGAGCCACATCCCCAGCCCTATTTTGTGTTTTATGTAGAGACAGGGTCTCACTGAGTTGCTTAGTGCCTCGCCATTGCTGAGGCTGGCTTTGAACTCGCGATCCTCCTGTCTCAGCCTCCCTAAGTGCTGGGATTACAAGCGTGAGCCACCGCGCCCGGCTCTGCTGACAGCATTTTACTAATGTTTTTTGGCCCTTATTTCATTCAAAATCCCATTTGTAGCAATGTTCCTGTAAACTTAACTACTTTCTCTAAAAACACCATGAAAATGATGACCAAAGCTGTGTTGTGCTTACCAGTGTGGTATTACTAAGAAATTGTCCTTAGCTAGTTTTCCTTAGGAAAACCTGTTTTCCATTTTTAGATAAGCTTTTTCTTTTTTACTTTTTATTTTATAATAACTTCAAATTTACAGAACTCTTGCAAGGATTATCTGGAGGATGAATACCTATAACCCAGGCAATGAAGTTTAACCACACTTCTTTTATTATAGTCTCTATCTACCTGCCTGCCTACCTGTCTGCCTTCCTACACATCTATACCTATGAATCTGGCAGAACTATACCCAAATAATGCCATGTTCTCAATTTACTCTATCCTCTAGGTTATTCTAATATTCATATCTCATTCTCATTACTGGTGATTTTTAGCTTGGATCACTTGATTAAAGTGAAGCCTTCAAGGTAAGTTGATATTTTTCCTTTGTGATGAATAATTACTTTGTATATGCCAGAAGACACTTTGAAAGTATGTAAATTTCACTTTCCTCATCAAACTTTCACTCACTAGTTGTAGAATCCATTGAAGAATTTTGCCTAAAACGGTCATTACTATGTTTTTTGCCAAACAGCAGTTTTATAATTCCATTATTCCTTATTTACATAAAATGCCAACTAACTGTATCATTCTTTATTTTACTGCTTACATTGTTGCAAATTTGGCCTGTAGAGCCACTTTAAAATAGTTTCTAAGATATTTCCCCCACTCATCCTATGAAGACTCTTATTTGCCAGCATATCAATATGTTCTAGGCTCATTTGCATTTTCTTGGCCCAGTGCCCAAATCAGCCATTTTTCTTCTAATGAATTCTGCTTCCTGTTAGTGGAGAATGGTATTTAGGAACCAAGAAAATTTAGGTATGCTTATTGCCACTTGAGTTCACTGACTCTAGTCCCACTCAGTGGGCTACTTGACTAAGCTAGGAAAGAATAATATATATGTGGTATATGTATATGTATATACACACAAGTATATAATGACATTTATATCCATGTCCCTCTGTCTCACCTTAAATTCATACCAATGCCATAAATTCACCCTTCTACCTTCAATTCTTATCCAAAACACACAGAAGTGACTCCAACTTCCTCTAACCTATATTTTTAGCATTTTTGCTGATAGTGAGGTGATTTTTCATTCCTTTTGTTTTCTCAACACCCTAGTAATTGATTACTTTAGTAATTAATCATCTTCAGTGATTCCTCTGAGCTGCTGCTCTGAACCCTATAGTGTGGTTTGGATGTGGTTTTTCTCTAACCAATACTTATGTTGAAATTCAATTTCCAGTGTCATGGTGTTGTAAGGTGGTGTGATGCTTAAGGGAGGATTAGGTTATTAAGAGAGATTAATGCTTTTCACCTGAAAGTGGGTTCTTACTTCCCAAAGACTGTGTAAGTTGCTGTGAAAATAAGCTATTATAAAGCAAGGGCGCCTCAGTCTCATTTACATGTATCTACTTTCCCTTCTGCTTTCCACCATGAGTTGAAACAGCACAAGACTCTCCCCAGAAGCTGAACAGATGCTGGCATGTGTTCTTAGACTTCCTAGGTCAAAATCATAGACTAACTAAATAACTTCTTTCTATAAATTGTCCAGTCTCAGATATTATGTTCTGGAATAGAAAAAGGTATAAGACAACCTGATTTTGCTGAGAGGCTGTTATTTTTCAAGGGTGACTAACTTCCTTTCTTTTTCTTAAGCATTCTTTTTAATTTTTTTAACCTTTATTTCACTTACTTATTTTTATGTGGTGCTGTGGATTGAACCAGTGTTTCATACATGCTAGGCAAGTGCTGTGCCACTGAGCCACAACCCCAGCCCCTACTAACTTCCTTTCTCAGGTACCTCCAAGAAATGTTGGGAAAGCCGAGAACTCCCTCCACCCCCCAAAAAGAAACAAAATAAAACAAAACAAACAAAAACAAAATGAAGCCAAAAAACCCATGAAAGCTCTCTAGGAGCTTTTTGACTAAATTACCCAAAGATGGAAGAAAGGAAAGATTTCCATATATTTTAGTGACTACACAGTTTGGTTGGAAAAACTCTTTATGTTCAGCTTTCTTTGAGTGATTTGAATTCAATCAAGTAGATACATAACATTCGAAAATGTTCTTCCCAAAGAAAATAATTTAGGTTTTTAATTAATATTGAAGGACAATGCCCTGTGAAATGATCTGAGAATTAATGCAATCCATCTCCAAATCATGATTTTCCCCTTTGTGGCTCAGTAATAACTACATAAAACTCCAGGGATGACAGTACACCTAGGTTCAGCCTCAATTCATTTGTAGGTAGTCAATCTTGCTTAAATTATATTCAAATGTTAATGTTAACTATCCAGGAAATGGATTTTTGATATTTGGAGTTGTATTCACACAGGAGTGAGATTCTTTCACAGAACATCAAAGGTATACAGATAACTTTCATTTGATTCTCATCTGAAAGAACACAATAAAATTATGTTCCTTATTCCTTAAAAAATAATATGAAGCAGAATTTAGAACGAATAGCTGACGTGCTCGACTTTTGATCATCAGCAGAACTGCTTGCAAAATCTGTCAGTGGCACAAAGGGGCTGAATGCAAAGGAAGAGAAAGTCAAAGACAAAAACCACAGTGAAAATTGAGCATTGTTTTGTAAGAACATTGCACACAGTACTGAGTTATGTCAAGGAAAGAAAAATGTTTTGCAATCAAATTAAGTTATTGACATTATGTTAGAAGGCTACAATGAATGGGATGTAGGCTTGCATATATTACCTATTCTAGGCTGTTTACTTACAAAGCTTTAGCACAGAAAGATCTTATATTTGCTTGCATTGTTTATCAATATTTCAAAAAAAGAAGATTGGATGCCATGTAGTGGCACCAGCTCATAGCTTTGAAATTGGCTTATTTAATCAACAAATACTCATTTGCCTACTATGTTTTAGGTATTAGATTTTTTGTTTTGTGAGGTCATATCATGGATTCTTTGGACATCTGCTCTGATTGAGATTCTTCCACCTACACTTCAGTTCCTGTAAAATGAGGAGTCACCTTCCTTTTGGGGAGCTTGGCAGAGAGCCAGGGTAATACTAGGTAATGCTAGTCCACTTAGAAACACCAAACGCTGCAGATTAATCATATAATGTTACATGTTGAAATGGGAAAGACTTAATACATTGTTTAGTCTAACACTATCTTTTAAAATATCTAGTTTTAATAAAATATACTAATTGAGCATGATAGTGAGATTCATCATGGTATTTCCATACAAGCATATGGTGTGCTTAATCATATCTAATGACCATGCTTTTTGCAAATGTTGAATCTGAATTCCACAGAGGCTGTGATTGGCCTAAAGTACCTTTGCTTTTTGATATCCTTGCTGAGATTTCAATCTGCTGTCTATCAAATCATTAGTACAGATCTTAGAAAATACTCTGGTATTTCATACAGGTACAGATGGAGCCATAGAGCTTCAACTAGCTCCTTTGACTTCCAAACCATTTCTTTGCCTTTACATTTAATTTCTAAGTTGCATTTATCTTTAACAAATTAATAGAGCTTTATATAATTATACAGTGCCATGACCTGCATGGCCATCAATTTAAGTTCCCACACTGGTTGGTGAGCAAGTGGAGAAAAGACAAACAGACACACAAATAGAGAAAAGACTGGGTCTGGGTGGTTGACTACAACCCTGGTAGGGAGGTAGTGACACACAACAAGCTCAGCACATTTATTATATAGATATAAACATCAAACGGATTTATTGTGAGAAAGTTTCTTCAAAGTAAGCAGAAACAAGGTCATGAGTATGAGCAGCCTAATTATGATTATCACCTTCCACCCATAACTTTCTATTCCTAACCAGCTGGCATCCAAATCTCAACATCAAGAACTGAATAGCTGCATGGCTGGCCCAGAACCTCCTGTTGAACTGGGCGTCACCATAGCAATTGGGCAGTTTCAAATAGATGCCTTTGCACTGAGAATTCCCAAGACTGGCATTGACTCTATCACAGGACATTTCAAGACCCATAATTCAGTTGCTGCTCCCGATAATATAGTATCATATATTCTGTTATAACAATATTTAGAAAATAAAATAACAAAAATAGCATTCTCTATCTGCATTTCTCCCCGTCCATTGTTCCTATTCCTAGAGGCCATTTCTATTTTTTGCTGATGTCTCCTACAGTGTGTTCTTCTGAATACCTAAAGAATACACTCATACTTCTGTTTCTTGGTTTTCCAAGTTTTGTACCTGATAGTTTCATTGCACAGCAACATTTCCTGGTATAATATGAGTAGGAATTAAAATTTCTTCTATCACCTTCTTACATTTATTTAGTGGAAGTAGAAAATTTGGGACAATCATCATGAGATCAGTTTCAGATTTATAAAACAACTCAATATTTAATAATTGATAGGCCTAGACTGAAGAACAGAAACACTTAAACTTCATTTAATGCATGCTTTAAAATGAAGGCATGCACACTTTCATTCACCTGGCTGGATTTGCTGAATGCTGTCAGTGTATAATTTTGCCTTGAGGGGAGACTTGGTTAGATTCTTTGATCTCTATTCTCCATTCCTTGGGCTTCTATGCAAATCCTTATGTGTCTGTCAGATCTAGAAATAGGAATGAAATCAGAAACTGATCCAGCTGATGGGGTCTAGCATGTCTGTCTCAGAATGGTTAACATCTGGTGTGTAGTATCCAGTCCTGTGTCAAGTGTCCTGACAAACTCTGGGAAAGGTTGAAGTTTTTTCCTCTATACCAGAGGTAAGAGGCAACATTAATTCTCTCTCATGGTGCAAGAGATGGGACTCATAGCTTCTCATTAAATCTCTCCAGAAATCTTTGCCTTTCTTTTCTTTTCAACTCATTGTCTCTCTGACTATATTTGCAAGCTGCAGTTAAATATTCAACTAAGTATTGAAAACATTTTCTGTTACATTTTGGAATATGTGCATATTATATTGGAGCCTGAGTCCAAATTAAAAATTACAGATGACATTTGTAACATTGGATTGCAAACATCTCTCCTCCTTTCCCTCTAAGAAAAAGAAAAATGAGAGCAGAGCTCTTCTCCTTGATCTTTTTTCTCTGAGTATTTCCTTTGCTTCTGTCTCCCAAGAGTTACACAATATATTGGGTTGAGTCAATATTTTGTATGCACATTATTGTGATTATAAACATGTACAGCTGACTCCTAATTTTTGCATCTTTCTCATCGTATGTAATTTTTCTTTGACTTTTAAAAAAAATTGAATTTTTCATGCACCTATCACTAATTAATTCTAAATCATTTTCATTAAGCTACAACTATTGCCTTAATATGCTAAAAAATCAGGGAAAGTTATCAATTTCATTTTATAAAGGAAACCTTCCCAATACTTGCACCATTTTACCTGCTGTCTCTTAAACCTGCTCCATGGTGTGGCCTGGGAGTTCCCTTGATAATTGCTGTTGGTTTCTTCCTTTCTTCTGCAATGGAGTCCTCATAGCATAGAGCTGGCTCTTTCTTTTTTATTTATTCACTGATTTTGTAAGAGTGAATGGGAGTTTTACTTTTTATATGTTGTGATTTAAAGATGTCTTTATTCAATCTTCCTCTTTGCTTGATTGAAGAAATTTTATTTTTATGAACACATTAATTGTACATATTAATAGGGTTCAACATAACGTTCTTGTACATGCATATGTACATATAATATGCACTGATTAAATCAAAACACTATCTCCAACTCCCCCTATCTTTTCATATCTCCAGAAAGCATTATTCTACTCTAAGTTCAACATACTTTAGCTTCACATATGGAAGACGACTTACTTGTCTTTGTGTTTAACTTGTTTCACAATAACATAATATCCTCCAGTTCCACCCATTTTGTTGCAAATGACAAGATTTCATCCTGCTTTCTGGCTGAAAGCATTTCATATATATACATCACTTTTTCTTCATCCATTGATCTGTTGGTGGGCACTGAGGCTGATTTCATATCTTAGATATTGTAAATAGTTGTTCGCAGAAATTTAAAGGTTTTGCTCCACTATCTTCTGGCTTTATTATATTATGACATAATTTGATGACATTTGAATTCTTGACACTCCCCCGCCCCCCGCCACTTCTCCCATTGATTACTGTAGTCACTGACTAGGTCTTGCAGTTTTAACCTGTAAGTTTATGTCTTCAGTTCCGGGAAATAATCATATAATCTTATTATTTCTCCTCTATCTTTCTCCAAATTTTCTTCCCTGTTTCTGAAACATCTAACTTATGATTAGAACTTCTTCAAGAAGTCCTCTATTTTTTTCAACCTTGTCTCTTCAATTACTCACTTTTTTGTCCTTTTTTTGTTTCTAATATCTGAAAATTTACTGAACTTTAAAATTCCATAAATTTTACTGAATTTTTAGTAATGCTATGAGTATTTTCTAAGAATTGTGGGGTTTTTTTGCATTTTGAGTATTCTCATTTAAAACAACAACAAAAATGAAATAGCATTTGATGTTTTTCTCTTATATACAATATGTCTTGTTTTAAATATAGATCCTAGTTACTTTTTCATTATTCCCTAGGTAGTTTATGTTTCCTCTGAGTTCCTGTATTTTACATTATTTGAATCTCTTTCTGTAATAGTAAAGCCTCTTTTCAAATGAGTCAATCATTTCTTTTGTTTATATTTGAGTCTGAGGCTCTGAAATGTTGTTTGGGAATTCCATTTTTGTAGGTGATCTGCAGCCTCATGGACTTGGTTGAAGTGTTAGGAGTAGGACTCTAGCCGTCTTGATGGGAGTATTATAAAATTTCAGAACCTGTAGACCTTTACTTGAGGCTAGCCTGTTTCCCTAGAAAAAAAGTTCTTCATATTTCTTGCCAGTGCTGTTGTAAACGAAGCTCCTAGCATTCTTGGAATCAATTTTTAAGGTAAGCTATACTTTTCACTGTTCTGGAGGTCAATTTCCACTTAATCTCACTTTTTGAGTACAGCATCCCACCTGACCCCATCTCCTTCAGCTGTGCTTTTTGTCTCAGAGTTGAATTTATCTACTTCAAGCTCTCTAGAGAGTAATCTCTTTTCTTCTATTATGGTGGTGAAAGGTAGGAACTGCTTGGCTGCTTTGGATGGATGAGGATTTGGGAGCATCTAGCTTCCTATCTGTAAAGATTATAAAACCATTCTTTAGTATTCAGTAGTAGCTAGAAAAATGTCTTCAATGGTTTTTAGGGTCTATCTTTCACCAGCTAGCTAGGTCACTACTACTGTATCCACAATGCTTTCAAATTTTGTTAATATCTCTTTTACTATTGTTTCTTAGACTTTTTTTTTTTTGAGTGTTCAAATGTTTATGTAACTTTTCAGTCCATCTGGTTTCACTCAATGTATCTGGTTTTACAAAACCAAAACTTTCAACACAAAAGTACCAAAGCTCAAGTTAACTTTTTATGTGTTCCTAAGTAGCAAGCTGCATTAGTTTATTACTAAATTTGAAGAACATCAAAGATTTATAAAACAAAAGTACGTAAGTGCCTGATTCTTTTAATTCCACAAATACCTAGGATCCCAAAGTAACATGTAGACTCTTTATTCTTGCAGACTTATGAGATTTTTATTCCTTTTTATCAAGCAAGTTTTGAGACAGAGCATAAATAAACACATCATTCCATCCATTGTGTTTTGAAAACCTCAGACCTTTCCCATCTGTAAGTCCTGCACATTTAGTGTCAACTTCAAATAAATTAGTGTAATTTAATTTTTAGTCATAAAACATGTTCATTTATTTTTAATAGAAAAGTAAAATTCATAGATTTTTTAAAAAATTGTTTATATGATTGAGGAGAAATAACAGATGAAGGGGAAAATAACAGATGAAGTCTTGGGTAACAGATACCGAAGACTCATTTGGGTATCTCTTTGTTCTAATTAACAGCCATATCAATCTCCTGAGATGAACACAAAATGTATTGTAATTCATATGATATGTGAAGAAAAGTCATGTTATTATCTTTTTTTGAATCATTAACTGCAGTTCACATTGATATTGAATGTTTCAGAAATGAATTAACAAAAATTCTTTTGAGGATAGGATAGGCATAGAAATTCAGAACAAATAGTTCTAGGTGAATATTCAATCATGAAATATTTTATTATGTATCAGCAAAACAAATCATTATCTAGCATTCCTTATTGCTGTGAAGTACCAAAGTTATTATTTAATAATAATAGTATTATATTCTAAAAGTGTTTCTGTGGAAAGATGCAAGAAATAAAACAGAAAGTTGTATTTTGCTTCTGCTCTACACCCAAACTCTGACTTGCTAACTCTTCTTATCTTCTGGGTCAGTTTTTCTTTTTAACTTGATTCTTATAAGAGTGGATGAACTGTTAGTGGAAGCTCAGTCTTTTGCCCAAAATTCTTAGTACCTTTTTCATTTTCCACCCTCCTTCAACCCCAACACACACACACACACACACGCATATGTACACACACAGATTTTCAACAGCTTGATCTTGTCACACAGACCTTGATTCTGTGGCCTTGTAGCAGATGAGTTAGAACAGCACTGGTCTCTATATTGCATCTGTTCTCTTGGAGACATTCTATAGGGATCACTCCTCAGCCTGTACTTTTCTTGATTTCATGGAGAACCGATTAGCAAAAGGCTGGGTAATTAAATATTTATACTTTTTGAAGAAATACTACTATTGTTAACTGATCAGAGCTTTTTCTATTGGTAAAGAATTCTTTATAAGTTAAACTGTGTCATCCTAAATTGATAGTTAATTACAGAAGGGCTGAATTCATGAGTTTTTCATTCTGTAATGCAGCATATGATTGCAATAAAACAATATTAGAAGATGAGAAGGGATTAGAAAGGTGAATATGGTAATATGATACTACTAGAGAAACTTAAGTTGCAAAGGGGGAAGTGAGCACAAGAAGAAAGAAGAGAAATCCATAATGCAGAAGAGAAAGCTGACATTTTTAAAAATGGCTTAATCATCATGTATAAAAATATTTATGAAGTTCCCAACCAAGAATGAAACTGAAGAGAGATTTAAAGATCACTATGGTGATAGAGGATTGGCTACAAGCCTGTTGGGGCTATTTCTCCATCAATAATTTAAAAAAATTATTTAGACAATGAGAGAATAGTTTAGCATTTAACAAAGCTCCATTGTTACTTCACCTTCTGTTGCTTTGTGTAAATCTGATCCTCTAAATAGCTTTAAACCTTTCTGATGTCCTACAATAGAATTTTCAAGACAAAGAGTAAAAAGAATAAACTTGGTCAAAATGAAAAAGACTGTAATAAGAAATCTAATAATTTTAGAGGAAAACAGCTGCCACTTAGCTTGATCAAAGAGTTCATTTGTAATAGTTACTTGTCAGAGACAAATAGGAAACTGCTAGGAAGTACTCAGATTCTCTAAGATATATATCCCAACTGCTTATTCAGCTGTGTTTGATACTGTTAAGTTCTTTGGTTTTTGAAATTGAAGGGCTCTATTAAAAAACAAAATGCTCTTCTTGTATGGACTATATTGCCTCTAATTTGTGGTATAAATTTCGGCACATGACAGTTCAAAGTCAAGACAGTTAACACCATGGGTAGTATTACCACCAATGCGAGGATGATTTTATATGTTGCAGCTGATTTGTAAACTTTAATTTAAACATGGAATAGCTGCTGTTTAGTCTAAGTTTAAAATATTATTATTGATTGGAAGTTATACTTTTGATGTTCCTAATTAGTCGATGATACCTAAGCTATTATTTAATGAAGCTTTTTTTGTTTTGTTTTGTTTAGTGTCAGTGCTGCACTTTATTTATTATGATGCTCTTCAGCACATTTTATTAGCTTGCAGGGTAAATTCACTAAATTTTCAAAAATGACTTAGCTATTATGAACTTTATTCTAATATATAAACTTGAATGTATAATTCTCTTTGAATTTTATGAAAATAACAAATATATATATGTGGATATAATAAGATGTACATTTTCCCTTCAGTTTATTTCTGTTACCTAACAGATTTAGAATGTATATATATATATATAAATATATATATTTCTAAAATTTTTTTTAGTTGTAGATGGACATAGTACCTTTATTTATTTATTTTTATGTGGTGCTGAGGATCGAACCCAGTGCCTTGCATGTGCGAGGCAAGTGCTCTGCCACTGAGCCACAATCCCAGCTCTAGAATGTCTATTTATCATTTTGTTAGTTCTAAATATTTCCGAGTTTCACTTAATGGTTCCATTTTAAATGCATTGATAACTTAATAACATTTATTTTGAGGTTGTAATACATATATTATTTTGATTTTTAATTTTACTTATTATTTGTTAATTTATGTCATTATTCCATTATGATTAAAGAACATGAAATGTTGCTTTTCTAGAACCTACTAAGAAATCCTTTGTAAACCATTTATAGGTGTTTTTTTTTTTTTTTGGAGGTGGTAAAACTTTTTGTTTATACCAAAATAGTCAGTGTACTTGTGTTGTAAATAACAATATAGCTGTCAAGTATAAGTATTAATTATGCTTTCTAATGTGGATATCTCTGCTTGTTGTTTGTAGGCATCATATGGCATTTTTCAGTACTCTGCTAAAATCTCCCATAAAATTGGTTTGATTATTTTCTCTGTATGTGTTAGTTAGCTTTGTATTACTGAAATAAAATACCAGAGGAAATCAATTTATAAAGAGGAAAGGTTTATTTTGGTTAACAGTTGTGGAGAATTCCATCTATGATTGATTGGCTTCTGAGTCTATGGTGAGGTAGCACTTCATGGTGGCAGTACAAGTGGAGCAAAACCATTCTCCTCATGACTGGGATGTGAAAAAGACAGAGGAATGGGGAGGGCTGGAGTCCTACCATTCCCATTGAGGACATGACCCCTAATGACCTAACACCTCTCACAAGGCCCCACTCCTTAGTGTCCTCCACCTCCCAGTACTTGAGGATGTCTCACTGGTTGTGGACTAAGCTTTTGGGCAATATTCCAGATTCAAATTGTAGCACCATATTTCTATAAATTTTTGCTGTATATATTTAAATATGTACTGTAAGCTATGCATGTATTTATAATATTTTCTAGAACTAATATAGTATAATTTTATCATGATATGATGCCTTTATTTTTCTCTTGTAGTAGTCAAATAATGAATTAACAAACTAGAATAGCAGTAAAATCTCTCCATGAAAGCATCATAAATGGAAAAAATATAACAACTATATCTTTTTAAATGAAAGTGACATAAAATATGGGACATCTCAATGTTTATATGTAACTGTAAAATTGAGAAATATATGGAGAAGAGAAGTAAAAGGGTGATAAAAATTAAAGATGAATGTATTGAGGCAAAAGAGTTCACAAATACTAAATATATTTACTTGTGTCTACACTTGAATAAAAAGCATAAAGTTTAATAAAATTACAGATATAGCTTTAGGTCAGTTATATTTATTCATAAAAAGTACATTTGGATTTACATTTAAAGACTTACACTTCTGTATACTAGCAGCTAATTCTTGCAAACAAAAATTTATGATATTATTTGAAAATAAAAATATTTAAACATAAATTGCACAGTTATGCAAGTCCTCTATATCTACATTGAAAATTTTAAATATTGCTGAGAAGAAATGAATGGGAATAAAAGACTAAATAAATGGGAATAAATACCATGTTTATTGATTAGAAAACTTTATCAATATTAAGATGTAATTTCTTCTAAAAATTTTCAGTGTAAGCTTTTTGAATCTGTAAGATGATAGTTTTCATTAAATTTGTAAAACATTATTTCAACCATTATTTCTTTTTTTTTTTTTTTTTTTTTTTTAAATATTTTTTTTAGTTGTAGATGGACACAATGTCTTTATTTTATTGCTGTGTACGTGGTGCTGAGGATCGAACCCAGGGCCTCACGCATGCGAGGCAAGCGCTCTACCGCTGAGCCACAGCCCCAGCCCCTCAACCATTATTTCTTCAAAAAATTTTTTTTCTTACAATGGTAAATTTCTCCTGTCCTGGAAATGTAGTTATACATATATTATACCACTTGATATTTCTCACTCTCCATTATTTTTAGTTTATCTCCAATTTTCAGATTGGAAAACTTCTAGTATACTTCAACTTTTTAGCCCTTCCTTTGTATCCCAATGTATGCCCACTGTATCCTTAAGCCAATGAAGTTAGTACTTCAGTTAAGGTGCTTCCTTGTTCTATAATTTCTATTTTTCTTCTATTCAATGATTGCATTCATCTTTTAGCTTAAATCCTTTGACATGTTTATACAAACTCATTTACAGTTCTTCTCTGCTAATTATTATATCTGTATTATTTGTTTCTTCTGATTTCCTATTTCTTTGATTATGGAACACATTATCATGCTCTTCATATGTATAGAAAATTTTAAGTTCTATTATTGACATTGCAAATGATTTATCATAGCTAATCTCAATTAATTGCCCTCTAAATTGTGTTTTGTTTTTGTATTGTTTTCCTGGAAAACGGTTCAATTACTGATGGATGTTTTCAATCTTGTCAGGTTTGGCTTCTTTTCTTCTTGCTTATGTGTCTAAGTCTTAACCTTAGTCACAGTGTAAAGGTCATAGTTCTTAGTTCTAAGGAATGGCCTTTTGGGAAGTCTCAATTGAGTGCTTGAGATTCATTGCAAAGTTTCTAAGCACTTTGCATTGCATAATTGTCTTGTGTTATCTCTCGTTATCTACCAACCTTAAAGTTTTGTTATCAAGTTTTGCCATTCATACAACCTTGACAAAGAGCTTGCAAAGCTCAATCCTTGGTGCAGAGCTTGTGAGGAACACTTCACAGACTTCTGATATTCTCCATTCACCTCTATTTTAAAAAGTAATTGGTGCATAATAATTATACAGAGTAGTGTGTTTAATTTTGACTTATTTGTGCATGTGCATTACATAATCTGATCAATTTCATTCCCCAGTACCTCTTCTTGGCCTTCCCTTTTCCCTGACCCTGATCTTGTACCTCTACCCAACTGGCTTCACTTCTATTTTCACGAGATCCCTTTTTTCCTTTTTACTCTCTAGCTTCCACATATGAGAGAAAACATATGACCTTTTACTTTCTGAGTCTGACTTATATTGCTTAACACAATGCTCTCGTGTTCATTTATTTTCCTGCAAATAACATAATTTAAGTATTCTTTATGAATTCCATTGTGTGTACATATCACATTTTCTTTATTCATTCATCCATTGAGGAGCATCTAGGCTGGCTCCATATGTGCCTATTGTGAATTGTACTGCTGCAAACATGGATATGCACATCTCTGTAGTATGCTGACTCTAGTTCTTTGGGGTAAATATGGAGGAATGGTATAGTTAGATGATATGGTGATTCCATTCCTAGTCTTTTGAGAAACTTCCATACTAACTTTTATGATGGTTGTACTAATTTACATTCCTACCTGTGGGGCGCGGCCCCTTGCTCATGGCGCCTGGGCTGGAGGCCAAGCCTCATGACCTGGCCTAACAAACTGCCAAGTTCCCTTTGTGCTTCTGAAAATTATGAGTACACAACAACCATGTTCCTTGCCCTGAAGCTGACCTCACCTAAGTTCCTGTTTACGCCTTTTCGGCCTGAACACCAAGTCCTAAGATGCAGATCCTATGCGGCTGGAGGAACATGCATGTATATATATATCAGAGGACAGGAAAACACAACAACAACATGTTATCAGGGACCTGAATAAACTGCTTTCCAGAAGGATTATTTGGTGTGGTGATTGTGTACTCGCAGGCCGAGCTTCCGACACCCACACCTACCAACAATGTGTAAGAGTTCCTTTTCTCCTCACATCCTTGCCAACATCTATTGCTATTTATATTCTTGATGATTGCAGTTCTAACTGGAGTGAGATGACATCTCAGTGTTTCTCCCTACTTTTACTGCCACTCTTCTCCATAATTTTTGGCATCCTCAGTAACCTGTGTCCTTAGCTTAGTGAGTCCACTGTGCTCTGAGTTCTGCTTCGTTATGCTATGGTCCAGAAAGTGATCCTATTATAAATTCAGAGAAAATCAGAGCCTAATCTACTAAATTTCATTTCTCTCAAGAATTACGTTTCTGCACTGTGTATTTGCCAGTGCCTAACACTTCTTTCATGTTTGTTCAGTTTTTTGTTTGATTATGGCAGGAAGGCAAGTTTAATTATAGTTTTCTTAATTTTATTTTTTGTAGAATTTTAATATATTTATGTTTATTATATGTAACTGGAGTTCAAGAATGAGTGACTTATTTATAATGAAGGATTTTATTAAATATTCTCATGCTATGTAATTTATTATTGGTACATGTCATCAAAGCAAGTAAACACAGATGGAATTTAGTGCTAGAGGATTTTCCTTGAAATTACATGTAGATTGAAAAATATATATTGCTTTAGTTAGGGTTCAGTCAGGGAGACAAAAACCTCTCTGTATTTACTTATGAATGATCTTAATAAAGAAATTATAATCTTATATTACTATGGAAAAAAAACTGGGGATGTGAAGGTCAGGAAAGATTTTCTTAGTGTGCCATAACAATGTAGCTGATTCTCAAGAAACGGGGCTGAGAGTTGTTTCAAATACCACATCTTCCCACTCATCTGCCAGTGGCTGTTCCTGGTGAATAATAGATTTTCCTTCCCTTACTCTTTTTTTTTTTTTCCTAATCTCACGTTTGTTTTTGAAGAGATCTAATGTGAAGGCATATGGAGAATGGGATTCTGGAGAATGTGGCTTCTGGCTTCCTCTGAGCTGTGTGAAGGAAATCATAGAAGATAGTTGTAACATTGATTTGATAACAAACAATGCTGCACAGTGTGGTTTGCCTCACTTCAAATATTCATATGTTCTATAATGTGAAAAAAATCTGAAAATTATTTTTGTAAGCAGTGAATTCTGAGCATATTTGAGTAATTTATATATTTTGTCCTATTTCTCAGCTTCTCTGAGATGTGTGATTAATCAAGTCTTTCCTGTGTGAACACTAGTGCACAGATACCATTTGTATATGTTCAAATATCTGAGTTCCTTTGTTCATAGAAAAAGAAAGTATTTTTCAATGAATTGTTAGAATAACTTAAGTTTTAAGATACTGTACTTAAATTTTAAAATTAAACTTTCCATTACACCACAACTTCAAATGTTAATCTAAAATGTTTTAAGCTTTATTTACATGTGTAAAAGTACCCTGTTTGTAAGCACTCTGTTTTTAAGAAAACAATCTAATAAAAAGTGAGTATTTACAAGGTAGAGAATGATCTATATTTTGCTCCCTGATATATATCTACCTCCAATGACACTGAAGATTCAGTCTCCATCCAACCATGAGTGGTCATCTATGTCTCCTGGCCAGGACAGCCACCTCTGCAACTTGTACCTGAAGGACTTTGTGAAATACCACACTGCACTTCATGCAGGAAGCAACCTCCACTGCTTTATGTCAGTTACACCTATTTCAAGTGTGTCAAAGGTAATCTCAAGTGGAAGTGGCCCTTTAGTAGTTTAAATTGCTGAATATAAATTTTTTTTATAGGTTTTCCTGATATACCATGAGGGAAAATAACACAGTGGGGAATAAACAGAGTAATCCATGCACAGATGATGACAGATATTCCTCTTACTCTCTGAATTGCCTCTCCATGACCCCACTATGCATTATGTCAAATTTTCCTATGAACTATTTTCACTCACTGTTGTCAACTTTGCTAGTGTAGGTAGTCTGTTGTTTCTATTTTTGCTCCTCAATTATCTTATATGTCTTTGATTTGGTCATTCATCTATATGATAAGTATTTACGGAATGTCTGTCATGAGGGAGGTGTAACTCTAGCTTGTGGGTGGTAATGAACAAAGGTTATATTCTAGTAACTTCAGTTACAAAATGAAAAATATTAAAACATATGGTATGTTAGCAATAATTGATATAGAGAAAAATTATTCAGGAAAGACATTAACAGTGTTGGTGTGGGAGGACAGTATTGTAGTGTTTGAGTGTAATCAGAAAAAAGCCCCACTGATGTTGTAATATTTAACTGTAGAAGTTGATTACTTTATCTAACATTTCTCTAGTTCTTTCCAATCTCCTTTATTTCCTATCATCAGCTTTTCTTTATTTTTTTTCTCCCTGGTACTCATAATTATCTACCATACTATCTCTATCTATATCCAATATGATGTATACTATATCTATATATCTGTATCTATATATCTATACCAGTATACTATATATGTACTATAGAATTAGTGTATAGATATAGATATGTAGATAAAGTATATATAGGATAGTATAGAGCATATATACACATAGTGTGTATAGATATTGCATGTATGTATGTGTGTATGTGTATATGTGCATATATATTATATACACAAAATAACACATACATACATGCAATATATTGTTTCCTGACCCCCATTAGAATATAAGTGCCATGAATAGTGATTTTTGAATGTTTTGTTCACTGTTGAATCCCCAGATCCTATAAAGTGCTTATATTATAAGGAAGTGATAAATAAACACAGCTAAGAAAGAGACTGAAGGAGGAAAAAGCAAGTGCACAGGCCATGAAGTGATAGTATGCCTTGTGAATGTAATGAACAATCAAGAAGCCCATGTAGCTATAACAAGTGATTCTGGGAAACAATGGCCGGAGATGAAAGAAGAAAGGCAATAGAGTAGGTGGGAGGCAACAGCCAGGGTAGGACCCTTAGGCCACTCTAATGACTTTGCTTCTACTATGAATTGAGACACATAGTAATTTGGATGGCTTATATTAGTGGTCAGACCTCACTATAATTTTTACAGGACCACTCCGACTGATGTGTTGAGAATAGACTGAAATGTCAATAATGAAAGCAAATAGACTGGTTAGTAGTTTATTTAATAACAGTTTCCCCAATACTAGCTATTGTTCAATCTCTGTTAGAGCATTCCTCTTTTTGTGCAGAGTGCTGCTGCTTCTCATCAATCCTAAGTAGGATGAAGTAGAAGCAAATATAAAGTGTCATTTCAAATAAAGCACAGAGACAGAACCTGAAGATTATGTGATTTGGCTTAAATTATGTACACAGAAGCAAATAATTTATATTAATTATCCTTGATAAATTATAATGAATGTAAATGTGAATGTAAGAAACTTTAAATAATACATTAAACTTGGGTTATAGGATATTAGGAAACATATACCTTTGACTTTAGGAAGAAAGTCCACTCAGATAGGTCCCAATGATACCATATTTGCTATTTCTGATATAAAACAATCACTCTTCAAATGGTTAAGTTTAAATTGAGTCTCATATTTAGTCACACATTTTTTAAACTCTAAATAATTTAGTCATAGAAGAAACACCAAAAACTGCCTTATCCATAATTATGGAAAATATTTGTACACTGAGTCACCATTTTAATGAAATAATTTGCAAGGAGTTGCAAGCTCTAATCTAAGTATAATGACTATAATGGGGAAGCCAACAACCAATTCTGTCTTGTGTCAATAAAATTGAAGAGTCTTAGCACAAAATAGTAATGGGTTCCATAAGAAGGCTTTGGTTAAGCTCTGTGTTTGAAGACATAATACTTATTTCCCTGAAAACACACACACACACACACACACACACACACACACATACACACACTATTTACCAACTCCCAGAGATCACTGACAAATATTCTAAGATATAACTCTGTTCTTTCATCTTCTAATTATATATTGGAAGATAATTTAATTGTATGTTTCTGAAATTTTCTTAGTTATTAGTATGCTGAAAACTAAAAATAAATAACATTTAATTAGTGCTTATCATGTACTAAGCAACATACTATATGCTTTATATATATGCTTCATTAATCACTAAACTTTTGTGAGTGAAGTGCCACCATAATTCTCATTTTAGAGACAAGAAAACAAAGCTAAAGGTTAATTTCCCAAGTTCATTTGGACTCTAAGTGCCTTGCAGAAATTCAGGCTCTGATTCAATAAGGCAGCTATTATCCATTGCACAAGACCATAATTTGTTTTTGAAACTACACTGGGTGTAATTAGCTATCAATGCTAAAATTAAAGTATCTGTAAAATAAAGCAATACTTAACCACTTATTTTAAAAACATGCTTCCTCTAAAACTTAACTGGTTTCCAAAGTTCTACTTCTCAAGCCAATAAATCAAATAGATTCTTTGTCCAATCAAGAGGGGTCAGGGTGAAAACTGTTTTGCTTTTAGATACCTGAGAATAATATGTGGAAATAATATGTTTATAACAATAGTGCTTGGGCACAGAGTAAATTATGAGCCAACCTTATTTTTCCATTATCTGTTACTGTGTAACAAATATTTCCAAAATATAGGCTTAAAACAATACTGTCATTTGTCACAGTTCTGTGTGTCTCTGGGTTCATCTAGGTTTTCTCATTTAGGGATTCATGTGGCTATAGTGTATGGGAAGGACAGAACTGAGATAATCTAAAAGCTTGACTAGGCTGGCTTTTCTTGACTCACATGGCAGATAGCTGATTATGGGAGTTGGCTCTGAGCTTGGCTGGGGCTGTTGACTAAAGCTTCTGTGTTCACACACAGCACTTCCATGTTATTGGACTTTATAGAACAAGGCAGCTTGGTTCCCAGAGCATTTCTTTTTTTTTTTAAATCAAAAATGAAATTTACTTTTCAGTGTTTTTAATTTAAAAATCATTGATTTTGTTGCTTATAACATGAACCAGACACCTACTAATTATTTAATAGACTTTAGTGCTTTTAAAACTGAGTTCCAAGAAGTCCAGCTGGAAGTTGCAAAGGATACCTGGAATATCACTTCTTCTTTGTTATATAGAAAAGGGCAATCAAGGGTCAAGAGGTGAGAAAAAAAGCATTTTCCTCTTGAGGGAGGACTCATTTTTCCCTATAGGGTATCTTTCTTGTCCAATTTTTCCTTTTTATAGAAACGCTAGTTATGCTGGATTAGTGCCCACCCTAATGACCATTAACAATGTTTTAGTAGAACCATTTATTCACCAAGCTGTTTACTTACTGATCCTAACTTCTCTCATGTTTCTTGTAAAACCCAATGTATCTTCTTTTGTGGCAGATTGAATTTTTTTTTTTTTTTTTTTTTAAATTTTTTTTTTAAATATTTTTTTAGTTGTAGATGGACACAATATCTTTATTTATTTATTTTTATGTGGTGCTGAGGATCGAACCCAGTGACTCATGCATGCGAGGCAAGTGCTCTACCACTGAGCCACCGCTCCAGCCCCGGCAGATTGAATTTTAATGATGCTCTCATCTCTTTATTTCATTGGACCCCTTTACACACCTCAGTATTCAGCAAAATTGAATTTCTTTTCTTCCCAACGTTTTTGAAATTTATTGGTTCTTTTTAGTTATACATGACGGCAGAATCCATTTGGATACAATTATACAAGCATGGAATATATTTTATTCTAGTTAGGATTTCATTCTAAAATTGAATTTCTGTTCTTTCAATGAGGGGCATTGCCATGCAGTTTGTATCTTTTATAAAAATATTACATGTATTTATGTATAAACATACATATATTTTAATATATAGTTTAGTATATTGAAGTACATTATGAAATATTGGGGTATATTGCTGAACACCTGGTATAACATTGCCGAGTGAGTGAGTGTATAAGTCTCAGAAAGAGGTCTCAAAATGCCATACACCCAAGGTACAGAATCCCAAACATAGGATGTTTCTATGTTTTCCTACCTATCTCCTTTCCTTCTTTTTTGATTGGAGAATAAGAAATAACCCCAGACTTTAGGGGAAAACTGGCTATTCTGGAGCTATGGTAAGAAATAACCACCAGAAATAGCTTAAATTCATTCAATTAATCAATAACAATTATTCTCAATGAATACATGTCTTAAAGTCAGTCCGTCAGTGATACCTTTAGATAAGCAGCTAATCAGGAACAGACTCATTCCATAAACATAGCTCTGATAGCAACAAATAAACAACATAGCAACCCAACCACCATGCTTCCACATAGCCAGTGAGGCCACTTAAACTTTTGCAATTTTAAACACTCCTGCACTTTATGTTGCCCCCAAACAGCAGATTAGCCAACTACCTACTCAATAGATTATATCTGACCACTCTAGCTTTCTCTTAATATGCAGGAGTATAAATTCAACTTCATCTTTTATTTCAGATATTAGTTAATATTTTCACCATTTTTAACAAGTTGAACTAAATGAACATATTAATTATCTGTTAATAGTAAATATTATTATAAAAATCAAGCAAGGAATATTCTTGCTAAGTTGAATTCAACAGAAATCAAAGTTATTAAGCAATATTAATGTTATTACCCATTTCAAGGACGTAAGTAATCCTGAAGTACAGGTATAGAAGAGAGACATCTTGAACTGCCAGTGCAGATTTCTAGTACCTTTCTCTTATTAAAGAAAAGCTGTCTCTTAGATTAACATGTGATATCTCTAAGTAAAGTATATAGCTACATTATTTACACAGAAGAGAGCTTTTCTCTCCTGAAACATTCCCATTTTATACAGTTATTTTGTACACAGAATGTTTTCTGGGGAGTCATTATCCAGATATTTTAGGTTTGTTTGCCATAAACCATCCTAGAAGACTGAGCATCCCATAGATAAGATCTTTCTTGTAGCAAATAAAAATTTGTAGAATAACCAGTGATGGAAAGAATATATTGCAGAGTTTTTCATAATCCTTTTCTAGAAATGCTTAATGAAAATATAACTAACAACTTAGAATATTTAAATTGTAAAGCAGAACATTTTATTTTAAAAGTAGGTGCTTTTGAAAGCTCTTATTAAAATTAGTATTTAAGAAATCAATGATTTAAAACAAAATTAAAATTATAGAATAAATAGGCACTGAGATATCCTCTGGTTCCCTTGACCATATTTAAACGAAGATGAGCACAGAGTCCATTAGTAAATATTATAGCACTAAATGCTTTAAAAACTTATCCCATGCCAGGTACTGTGGTGCATTGATGTAATCCCAGCAGCTCGGGAGCCTGAGGCAGGAGGATCACGAGTTCAAAGCAGTCGTTGACAACTTAGAGAGGCTCTAAGCAACTTAGCAAGATCCTGTCTCTAAATAAAAAAAAATGAATTAATTAATTAAAAAATATATACATAAAGGGCTGGGGATGTGGGTCAGTGGTTAAGTGCCCATGAGTACATTCCCCAGTAACAAATCATCATCATCATCATCATCATCATCTCAAATAGTGAATATGACACAATTTTTAAAAAGTTCTTAGATATACTATCTGGAACAGAAGTCTGGTCAACCTGACTCTTTGTCTTTAGTCAAGACTCACAACTGCTGGATAGAATAAGGACACTACTGTGTTTCTCCTATATCTGATCACAAATGTCAGTCATATTTGTCAGAATTAGAAAAGAACTGTCAATAATTAAAAATGTATTCTCACATCACAGTTGCCAGATATAGTAAAGAGTTTTCACGAAGGCTTTTAACAATTTCTTCTGTTTACCCACAACCTGCTGCTAACATTAATGAAAGAGTTTTAATTCCCACTTCTCATGTATTTGGGATGGGACCTCTGAGACTAGATCATAAGAAGCCTTATAGTTTCCTTCTGATCCTTTTGGAAAACTAGCTCTTAGATCGCTCTGTCAGGAAGCCAGATACTATAGTGTGAGACAGTTAAATCACATGGGTAGTTGACGTGTAGTGCTTAAAATGGCAGTCGGTATAGGCATGCTCAGATTGCCATAACAAAATACTGGAGGTTGTCTGGCTTAAACAAAAATATATTTTCTCACAGTTTGTTCTCTGATGTTTTTCATAAGGGCAACAGAGCAGAAAGACCAAAGACCCATAGTTTCAAAACCTCATCTAACCATAATCATTTCTCAAACTTTCATCTCCAAATACCCATTACATTGGCGGTTAAGGAGTCAATATATGAAAATTTGGGGGAACACACAGTCAGCCGTACACAGTCCTAGATGGTTGGAGCCAGCATTGCCAGTGATGATTCACATCAATTCACATCAATTGCCCATTCAGGGCAATCTTCAACATCAAGCCCAGTTCAGATGATTTTAGCCCCAGCTGATTTTCACTGCAACTTCATAATAAATTCCAAGGTAAAACCACTCAACGAATTGTAGTTTACCCACTTAACCTTGAGTAATAATAAAGTGTCTTAAAATAAAGTTTTAAGACACTGAATCTTGAGGTGGTTTTTATGCAACAAAAGCTAATCTGAATAGAAATTACCATCAGAAGTTGAAGTGCTACTATAAAAACTACAGCATGTGGCATTGTTCAGGGACTACAAAGAGATCAGAAGATGAGAGTTTATTGAGGAGACCATTAGCAAAATGTAGATGACAGTGAGATTTTATACCTGGAACATGGAGAAAAGGGGGTCTATATTACACATGGAAAGAAAATTTGGCAAACTACTGACTACAGTCATGTTCAAAGATAAAATATTCCTAATAAGATGGTAGATTTGACTAAGGAATGTTGAAAAATGTCAATTTTTTAAACCATGTATAATAAGATATGAATATAAAAAAATGAAAAAATGGAAATATTCAGGACTCAAGCAGAACTTAGACAAATATATAGACTTGCTACTTTCAAACATAAAAACATTTATCATTTCAAAATTATTAAAAGAATATAACAAAGGACTCAAACTAAGAAAAGGCCCCATTCTTCATAACCTGTTCAAATTATTTTCAGGGTCCATCTTTCTAATCATTAGTGTTTATTACCTTAAATTTCTGTGCACTCTGTCAGCCAAAGCTCAAGAATGTTTTTATAATCTCTGCCCTGTGACATTTATAATTTGAATGGAATAGAGATCTTGAAAGCATTATTAGAAACGTAATGAGCAAATTAATTTGGGTGAGGGATTAATCAGCAAGACTGCTTTGTCTAAATTCTGCACATTCCAGAGAAAGTCTAGCCCTTGATCACCTCTTGAGAAATAAGGTCTAAGGCCTTGGGATATCCAGTTTGATAAGAATGTATTTGTTTACTTGGAGTCTCAAGGCCTGTTGAAGTCAAAATATAATATTGTTAAATATGCACTGCAAATTATAGTACTTACCTTTACCATATGCTAGTCAATACTATTGCAATTTCTAAATTGCTCTTCCAGTTCTATGACCACTGCTTCTACTGCCACCCTACAACTGCTATACTATTATTACTTAAACTATATAGCTCTAAAGCCTAGGCCATAAACGCCAATTTGGATAGTCTTGCTTTAGGTAAAATTAATTAAAAATAACCTTCAGGTTCCCCCCTCAGAATTAGGGAAATAATATTGATTGGAGAAGTTTATAACATTAGCCACATTCTTGAGCAAAATATATAACCATTTCCTTTTTGAGAAAGAGATGTCTTCAACTAATAGCTGTTAGATTGTTTGTTTTATATTATCCACAATCCATACTGAAAATATGAATGGAATTTTTTGTTTTTAGACAAATCAGTCTTCCTTCACTGAGAGAAAAAAATCTGAAGTCCTCTCTAATCAGGTGCATTATTGCCTATTCATCTTAGGTATTTTTGGAAAAATAAAAAGAGAGGTATGCCAAAGAACGAGAATTCTTCAAGGAATTATGGAAAATGGGGACTGCTTAAAAGGAAAAAAAAATCTAACTCATTGCTCTTTTCACTTCATTTGAGGATTCTATGCACTGTTAATTTATTCATTGAGTCCTGGTTCTAAATGCTCCAGAGGAACCAATACTTATTTTTCTCAAGGGGCAGGGAAAATGCCACAGGGTTTTCAAATCAGAATTCATGTAATTCGAAGTAATAGTAATTCGAAGAGCAAAGGCTTGTCTGCTGAAACAGGGAGATTAACTCTGCATGTATTTCTGTCTCTCACCTTTTTTTTTTTTTTTTTGGCATTAACACAAAATGTGTTTTGTTGACTCATGATGTGCCATATTAGTTAAATTAAACATTAAACATCTGTCTGATTTTAAGATTCCAACATGAGTATGTTGGCAGTCTTAGTAAAACTTGAGCTGTTAAAGGCCCTCAATCAGTCAAAAGGATAGAGCTGCTGTAATGGCAAACTCAGCAAGCAATTACATCAAAGGATTTAAAATCTATTTCAGTAATGCCTTCTGGATAATGACATTGATCTCCGCACTCCTCTTGCAGATTTCCTGGTATTGCAAAGCAGGGTTCTGCATAGTTTCACATTTAGAAAAAAAATCACCATTCACCATTTCTTTTTATGTGGACATAGTTCAGTTCTCTTGAATACACCTACACAGCTTTTTCTATAAAGCTAATAGACCTTTATTCACAAAACCAAAATTCCTGCTATGTACACAATGCTTCCCTTGTTCTCTTCTGTCACACCAATTTTTCCCAAATGGTAGAAGTAATGAGAGCACTTTACTACCTTTTACAGTCATACATTTTTTTAAATCCCTAAACAAAACACAATAAATAAGTAGATCAATCAATCAAACCATGTTTTGACCTTTCTCTTTGTATTTTAATCTTCACTCAATTTTCTTACCTTTAGGTGTTGATATGCATGAATTAAATTACTTAAGGTGAGAATGTTTCAAATTAAAGGAGATTTGTAAACCTGATCCCTCCTCCATGCCCCTCTCTCTCTTGTTTAGTTTTTTCAGGTTAGGGAGTGGTGGCCAGGGGATCAGATTTGTTTAGGGACATTTTTCTATTATCTGTGAATCATTTAAATGGATTTCAAAGCTGACTATTTTGCTATTAATGCAATTTAGAACAATTGAAGGAGTATCTAGATGTAATTTAGTACTTAAATTTGAATGCTTTAAAGCAATTATCTGCTTAGTCAAAATCATGTGTGGTTTTCTATTTTAAAAGAAGTAAAAATTCAAATTTAATACTATATGGAGACTATATACTTTTATTTCACATAGATAATGTCTGAGATAATTTGATATTTATTTTTTATTTATTTGTTTTTCTTTGACTCTAGAACTTATTCCATGCCAGATTTCCCAGTCTACCATTATTTCAGTAGTGAACTATAGTTTGCATGGTTAAATATCTTTGTGTTATCTTATACACATGATCATATTTCTATCTTAAAGTAAATTCTTTTCTGGCATCATATCCTATCAGTTGTTTTCCCTATCTTTCTTATCTTTATAGTCAGTTTGAAAGGATTTTAAATGTTTTCTGTTTCCTATCATCAACTTATCCTTCCATCTTGACCTCAGTTTCTAGAAGATAGATGAGTAAAGATGGGTTTAATATCTCCTTATCCCCAAAGAGAATGATAACAAAATACATTTATTTGAGTATACTAGGGTGTAGCCCATATGCACCTACTTGAGTGGATTGGGCATTTCAGGGATTATGAGGAAACACAAGCTTTTACTGCTGTGTTCACCAGCACATTAATAACGAAGTCACCATAGGCAGAGTTTATAGTAAGGAAGGAAAACTAGTGTAACATTGTACTCTTTGGGTTGATTCATTTCACTTTTGTTTCTATATGTGACTGTAGAGTAGGAAATTAATTGTTATATTCTTGTACTTCGTTGTCTTATAAATGCCAGAATTTTGTCTACCAACTGTGAAGAGCTGTATCTGGAAAAGTACTTGTACCCTTGATACCCTACAGCTCTAACTCCTTTTGCGTAAAAAGTTTCTGTGATTGATAGTTTTGGTAGTTGGAGGCTATGGCAAAGGAAAGCAGCCTCCCTTAGAGATGCCTTTTGGGGTTTTGGATATGCTGCTGCCATGAGAAAGCTTAGCTATTACTTTCCTACTAGGCCCTTGTCAAAACTGGGTGCCCGATCCAGGAAGAATTTATAATCTCTGGCCTGATAATACACTTTTGAGTAGTCATTTCATGCAGTTCATAACCAGGTGGAGAAAGTGTAGTAATAATCCTTGGTTGTCAAAAATCAATGGCATATTCAAGAATAGAGCTAGCCTGGCCCTAGCTATATCTCAGGTTAACATAAAAAAGTGGAGCTATTGCTTCGGGGGAATCTTTTCTTTTAAAGTATATTATAGTTATATATACTATTAGAGTTCATCTTGACATAACGATACAAGCATGGAATATAATTTGTTCTACTTCAGTCCCCAGTGCTTCTCTTTTCCCTCTCTCTTTGCACTACCTCTTTCTCTTTATCTAATCCACTGGTCTTGAAACTTTGACCGTACTTCTCTGAAGTAAAGCTCCTTTTTCAGGGGCCCTTTATTCACAGAGGATCCTCTGACTTCCTGGGCCTGATTCATCAATGATTTAGCTAAGCTGAAAGCTCTGGTATCCTCTGGGTTGTGCAGGTATTCAATATCAGCACAAACTATGCAGAACAAAAAGCAGTCATGGTCACTCTGCTTCATGGGCATCACTGAAAAATCATTCTTATAGTTTTGGCAAATACTCCTCTTGATAAAACTTGTTATATTTTTACTGATTTCAAATGTTTGGTCTGCCACTTGGAAAACTGCAAACTAGCTGATAAAAGACAAACATTTGATGGCCATAAACTGTATAGAAACAAAGACCAATGATTAGCTTTCTTGATTGCTTGTGTGAATGCCTATGGTAAAGGTTTGTTTTCTGATAAAACTGATAGGAGTCTATCTACTGATTGAGCCTACACCTTCCAGATCACCATGGTTGCTACATTTAAGCGCTGTGGCCAACACAGCTGCAACTCTGGTAGAAGGGGCACATAAAGCACTGCATGTTCTGATGCAGAGGCTACCACTGAACTCATACTTGTGACTGCTGCTGAAATATGACTTGTTTGTCTCACTGAAGGTAGCCATATGGTGCATGTAAGGAATTGTCTCTGCCTGCCTCGACAGTTCCACTGTATGGATCTTTCACCCATCTTGGTTATCAGTGGTTGCTTGCCACTGTATTGACTTTATGTTTATGGTGTTGCATTTCTGAAGTAATTCATGTTAGCTCTGGAAACTAATCAGTGTCATATTTTCAGACTTCTGGATCATGTACAATTTGTGGATTGGCAACCAATATATTCGAGGGAATATGTTCAATACTCGCTATCATATGATATTGTTAATTTTTGGAATAGCCTCCTTAAAAATTGACTCTAAAAGATTTCTGACTTTAAATACTACTTATTAAGGCAGGTTGGTCTGTCAATGTGATTTATTCTCAAAAGAGAATTATTTTCTCTGTACCACTATCTCAGTAATGATCAGGATGAAAAACATGGAGGTTATACAGACCTATTTGAAACTTTAGGAAGCCACCCTGACCATTCCTGGGCATGGTTCTTCTTTCATTTCTCTAACAACAACTCCAGGGAGTCTAGTTTGTACATGTTGTGACCGGGAGCCACCTACTCCTGAAGGAAAACACCTTGATGCAGCACAAACACCATAAATTTAACCCACCACCAAGTCTACCATCTCCTGCCAGTCTCTCTAACCATTCTCATTATCTTTTCACATTATCTACTGGAAATGGCCATTGATGGTTTCATCCTTCCACTTTCTCTGCAAATACCTGCCAACACTTTGGATGTCTTTCCAACTGTATACCTATAACCACTACTCAGCCATTCTATAAAGTAAAACACTGCTATGAGGTAGAGAAACAGGACAAGGTGGACTGCTGCCTATAGTCTCTCCAAAAATAAGGACTAGAGTCATTTATGTAACTCTCTGTACAATGTAACTGAACTGGGAACTCCAAGGCCTTCTGGCTGAACAAGAGACTACATAGAAGGCTCTATCAATCCGTGCTCCCTGATTGAGATAGGTTTTCTTAAAGGGCTGAAATTTTAACATACCCTGTGCATCCCTGGGACTATACTTGTTGTGTGGAAGCCAGGAATTAATTGACCTCCTATACAAAAAGTATGGCACTTGGGAGTGATCATAAGATACCATAGCCCTCAGAAGAGTATAGAGATCTCTCCAAAATGAAGTTATATTTGGCTGTTTAGGAGAGTTTAAGAGAGTTTTCCATGGGCATGTAGTCAACTAGTTCTTTGTTTTGTATGTATTTAAGATATACAACATGATGTTTTGATAAATAAAGGCATAGTGAAATGATTACCACCAAGCAAATTAACATACATTGTTACTTTTTTATTGCTATTATAAGAGCACCTATAATATACTCTCAGCAAATTTTCAGTGTACAAAATTATTAACTATAGCCCTCCTGCTGTATGCTAGATCTCTTATTCATTATGCATAACTGCAAATTTGTATCCTTTGAGGGAAAGAAATAGAGAATTCACTGTTTTCTTTCTGTTCATTCAGCAGGAGATATCCAATTTAAAAGTGGTAAGAAGTTTTTTCCTGATTTTAGCTGATCAGTAACATCACCCTGAGGTCTTCAGGTCAGTTTTAATTCATTGGTGAGGGTTCTTTTGATTGTTTTCTATGAACTGAGAACTATGTCCCCCCAGAATTCATATGTTGAAAATCTACCCCCATTTTCATATCATTTGTATATGAAATCTTTGAGAAGTAATTAAAGGCACTTTGAGAAATGCCCTTATAAGAGAGACCAATGTGTGCACTCTCTCTCTCTTTCTCCACATACATTCATTGAGTTAAATGTCATGTGAACATACACAGAGAAAGTGTTGGTCTACAAAACAATGGGAGAACCTTCACCAAGAATGTGACCATGGTGCTACTTTGATCTCAAACCTTAACCTCCAGAACTGTGAGAAATGTGTATTTATTTGAGTCATCTAGTCTTTGTTAATGCACTCATCTCAAACTGATGGAATTTTATTATTTTTTTTGGAAGTACAAGGTTGAATTTGTGTAGTTGTTACTATCTCCTAGATTAAAGTCTTAGAACAGATAGAACAAGCAATTGCAAATTTAAGAAGAATATCTTTTCATTTTCTAAGGTAGATCCTGATGGCTTATGGGAATTTCACATCTTGTTTGATCAGAAACTCTAAAAAACACAGTTGGATTCACCCTGCTGCTTAGAGTCATGTTGATAGTAGCTTTAATTGAATAATGTTTGAAACAAATTGAAAGATTTGGTTCTAGACTCTGTCAGTGGTATAATCATGGAAAAATCCTGCTGGATGCCAAAATTGTGAAGAAATAAAGTATTGTATTGTTGAAAGACATGTGTCTTTTGTGTTTTTGCAAGCCTACAAGTGAGACATTGTTGTTCCATACTATCTTTTAAAACACATTTATACAGAAATCCTTAGAGGTAGCGGTAGCTTCCAATTCTAAGGCACAAAGTAGATTTGTTTTTGTCCCGGTGGACTGAGATAGTGTCTCAAAGGGAAGGATGCTTACTTTCCAGTATAACAACAATAATTACTCCATCCATAGCAAAAGCCATTTGTGCTTAGTGCATATTATAAAAGATTCAGGTTTCTCTCTTGTTATGTGGTCACTGCATGTGTAGTCATGGATGTAACTGTGTTGCCTCTGAAGGGCTTGTGGGATAGGATACAAAATATGCTGATGCCCACATTGCATGTTGTATCATACATAATTAAGGAAATCCTTAATCTCTGAGCCAGATATCTCTGCCAGCAAGCATGAAACTGAGGCAGCCAACCAGGTGGGCTTACATGTCACAGTAAAATCTCAGGCTCCAGTGTTTTTTTTTTTTTCTTGCAGGGGGTGGCAGTTACTGGGGATTGAACTCAGGGGCACTCAAACACTGAGCCACATCCCCAGCCCTATTTTGTATTTTATTTAGAGATAAAGTCTCACTGAGTTACTTAGTGCCTCACTTTTGCTGAGATTGGCTTTGAACTCTCGATCCTTCTGCCTCAGTCTCCTGAGCTGTTGGGATTACAGGAATGTGCCACTGTGTCCGGTCCCACAGTTTTGATGGGAGGTATGCTTATTGGAAGTTAAGCACATACTTCAACTATTTTTTTTACATTAAACATCAATAAAAATGTTAATAACTAGATGTATCTTCAGGAATTTTTAAATAAAATAACAATGTTTCTTTAAATTTAAATTTTTGGTGCTGATGATTGAACCCAAGGGTGCTTAACCACCAAGTCACATTCCCAGCCCTTTTTGCTTTATATTTTGAGACAGTGTCTTGCTAAATTGCTTAGGACTTCCCTAAGTTGCTGAGGCTAGCTTTGAACTAATGATCTTCCTGCCTCAGCCACCTGAGTTACTGGGATTACAGGTGTGTGCCACCACTCTCAGCTAGAACAATATTTTTAAGAAGTAATGAACATGTAAAATAAAAGAAATAAAAAAGAACACATGATTTTTGAACCAAAAGAAATAATATATTTACAAACTTAATATCTGATTGAAAAAAAGCAACAATTTAGATAATATCTGCAAATCTAATATCTTCAGGAAAGGGAGTATGGGAATAATATTTCAAAGAACAAGAGGACCTAATGAGGAGAAATTGGATCTTAGTATAAACGAAGACTGATCAGATGTGGAATTATTAAGCTATTAGTCTAAGGAACATTAAATGTCCTAACTAGAGGCAAGATTTGTTGATCATTTTGGAAAGGGCTAAGGTTTGGATTGCTTAATGGGTTGGAATGTCTTATACTCTGTGAAGATTTGAAGGTTACTTGTACTATGTATTGGATACAGCATTGGTTCTTTTTATGTTGCATTCGGGACTAAAATGATTCTATGCTCTAGGGGCAAGTTTTGTAATATTGGGATATATATTGCGGAGTACAAATAAACTGACACTGACCAAGGAGGTTTACCTAAGTAAACAGGCTTTGAGTAATCTTAGAATTACTTCTGACTTTGATTTGTGTAACTTAAAATGTGAGTGGCTATATGTTACATTAGACAGAATTTTGTTGATCTCTGATTAATTGTAATTCTCAAAGCAAAAACTGGAGAAAGCAAGAGAAAAAGAAAATTATGGAAGGCAAGTGTCAGGAACGGAGAGATCCCTCTCTTCTTATTATTTGGCTGGATCTAGGAATGCAAGTAATATAAGATTTGATTAACCAGAGAACAGTATGAAAGTTTTTTTTTTTTGTTTTTTGTTTTTTTGTATTGGGGATTGAACTCAGGGGCACTTGACCACTGAACCACATCCCCAGCCCCATTTTGTGTTTTATGTAGAGACAGGGTCTCACTGAGTTGCTTAGCACCTCGCTGTTGCTGAGGCTGGCTTTGAACTCGCAATTCTCCTGTCTCAGCCTCCCAAAGTGCTGGGATTACAGGCTTGAGCCACCGCGCCTGGCCAGTATGAAAGTTTTGTTAAATTTACATGTTCATGAAGATCTTCACAGGAGTGAATTCTGAAGAAATGACCAAAGCATAACGTGTTTGTATATTTAAGACAAAGACCCATAAGTCTATAAAAGAATGTCAGTGCAAATGGGTATCTGGACTAGGGTAGTAAATTGATGTGATGTTGCGCAGAGATGTATGGGGGGGGGGTGTGGAAACTAGGGGAAGATAAAGATTACTTCAAATAGCTTGCTTACTCAGGTTCACTGAAGCTCAATTACCAGTCTCTTCTGATCAAAGCTATTTTCCAGCCTTGATATGTGAAGGACATCCTTCCCAAAAGAATCTTTATAGCTTATTGCATGTAGAAAAAGTCAGGACAAATGACATTTTCTTAAGGTATAGTTCCTGGTATACTATCAGCTCAAAATAATAAATATACCAATTTGGTACATTTTGAAATGCCTCATCTTTAATTCCATCACACACATGGTCTAATCCTATGTTGATATTTGTAGATCCACCCCTGAAAATGAAATAGTCTGTTATCGGAAAGCAAAAGAAAATAATTTTAAGTTTGTGCTTAAAAACCCTGCTTATCCTCATTTCAACTCAACTGCAGACTATTGTAATGATGTCAAGTACTGGTAACCAAAAACAAATATCAAATAAACACAATCTTCCTCCTTTGTTTGCCTCCTGATTTCCCAAAATAAGAACAATAGAATTCATCAAGTGCACTGCATACACAATTAGAGACTCACAAGAAAGTACTGATACTAAAGGATTATTGTGGCTAAAATTAAACTCCCTGAAAGTTAGACTAGTTAATAGAATGTTATCTGCTGACACAGTTTCAATTAGTGTATATTGTAGATTGCATAATGCTATTTCAAGCGTGGACTATAAAAAATTACTGAGCTGAAAATAATGAAAGATAATTTGAATAATGGAAACATCACTGTTTTCCATTTAATATTTATACCATATTTGCAATTTTATATTTATCTTCATTACCATCAAATGGTAGCAGCAAGGAGAGAAGTGGGTTTCGTGGCTTTCCTGTAACATATTGTCTGCCAGTTGGAAAAGCAAAGCTCCATTTATGAAATTAGAACTCTGGTCCTTTATTGGAGAGAGAAATATTCATGTTATAAGTTAATAATATTGTGACTCTAAGAAGAATAGAGGTTGAGTTTTCCTTCTATTATTAGTCCAAATTTTTCACATAAACACAGAAGAAGGGATAATATTCTCAAATGTAGATAAAAGAAATCATGCCACAAAGGGTCTATTCATTTTGCATTACTTTTTATATGGCCAAAATATAATATTTATTTTTAGTTTGTATTTTTTTACTAAAATGTGAAGTAAAAGAAAAATATTTGATTTTGGATATTTGTGTATCTTGAGCTATTGCTTTTGATAGTAGCCATAAAATAATATATTATTAAATTATGTCTTTATAAAGCAATATAAAATGAATGGAATATATATGTACATGAATATATATGTCCTCATCAATAATTATACTTAATCTTCTCTCGCTTTTGCAAATAATTTGTCCTCACAGCTTTTTTCATTTTGTCGTTATTTTATTTTTGCTTTCATTTTAGGCAAAGAGTGCTTTTTATTCACTATTATAATCATCACAATCTAGAACAATGTCTAATACTTGGTAACTCTAAGACAAAAAGAAAAAAATTCAAAAGGAAAATGAAGTTATTATAGGATACCAGTATAGGAAACTATACGCTCACCTTTTAAATCATATTCTTAAGAAGAGTCTTCTGAGCCGGGCGCGGTGGCTCACGCCTGTAATCCCAGCACTTAGGGAGGCTGAGACAGGAGGATCGCGAGTTCAAAGCCAGCCTCAGCAATGGCGAGGCGCTAAGCAACTCAGTGAGATCCTGTCTCTACATAAAACACAAAAAAGGGCTGGGGATGTGGCTCAGTGGTCGAGTGCCCCTGAGTTCAATCCCCAGTACCAAAAAAAAAAAAAAAGAAGAGTCTTCTGATGGGAGTGAGTTTCTGAATATTCACTGCATCTTCTTGGTTCTGCTTCTGTTTTCTACAAACAGGCTCTCTAACACCAATATTTTTGTAAAAGGAAAAAGGATGAGCATGACTGAAATTTCTGTCATTTATTTGAGAAGAAACTTATCAGTGTCTTGGTACTTTAATATAATGCAATAGTTACACTAACATTCATGGCTGTACTGATGGTTTTATAATATTTCTTCTATATTTGAGTTGAGAAGCGAAACTACCTCTAATTGCATCCTTAAAAATACAAATTTGAGCTAATTTATACTTCAGAAAAACTGCAAAGATAGTAAATAAGGGTTTTACACACCCCTCATCCAGCTTCTCATTGTGTTAACATCTTATATAACTATGCCACAATCATCAAAAACAGGAATTTACATTCATACAATGCTATTAAATAAATTATAGACCTTATTCAAATGTCGCCAGATTTTCCAAGAATGATCTTTTTGTTTCAGTAGCTTATCCAACATCAAACATTGTTTTTAGTTATTCTTCCTTAATAACCTTTTGTATGTGAAAATTCCATGTCTGTGAAAATTCATTGAAAAGTCAGCTTTCCATTGCTATGACCAAAATACTTAATGATAACAACTCAAGAAGGAGAGGGATATTTTGGCTTCTGGTCCAAGGTTTCAGTCCATTGTCCCTGAGCTCCATTGCTCTGAGCCTTATTTGAGGCAAACCATCATGGCAGAAAGGTGTCTCAAAGAAAAGCTGCTTAGTTCAGGGCAGGCAGGAAGTGTGGGGTTGGGGCGAGAAGAGGGAGAGAGAGCAAGGCTCAGGGACAAGATAAAATTCTTGGGGCCATGCACCAAGGTTTACTCCTTTCAAATATATCCCACCTCCTACAGTTTGCACCACTTTCTATTTTGTTTTTTTGATTTTTTAAATTTGTTTTAATCAGTTCTACATGACAACAGAATGCCCTTTGATTCATTGTACACAAATGGAGCACAATTTTTCGCATCTCTGGTTGTACACAAGGTAAGGTCACACCATTTGTGCAATCATACATATACCTAGGGTAGTGATGATCATCTCATTCCATATCATCATGCCTGCTCCCCTCCCCTCCTACCCTTTGCCAATCCAAAGGTCCTCTGCTCAGCCCATGCCTCACCCCTTATGGATTAGCATCCACTTATTAGAGAAAACAATCGGCCTTTGGTTTTTTGGGATTGGCTTACTTAGCTTAGCATAATATTTTCTAACTTCATTCATTTACCTACAAAAGCCATAATTTTATTCTCTTTTATTGCTGGGTAATATTCCATTGTGTATATGTACCACAGTTTCTTTATCTGTGAATCCATTCATCTGTTGAAAGGCATCTAGGTTGGTTCCAGTTTGGCTGTTGTGAATTGTGTTGCTATAAACATTGATGTGGCTGTGTCAATGTAGTATGATGTTTTTAAGTCCTTTGGGTATAGAGCTAGGAGTGGGATAGCTGGGTCAAATGATTCTATTCCAAGTTTTCTAAGGAATCTCCACACTACTTTCCATAATGGTTGCTCCAATTTGCAGTCCCACCAGCAATGTATGAGCGTGCCTTTCCCCCCACAACCTTGCCAGCACTTATTGTTGTTTGTATTCTTGATAATTGCTATTCTGACTGACATGAGATGAAATCTTAGAGTAGTTTTGATTTCCATTTCTCTAATTGCTAGAGATGTTGAACAATTTTTTATATATTTGTTGATTGTATGTTTTCTTCTGAGAAGTGTCTGTTCAGCTACTCAGTCCATTTATTGATTGGGTTGGTTTTTTTTTTGGTGTAAAGTTTTTTTGGTTCTTTATATATTCTGATGATTAGTACTATATCTGATGTGCATGTGGGAAAAATTTGCTCCAAAATGTAGGACTCTCTCTTCACCTCATTGATTGTTTCAAAGCTTTTTAGTTTGAATCCATCCCATTTATTGATTTTTGATTTTATTTCTTGTGCTTTAGAAGTCTTGTTAAGGAAGTTGGGGCCTAATCCAACATGATGAATATTTGAGCCTATTTTTTCTTCTATTAGGCATAGGGTCCCTGGTCTAATTCCTAGGTCTTTGATTTACTTTGAGTTGAGTTTTGTGCATGATGAGAGATAGGGGTTTAGTTTTATTTTGCTGCATATGGATTTCCAGTTTTCCCAGAACCACTTGTTGAACAGACTATCTTTTCTCCAATATGTGTTTTTGGCGCCTTTGTATAGTATGAGCTAACTGTATTTATGTGGGTTTGTCTCCCTGTCTTTTATTCTGTACCATTGGTCTACATGTCTATTTTTGTGCCAATACCATGCCATTTTTGTTAGTGTAGCTTTGTAGTATAGTTTAAGATCTGGTATTGTGATGTCTCCTGCTTCACTCTTCTTGCTAAGGATTGCTTTGGCTGTTCTGGATCTCTTTTTTTCAAGATGAATTTCATGATTGCTTTTTCTATTTTTATAAGGAATAATGTTGGGATTTTAATTAGAATCACATTGTATCTGTTTAGTGCTTTGGGTAGTATCACCATTTTGACAATATTAATTTTGCCTATCCAAGGGCATGGGAGATATTTTCATTTTCTAAGGTCTTCTTCAAATTCGGTTTTTAGTGTTCTGTAGTATTTATTCTAGTTTTCTTTTGTTTAGTTGATTCCCAAGTATTTTTTTTGAGGCTGTTGTGAATGGGGTACTTTTCCTAATTCTCTTTCAGAGGGTTCATCACTGATGTATAGAAATGCATTTGATTAATCAGTATTGATTTTATATCTTACTACTTTGTTGAATTCATATATTATTTTTAGAAGTTTTCTGGTGGAATTTTTTGGATCCTCTAAGTATAGAATCAGATCATTGGCAAATAATGATAAATTGAGTTATTCTTTTCCTATTCATATCCCTTTAATTTCTTTCATGTGTCTAATCTGGCTAGAATTTCAAGAACTATGTAGAGCAGAAGTGGTGAAAGAGGGCATCCCTGTGTTGTTCCAATTTTTAGAGGGAATGCTTCCAATTTTTCTCCATTTAGAATGATGTTGGCCCTGGGTTTAGCATAGATAGTTTTTAAATGTTGAAGTATGTTCCTACTATCCCTAGTTTTTGTAGTGTTTTGAACATGAAAATGTACTGTATTTTGTTAAATACTTTGTATCTATTGATATAACCATGTGATTCTTATATTTAAGTCTATTGATGTGATGAATTACACTTATTGATTTCCATATGTTGAACCAACCTTACATCCTTGGATCTGTAATTGTAATTTTATACATTTGGTGTCTTGTAAGCCTCTTGTATTTGGTTTTCCAATTCATTCTTTATATTTTGGAAAATTTCTGATATCCTTTCATTAAAGAGGTTGTATATTCTATTGGTTTGAAAATCTGTGACTTCCTCTATCCTGATAAATCTTAGATTTGGTCTTTTGATGTTAGCCTATAGTTCTTCAATGTTCTGTTCATGGTTTCTTACCATCTTCACTGTGTGGTCAATTGTATTTTTTGAGATATGTTTTGTTTTTATTGCCTGAGGTTTTGTCTTCCAAGTGATCTAGTCTCTCTCTCTCTCTCTCTTTTTTTTTTTTTTTGTGGTACTGAGGATTGAGCTCAGGGGCACTTGACCACTGAGCCACATCCCCAGCCCTATTTTGTGTTTTATGTAGAGACAGGGTCTCACTGAGTTGCTTAGTGCCTCACCATTTGTGATCTAGTCTTTTGATGATGCTTTCTATTGAGTTTTTTATTTGGTTTATTGTTTTTTAATTTTACAGATTTCTGTTTTTTGTTTGTTTTCAGAATGTCTAACCCTTTCTTGAAGTAGTTAACTATATTTGCTGTCTTATCTCTTTATTGGTGTGATCAACAGTTGCCTATATTTTTCTCGCTTATATCTGTTGGAGTGATCAATTTTTGCCTTTATTTCTTCACTTAGGTCATTGTTTAATTCACAGATCATTTTAATTATGTATATTCTGAACTCCTTTTCTGACATTTCATCTACTGTGCTGTCGATGGATTGTATTATTGTAGTATCTTTGGAGCACTTTCCTCCCTTGATTTTTCATGTTGTCTATGTGTTTTCCCCTCTTGAAGTGCATATTTCAGGTATTCCAGTTTCCACCCTATAATTTTGTACTGTCTCTGCAGGTTACCAATACCTCACCTTTTAGAGGAAGTTCAGTGTTTACAGTAGCCAATTCAACCAATATGCAGCCATAAATCAATTAGCTCCTATTTAGCAGGAAAAAAAATGAGAGATGACTCCATGAAAGGCTCCCTATTGCCTCTACAACAGGATAGTGTCTGTTGACACACCTAGTAGGGATACCTCTGGTGCAACCAGGCCCACATGGATCTTGGTGGTGGTCTTCTGGGTCTTGGTTGTTGTCCCTAGATGGAAGCAACAACATCCCTAGTTGATGGCAGCAATAGTGTCAAGCCTGCAGGTATCTTGATGTTGGGCTTCCAGGCTCCAGTCAGTGTCCTTAGATGAAAGCTGCCCCCAACTAAACATGGTGGAGGTGGCAGCACACATATCCCAAGATGGCAGTAAAGGTGCCCAAAGATGGAGGCAACCACTTTCAGAGGTAGAGAAGAAAAGATGGGCTGTACGATAGCATTGGATGGCTTGCTCAGTGCTGGCATGCAGTACTTCAATGGGCAGCTGTCCCTTTTCATTGTCCATGGTGTAGATTACCATGTGGGAAAAGCTATGGCGGTGGTTGCAGTGTCCCAAGATGGAGGCAGTTTGGGTGCAGTCTCACGTTGGTGGATAGGGACCTGTAGCACAAGTATGGTTTTCTCTCTGCCACAGGTGCAGGTGTTCCTCCACCATTTTCCAGTAGTCCATTCAAATTATTAATCCATCAATTGGATTAATCCACTGATGAAGTTAGAGTTCTCATGATCCAATCATTTCCTAAAAGCCCTTTTTGGAAATTTCTGCATTAGGGACTAAGGCTTCAAGCATGAGACTTTAGTGGACATTTCTGATCCAAACCGTAACATGCTTTAGTCTTTCCTAGTCTTTCATGGTCTTATCACCTTTGAAGACTGATCACTTAATTTTGTAGACTATTCATCAATTTTGGTTAGTCTGATGCTTTCTTTTGATGTGGATGAGCATATTTCCTTTCTGTTGCATTATATCAGGGGGTTCAAGATGTTGACATGTCTCATTATTGATGTTGTTAACCTTGATCACTTGGGTAAGGTGATGTCTGGAAGGCTTCTTCACTATCCAGTTATTATCATCACATTTGTATTAAGGAAATATTTTGAAAGACATTCTTGAAGACTATGAAAGTCTTGTTTCTCTTTGATCTTTCACCCACTGAATTTAATACACACCCTGCGATCATTAGATCATTAGTTACTTTGTTGCTCAAAATATTTCATCTTTGTCTAGGGACAATTCCTTCAGGTTGGTTCTTATGTTATTTGAACAAGTCCCAATTCTTGTTGATTCATTTAAGTGCTATGTATTTATTTTATTTGCCTAAAATACAAATCTTTAAAAGGAGAGGTTCCAGAGTAATATTAAATTTAGGCCTGGGTTCATCCACTATTGTAAGAAACACTGGTTTCTTATACTGAAGGAAAGTATTTTGAGACCAATATCTGGTTACTATGTGTACTCATTGTTTTTCTGACCTCTCAGCAGAACCATCTATGCATTCCTATGTACATTAATTCATGCACAGATGTATAACTATTTCTTTATCTATCACATGTTTAATGTTGTGAGCTCACATTGACACCCTTGATTCCAACCTTTTAGCCTATTGCATTTATTTACAATTTTTTCTCCAATAGTCTTGTAATTGAGTGACTATTTTTTCCCCACAGCTTTTTTGTAGTTTAGAAATATTTTGATTTCATATAATTCTGATTTTTGTTGTGATAAGAATTGTGAGCCCTTTTCCTATCATTTGGAGAGGCTTATTACTACACAGCCTGCAATGTGTTCAGTAATGTGTGAACTAACACTTTTTATCCTATTATTTGAAATTGACATATGATAGCTGTTATGGTTTGGAGCTGTAATGCCCCTCTCCTAAAGCGCCTGTGTTAGGCAGTGCAGCAACTTTCAGAAGTGAAAAGATTGGAATATGAGGCCTTTAATATCATCAGTGGATTCATTTGATGGATTAATGATTTGAACATAATACTGGATGGTCACTGTAGCAGGTGAGGCATTGGCTGGAGGAAGTAGACCACTTGGGATGTGCTCTTGGGAACTCTTATCTCTAACTTCTCTCTTTCTTCCTTTCTTTTTATCTCTCTCTCTTTCTCACTCTCTCCTTCCTGTTGTGAGTTAAGCAGCTTTCCTTTGCCATGCTCTTTCCACCACGATGTTTTGTCTTACCTCAGGCCCAGAGCAATGGAATTGGCCAACTAGAAACTGAGATCTCTGAAATCATGAGCCCAAAATAAATTTTTCCTCTTCTATGTTTTTCTTGTCAGGTATTTTGGTCACAGCTATGAAAATCCATTAACACAAGAGTGAACTTCTATGAAATCAGAAATATTAGTGTCCTTTCAGTCTTTACTGATATTTCTGTAACTTTAAACAACTTTATATACAATGGAATTAATATCTGTGGGAATTAGTTTTATTATCTGAAAATGGATAATTTTCCAATCTTTAGGTTTCCTTCAACAATATTTTGCAGAAACTCCAGAGATTATTGGAAACAATGTTGTTTAATCAATTTTGTGCTTAAATCAAATAATGTGAACTCAGTGGAATGTATTGATTCAAAACACTCTCTGAGTTAAATCTTGGCTCTGACACTAAATAGCTCTGTAATCTTGGATTTGTTGTTTATCTCTCCTTGTAAGTTCTTTCACATTACAGTGAGTCTGAGGACTGAACCCAGGGTCTAGCACATACTAATCACATGCTCCACCACCAAGCTAGACTCTTTATCCCCAGCCACTTCTTCTACCCCTACCTTTCTTTTGGTCTCAAGTATACCTCTTTCATAATTGTGAATATTCATAATTCTTTTAAGCTTTTATAACTTTATCCTTTCTCTTCCCTTTGTATGGAGATGTTTCTTTTAGGTTTTGGCAAAGCTCAAATTATTGCTTCTTAATGAGGTCATTTTAGCATTTTACCCAGAGAACTCAATGTCCCAACTCCTTTTCCATGTAGCTTTATTTCCTTTCTTCTACTAAAATTTGTAATTATATTTTACATTTAATTTACTTTTTTTCTCTGATTATCACTACAATTTATGTGTTCAAGGAGAAAGACCTTATCCCTCATGCTCACCACTGAATACTCAATGTGCATTGTGTTATCTCATAAACCTGTGTCACTGAGCTGCATCCCTAGAGCTATAATGGGCTTTTGTTGTTAAGTTGTCTAAATTGAATTTTTGCGTGTATGCTAGAAACTTCTAACTCACTCAGTGTATCTCTTGTTTGCATTATATCAGAGGAAATTGTTTGTATGATATCTTTTAAAATTTGTAGTGACTTTCTTTGTGGTCTAGTATAAAGTCCATTTTAAAAATGACTCATGTTTCCTTGGAAAGAAAATGAGGGCATTGTATTGCTTATCTATACAATAGTTAAATTTATTATTCATGTTTTTCAACCCTTATATATCCTTCTAATGCTTTTCTTCTAGTAATTGCTGCAGAAAATGAGTTAAAATATGACTCTAATTTTTTTTTCTAATTGTCCTTATAAAAATTTTGCTGTTTTAAAATTTTGAGGTCATATTACCGAGCATATTCATGTTCATAATTGCTATGTTTTCTTTGTGACTCAATTTTTTCCTCATTATACAACCAACATCTTTCTACACATGGAGTGATTTTTAAATTAAAGCCTATTATATCTTTTATTAATATAGCTATACTGATGTGGGGATGGTTATTAAATTCATAGCAGCAGTGCTTTCAAATCTTTCTATTCCCAAAGCTTTTGTAGTCTTATTTTTAAAATATGTCTAACAGCATGCACTCTTTTTTACTAATTTTTTTAACTTTATTTATTTTTTTGTATGTGGTGCTGAAGATTGAACCCAGTGCTTCACATGTACTAGGCAAACACTCTACCACTGGAGCCACCTCCCTAGCCCCAGCATTCGTTCTTTAAACAGTCTGAAAATGATTGCATATTTAAGTTTAAATTAACTACTTTTTGTGCATTTTATGTTTTCTCATCTGTTCTTTGTACTCTTGTATTCACTATTTTCTTGGATTCACTACTTTTTAAATTATTCCTTTACTTTTCTATTCCTTTTTAGATATGCTATATCTAAATACGTATATTTATATATATATGCATGTATATATACACACACATACATATATATTTGTGTATTTCTTTGACTTATAAAAGCCTTACTTTTTAATCTTACTGAACAGTGAAAGAACTTTTTAATCCTATTATTGTCTCTATCCATCCCATCATTCATCTTATTACTGTGTAATTCTCTAAATATTGTACTATTTTAAATTATTATTTTGAAACTATAATGCAGTTTTATTTTTATTTTATAAAGTCAATGTTTGATTAAACTATATATTTACCACTTTTTTTGCTCCTGTATCTTGTTGCATTGCTCAGATTTCATTTGGTTTTATTTCTAGCTGAAGAACACTCCTTGTCTTTAACAATTTATTTTATATTTGGTCATCTGGTAGCAAATATTAAAATTTGTGTTTTCAAAAGAGTATTTATGAAGGCTATTTAATCTCAGTTGAAACTTTTGGATTAGCAAGTTTTTCTTTTTTTCTTAGCAATTTAAATACATATTTTATATTATTCATGTCTTAGGATACTACTGTTGAGATTTGTGATTTAGATACTGCTGTTGAGTTTATATAACTAATTCTGTTAAGGACAATCTACATTCTTCTAGTTGGTTTTCTTTCTTTGTATTTGATTTTCTGAAATTTCACTTTGTATGTCTAGATAGGTATGGATTTCTTTCAGTTTAGCTTGCATAGATTACCTGTGAATTTTTGAATTGGTGAATCAATTTAAATTTCTTACCTATAATCATTTAAAATAGTAGTGCTAGAACTTAAATTATCTGGTATTGTAATGGGAGAACAGCTATTATTATATGCTTACATATGAAATTGGTGTGAATAACAAATTAAATCATTTAGCAACTTAAATTTGGTAGAGGCAAGCACTCTACAAACTGAACTATATACCTAGCCCTCAAACCGTATTTTAAATATTTAATTCTTCCCTAAATTTTTCAGCCATGTTGTTCAATGAACTTCATGTTCTCACACCAAAATGGCAAGTGGTATGTTGATAACCATACTCATATACTGACAGCTGAGAAATCCATTCAAAAGTCTTCACACTATGTATAAAATAAGACTACAATGGATTACTCTGTTTGAAATGGCTTAGATGGTTGGTTTTTCTCTAACAAATGTTATCAGGGAATGATATAATTCAATTGATTGGACTTGGATTATATTTTTAACCTATTTAGATCTGGGAAGAAGATACTATTATTCATAGTTCCACATTACATTTTGACAGTGCCATAGAGTAAAATACAGATGAAAACGTATTGGATAACATTCCAGGGGTCACTTTCATTGATGATGGAGTTTACAGGTATGGACACATATTCTTATTTAACAGAAAGCTAGATGCAATATATTCAGCAAGGATTTTAGACATTCTACATCAAATAAAAATGTACCTTGATTTCTGAGCAAAGAAAACCAAATGAGATGAGCTACATGGCATTTCCAACTTACTGCTGGGAGGCAGTTCTCAATCTGTAGCTACAAGAGGTAAAATCAGAGTCCTGTGGAATTGCTATGTTGAGAAGATGGAAGTCAACATTCAAGCTAATACATCTAGAATTTGTAGGACAGTGTTGTACAGTAGAGACAGTTACACTGACAGAGAGAGTTGTCTACTGATCTATAGAAGTTGAGGTGAGGGCAATTTTCATGTCAAAATCTATGCATCCAGGAGACAATGTATAGTCATATCTGAAGTACATATGTGATTTTTTAATTTTATGATGATATGAAAGCAATATGCATTTACTAGATGCTCTACTTAGGATTTGGAGTTTTGATCTTTTCCAGGGCAAGTGATATGTGGTCTAATACTCTCCTGATGCTGGGCAGTATTAGTAAAGTACAGCTCCAAGTTTGCCAAGTGATCATCTACTGTATAGTACACTGTGTTGCTAACCTGCAATGTTCAGTAGGTTAAATATATTAAATGTATTTTCAACTGGTGATTCTTTTAGCTTGTGTTGGATTTATTGGTATGTAATTCCATTGTAAGTTCAAGAAACATACAAATTAAAATAAAATAAAAACTAACAATTCCTGGCAACTTTGAATTCTACAAGTGAAAATAACTTTCAATTATGAAGGTGAAAAAAGGACAATTTCAGGCAAGCAAAAAAGGTGGTAGAATCTATTGTCAATAGACTCGAACTTTAATAAATGTTAAAGAAAGTCTTCAGGAAGAAAGTAAAAGACACTAGGGAAAACTTTAGATTGACTTAATAGAATAAATACCATGGAAAATAGCAAATGTAGGAGTAAATAAAATTATCCCTTTTCATATTTTAATTCCTTCAAAAGATAACTGTTATTTTTTCAACTTTGTTAATTTCTTCAGAGAATTCTTTTCTCATTGATTTTTAAAATATTTTTTATTGGTGCATTATAATTTTACATAGTGGTAGGATTCATTATGTGATGTTTGCATATATACATAACACAATTTCATCAGTCTCATTCTGCAGTACTTTCCCCTTTCTTCCCCAGTTCTGCTAGCTCTACTCCAATGATCTCTCTTCTATTTTTATTACTGTTAGTAGTTATTATTACTATTTTAATTAGTACATTATAATTATCTATATAAGTGAACCTCATTGTAGTTTGTTCATACATGGACATAGCATAGTTTGATAGATTTTTGTACCCCAGTACTTCCCTATGCCCTCTGTTCCTTCCTCCCTTTCAATCCCCATCCTCTCTCTATTGGTCTTCCTCCTGTGTTTGTGAAATCACTTTTTATTTTTAATTTCTTTTTTTCTCTCTTTCTCTTTCTAGCTTCCACATATGAGAGAAAACTTTTGACCCTTAACTTTCTGGATCTGGCTATTTTCATTTAGCAGAACATGACATAATTTTGTTCTTCTTTATGGTTGAAAATTCTACATTGTGTTTAAGTACCATGATTTCTTTATTCATTTGTGTGTTGATGGGCATGTAGGCTGGTTTTATAACTTGGATACTGTGAACTGTGCTGCTACTACAAACATGGGTATGCACGTATGACTATAGAAGACTGATTTTAGTTCTTTTGCCTAAGTATCAGGGAATGGGATAGCTGGGTTAAGTTGGTTCGATTCCTAATCTTTTGAGGAATTTCCATACTCCTTTTCAAAATGGTTTGCATGAATCAGTTCCACCAACAATATATTTCTCCTCACATAATTACTGGCTTTTATTATTATGTGTGTTTTTGAATTTTAACATTCTACTAAAGTGAGTTAGAATATTAGTGTAGTTTTGATTTACATTTTTATGATTGCTAAAGATATTGAGCATTTTTTCATATATTTGTTGACTATAGTATTTCTTCTTTTGAGAAATGCCTGCTTAAATCTTGCCCATTCATTGACTGAGTTATTTTTTTGTGTGTGTTAAGTTTTTTCATTCCTTTATATGGGCTGCACATTAATATTTCGTCAGAAAATATAGCTTAAAAAGATTTTCACCCTTCTGTAGGTTCTCTTTTCTTGCTCTTGTTTCTGCTATGCAGAAGTTTTTTTTAATTTTATGCTATCCCACTTATTGATATTTAGTTTTATTCTTGAGCTTAGAAGTCTTATTAAGTAAGTCCGTGTCTGTGTCAATATGATGGAGTGTTGATCTTACGTTTTCATCTAATAGTTCGAGTGTTTCTGGTCTAATTCCTAGGTTTGTGATTCACTTTGAATTTATTTGCATGCAGGATGAGAAATAAGGATGTAGTTTCATTCTTCTACATATTAATATCCAGTTTCCCCAGTAGTATTTGTAAAAAAGGCCACCTTTTCTTCAACATATGTTATTGGCATTTTTGTCAAAGATCAGATAACTGTATCTATGTGGATTTGTCACCATGTCTTCTTTTCTATTTCATTTGTCTTCATATCTGTTTTGATGCCAATAGTATGCTGTTTTTGTTACTATAACTATGAAGTGTAATTTGATAGGAGATTCTTGCTACTTTAAAGGAAAATAAATAATAATAATATATATTTTGTGTTTCATAATATTTTTATTAATATACTATATAACATTATAAATAAAGCAAGGTGGGAAGGGGAAATAGCATTGGAAGTTTATTGCAACATATATGAAGAAACATTACCTGATTGTACATTACAGCGAATCAAAGATATATATTTTAAACCTTAAAGCAGCAGATTAAAAAAATATTCCAGGATGTATTGTTAATTATAAGTTAATATTATTAGTTAGTAGCTAATAAGCCAATAGTGAAGTTATAAGTACTATTATATATAATTAATCCAAAATAAGACAAGAAAAGGGAAAAATAAACAAGTAGCACATAAAAGTGAGAGGAAATGAATAGCAATATAGACCCAACTATATCAGTAATTGCAACAAATATAAATAGTCTAAGTAGTCCAATTAAAGGGCATAAATTGTTGTTTGAAAAAAAAAGTAGAATCCAACTCTATGCTTTCTTAATGAATATTGTCAAGATTCTCTTTAAAAAATTATTATTTAAAAAAATTTTTTGTAATCCTAGGGAATAAGTCTCACTTTAAATAAAGATAGGCTTAGCTCAAAAATAAAATGATAGAAAAAATGTATGCCTATAACTTAGGATCAAAAGAAAGTTGAAATCATTAATATTAATGTCTGATAAATCGTATTGCAGAATAAGAACTTTGCCATGGATAATTAAAGGATATTTCATAAAAATTAAAGAATCAGCTCATTAATAGGATATAACAATCCTTGTCTGAATTCAGACTCCTCTAACAAGATGCTAACAATTGAATGGCTTAAACAATAAATATTTTTCTCACAGTTTTAAAGGTTAGGAAGTACCAGATCAACAAGCGGCTAGAAGATCAGGTATCTAGAGAGGTAACTTAGTGGTTTTCAAATATTAGTTTTATGACATATTGTATCCTTACATTATTGGCAAAGAGCGAGAGAGAGGAGAGAAAGTTTTCTATTGTCTCTTATCAGAGCTATCAGAGCACTCAGCCCTTATGACATTATTTTTTCACAAAGATCTCATTTCTAAATACCACAACAAAGGGGATTAGGGTTGTAACATATTAATTGGGGAGGCAGGGCACAAATATTCAGTTAGAATATTTGTGTGAATATTAGCAGTTCTAAGTATGTGGTAAGACTAAAAGAAGTAGACAGGTCACAGTTATTCTTGGAAATTTAAATAGTTCTCTCTGAGAAACAGTTCTCTCTAGGGAAATAAATGGAAAATCAGTAAGTATACAGATATTTGAACAAAGTCATCAACGAATGTTAGCTAGTTTCCACTTACAGAATACTTCAACCAATAATAGAATGCCCTTTGGTTTCAAGAATACTTGGAACACTTATCAAAATAAACTGTTACCTGGACCATAAAACAGGTGTCAATAAATTTTAAAGACTAGAAATTGTACAAGACATCTTTTCTCACCAAAATGGAATTAAGGTAGAAATTAGTATTTTTAAAAATATAGTATTTGGAAATTAAATAATGTACCAATAAATAAAACATAGCTCCAACCACAAGAAAAAGGTCAGTGGTCACTGTTGACCTCTTGACTTCTTCCTGGCAAGGGACTCCAAACCAGAGGATCTAGATAAGCCTCATCTGACTTCTGACCCATAGAAACTGTGAGAAAATAAATGCTTGTTGTTTTTAATTGTTTAGCTCTAGGGTAATTTGTCATAAAGGAACAGATGACAATATACCATGATAAGAATTGCAGACTTTAATTTGCAGAGGACAGCCATTGAAGGGTTTTAAGCAGGTAAATGTCATGGCCATTTTTATGTTAGGTAGACTGTTTTGCAAGTAATGAGAACAAAGGACATAAGAGGGGCAAAGCCAGGGGAATGATGATTCAGTAGGAGTTTCTTCCATTGAGGTGAAAGATGCTGAGGCCCTGAGCACAGACAGATTGTAGAAATATTATCCAATAAAAAAGCAAAATTTGATGACTAGAAGGATGAAAAATTTGACTATTAGAAAGATGAAAGAGTATAGGATAGTTCAGTGTCTCCTGCTTAGCTGACTATATCCTAAAAATTGATAATGGTAATATGAGGAAAAGCCCTCTATTCTCATGACAATCATATTAGGGAAACATATTAGGGAATCATATTAGGGAAACATATTAATACTCCACCTGTGATTTAAGGAAAGCAGAATAAGTACCAGTTCTCACTTCCAGGGGAGGACTCTAAACACTTTGCTGATTTGTTTTTAGGTTCCTAGATATGGAATAGGGTTTCACACAAATCTAGCTGCTAGGGTATACATTTAGTAATGTGGAAGTCATACAATGAGAGTTCATTGCTCACAGGGATGCAACAATAACAAACAGGGGCCTAGGATCCATGGTGGCCTAGTTCCCAAGGCTTAGTTAACTGCTAAGAGCACATGGAGTCTCCTCTCTGCATGCTCCACTTTATACCACAAATGAAGGACACCAAAAGTATTCCATTTTGAGTTTTCATATTTACTTGCTGAACTAAAGCATTGCCAGATACTCTGCTCTAGGAGAGATGAGGACAATGCCTAGGCTGTCCTGGACAGTTGCACAAGGCACTCTTCTTAATACATTCTGAAGTTATCCTGAGAGGTACAAGTAGAAGAGGGAATATCTGGGTTAGCTACAGTGATCTGGGAATTTGTCCTCCTGCATGCACTGATATATCAATGAATGAGACCCTGGGCTTAGGTCCAGTCACTTGACTGTGCCCAGGCAGCAATTATATGTTGTAACCTCAACAACAGTGGTCAATATTATTACTATCCTTATTACCTTATCAAAGAAATCAGGCTTTACTGACATTTCGAAAAAATAGACACTGAAATCAGGTAAGAAACACCTAAGCCCAAGTGATTATTGAGTTTATTTGTCTACTTCACTAGGCTATGATATCCAGTTTGTGTGGTCAAATATCAGTCTAGATATTGCTGTATGGGTATTTTTCAGATTACTTAACAATTAAGTGAGTAGATTTTGAGTAAAATATCCTCCATGATGTGGATAAGCCTTGTTCAATCAGTTGAAGGCCTTAAGAGGAAAGACCAAACTCTCCAAAGAAAAATAAATTCTTTTTCATATTTCTTTTGAACTCAAGACAGTAATACCAACGCTTCCCTGCATCCTCAGTGCCCAACTTGCCAGCCTTCCTTTAAAATATTGAGTCTTCCAGAGCCCACAATTGTATGAGTCTTTTCCTCAAAATAAATCTCTGTCCAGACTTTGTATCAATTTAGCTGCATCTCAGTCCTCCTCTTCAGTGTCCCTCAATGTTTCACAACACATTGAATGTAGTCTTTACTAAATATACTCGAAGGATGATAAAGAGTGAAAGAGATGCTAGTACACTGCATGAGAAAGAGCATAAAATGTACTTATTAGTAATTGTTTTACTTTATCAATGAGGGCTCTCAACTCTATCCCATCCAATTTTGTTCCTCTCTTTTCTCTCTCATATTAACATTCTTCTGAAAATATTTTAAAAATATGCTCCCTTTATTTTGCCTTCTGGGTCTTCCAATTTTCTACACCAACTTCTACACTATTGTGATTGGAAGAATAGGAAAGGACTTCTCTTAAACATATCCTCCTTTCTCAGGAGATAAACTTGAAGAAACCAATTTTGGTTTATTTGTTTTGAATCATACTCATGAATATTTCTCTGTGAAAGTTTCCTTCATTTATTCCATTCACTTTATAACTTTTCACCAAAACATCTATTAATCCTCTAAATATTTTTTTCCATTAAGCTCATATATTTAATGAGCAACTCTGAGAAGAGTATAGAAGAGAGAAGTGATAAAACACAGAATCTGGGCTGACTGGAATTCCAATTTAGTATAGTACCCACTAGTAGACTCTCAATAAATTAAAAAATGTATCAGTACTTGAGTTTGTAAGCCAGTTGCCTCATATTTCTGCCTTACTTGCCAAAAACTCACAACTGAAACTCCAGGGGTCTAAGACTCTCAGAGGTGTTAACAGGATAAAGTCACTCACCTGCTTATATAACAACTGCAGCAGGGACCCATGCCTAGCCTTTGACTCTGCCACTGTGCAAAGTGCTTTTCTTGTTCATGTCACTTCCAACCTGATTGGGCAGGTGTTAATATATCCCTATAGAACTGAGAACTGGGACTCATGTTGGGTGACTTCACCCTTGGTAAAATCATCTAAGAGGCATCCATATTGTCTTTCAAGGTGTTTACAGTTTGTTTCAGAATCACCTGGGTAGGGATAACCCAAGAACATTTGTTTCACAGAAGCAATAGAGATTAAATTTTGCCAGGTAGGAATGAGGGATCATAAAGTTTACCATGAAGAAGGAGAAAAGGAAAGAGAACAGTAATGGAAGGATCAATAGACTGGCAGTCTTGGCAGAACTTGAGAATTGGCTTTTGAAGGCATATTCTAGAGCAGCTGGAGGTTGAATTCAGAGGTAGATGTCAGATTGTATTACTGTATTATTCCTTAGAGTAAAGATTAGGTCGTAGACATAGCTATATTGGAATGGAGGTAAAGAAATTTGAGATGAGAAGGATGAAAAATTAAAAAGTTAGCTTCTTGGATGGCCCAGCCATAAGGATGTAAAGATCTCCCAGATATTTTTCTCCTCTCCAATTTCTTTGCCCTAGACTCCATTCTATCTATTCCCTATAACTCAGGGTCTTTAAAAGAACCTGAATGTGCTTGTGAAGTTGTCTTCCTGAACATCTCTATTCAGGCCTGGCTGAAAGAGGGTTCAATCTACCCACCTAGCCATAATGCCAGTGGCATGATCTAATTGGTGCCACCTGTAGAGACTATTGTACAAAAGCACCACATTTTCTATACACTCAAACTTGGCAGGATGTGGCTTTAAACTTGATAGAAGCTGTCCAGTCACTACCTGAAGCCTAAGAATGAAGCCAGCAGGGAAGAAATTCTAAAACCTGATTATATCCATTGAGACTGCAACATTGCTGCTTGAGGCTAACTCTGCTCCCAGACATTTCAATTATATGACTCAATACCTACTCTTATTATTGCTTATAATTCAAGAATGTTCTCTATCACAGACTCTGGCTTCTCTTAAACATTTATTAACTTTCTGTACCTTAGTAGGTAAAAACAATACCTTCTTTTAAGACTGAAGATTAAGTGGGATAATAAATATAAAATCATAAATTTGTTCCACAGCAGTAAGGTACAAGAAAAAGCATTAAAATTTTCATTTGAATTAAATCTGGCTCTCAGCCACTATTCATTAGGGTAGTAAGAAAATCACTCAGTTATAATTGGTAGCTCATTCTCTATTAAGTGGGATGTATAATATAATAATAATTTTGGAAAAGAGCCTCTGGTATTCAGCCTTTTTTTTCTGCCTATAACATGCAAAGCTTACATGGTCCATACAAAGGCTGGTAGTTCCACAACTCTATGTCATGGATTGGCAAAGACATCTTTTGTTGAAATTATCAAGAACTCATACTGAATTAGTGCTTTTAAGCAAATATATCTACTTACCAAATCAAGTCCCACTGCCTCCACACAGAAACCTGCCACCATGGAACTTAATAAAATGCCTGTAATCTTAGCTGTTCGGGAGGCTGGCAGGAGGATTACAAATTCAAATACACTCTCAGCAATTTAGCCAGGCCCTAAACAACTCAGTGAGAACCTGTCTCTAAATAAAATACAAAAAAAGGCTGGGGATGTTGCTCAGTGGTTAAGTGCCCCTGGTTCCCTAATACCACCCCCCCAAAAAAAGTTTTATTCCTCTAGTTTCTTACCAGTTTAGGCCAGGATACATAAGATTAATAATCCTCAAAGCCAGTATCCTAGACCTTTCTAGAAGACAGGAGGGCAGATTATGCTTTTATCCTTCTGGGAATAGATTTTTTCAAAGAAAAGTAGATAGTAATTAAATAGCTAGATAAATTATCATGCCACAAATATAAATTGATTGACAAAAAGTACATAAGTAGAAATGAAAAACCTTATCCAGTTAACTTTTCCCACACTGAAATATTGCCATGACCCCTAAAATTGCATGGTAATCAACACCTGTCCAGAGCCTCCAACTCAGAGTCTAGGGAAAGGGATGAGGAGCTGCTATTTTAAGACCCCAACTATCACCTAATAAAACTTGAATATGTTCTTGTGACCCTAGAAGATTAACAGTATATTTGAGTGCTATTTTCAGAGGTATTTGAAATTCTAATGAGAGGTTCAAGGAGCAACTAACTTAGGCTCTGCCCCAAACTTTTAGTTTCTGGTTAGTTTCTTAATTCCAAATCCTGGCTCCAGGAATGTAGGTTGCCTCTAGGGATCTGAGTTCTTAGGCACAACCTGGCTGCAGAAAGAGATTTATTACCCCTCTCTGGCCTCTGAGAATACTGTTCCTTCTTTATCTTCAAGGTGTCAACCTTATACAGTATAGCTGCTCTAATATGGTGGAGGATCTGATGTTTTGTAATTCCAAGGGACCCAGTTCCCCCTGTATTCTGTGTCAGTGGTAATTTGTGAAGCATACCTCTTAAAATGTAAATTATGTTCCTCCAAATTATACACATTGTGAGCCTTAGATGTTAAGTAAAGGGATCTGAGCACAGATCCAGCCAGTGAGCTTTGTGTTTAGAAGCAGAACTAAATCAGCAGTTCCACCTCTTGGAAAGGTCACTTACCAGCACCTCATGTGTTGTCATTCTGTCTAGTTGCCTCCTTCACTGTGTCTTTGACTTGCTGTGTAACTCCGGTTCAGTTACTCATGATTTTTAATCTACCAACTCTTTCTTGGTAAGAGGTCTTTGGGCCATTGCATACATAAAAATCCTCTCTTGACTATGTTTTTCATTTCCTGGATTTTCTTGTCCTAGTTTTCTTACCTTTTGCATAAATTAGTCACTTTAAATTTCAAATTGTTAAAATCAGCTAAAATGATGACCATCTCATATTATTAAGTATATTCCTTTGGACAGAAATGAATCTTCTCATTCTTTAAACTCTGTTTTCTTACAAGTCTGGGCCCTTTGCAGAAGCTAACAGTTGCTTCTTTTATTGCAGTGTTTGTTTAACAAGTAGGGAAAAGTGAAAATACAGGGGCACAGATAGAATGAGTAATATTGCTCTATCTTCTTAGACCTTTTAGGCATAGATATTGATGGTTGCATATCAGGGGGTAGGTACAGTGGCACCTGTCATATTGAAACAGCTCAAGGGCTGCCAGACCACCAATCCACATAGCTGGCCCACCAGTCCTTGCTCAGGAGTGGCAGTGAAGCGGTAGAGCCTTCGATAGGTAGAGTGGACCGATAGGTTGGAGATTAGAAGGCAAGCATGGACCACTGCTGCCCACCATTCCAGCAGTGGTCCTGAGGCATAGCAAGCCTCAGCCAAGGCAAGCTGACCTGTCAGCCTGTGGCAGCTAGGGCTGGGCATGTTGTAGACACCTGCTGCAAATGCCCACTCCACACACTACTGCAGCTCCACTCACCACTGCAGCTCGGAACTACTCTGCATCCACCACACAATGACCTAAACCTCCTGCTTCCTGATGAGGGCAAAAAAAAATAGACTAATGATAATAATCAATTATAAAATAAAACAATTATAACAATATGTTATAATAAAATCTGTGAATGTGATCTCTCATCTAATGGTATTGTACTCATCCTTCTTGTGATCATGTGAGATAATACAATGCCTATTTGATGACATGGGAGATCAATGGGGAGAAAATGGAAATGGGGCAGACCTCAATCAAAGTTCCAACTTGAGTAACCCAATAGAATTAGTGCTTTTCCAAACCCTAATTATCATAATTTTGGATCAATACCCTTGGTACTTTTCCAAACACTAATTAGCATAAATTTGGATCTATAGCATTATACTTTTGCAAACCCTGCTTACCATAAATTTGGACCAAGAGCATTGACCTAGGTGCTATATAAACGCATAGACTAGCACACACAGACTGCAAGCTCCATTGGGTCCCCTCTCACCCTGCTGGACAGCGAGCTGCTGGGGTCTGCTGCAACACTGGAGAGTACAGCCCAGCATTAAGAGCTGTAATCCTTCTCAGTTTTAGATCCCATATGCTAACAGAAAAGGAGAAACTCAGATTTCAATATCATTTTTCCCCCCTTTGGAGGATAAGACTTCTTCAATATTGGCTTTACTATCAGTTGCAGCTTTTCATCCTTCACCAGCTTTTACCCTCATGTGTGAATGTGGATGAGGATGTATTTGGTTAATTTGGATGCTTTGACTCTAAAAGGGTAATTAGGGATCCAAAGTGAGCCCAAAACCACTGTTTTGTCAGCACAAGGTGCATGACCATCCTTATTTGCTTAAGCTCAGAGAATCCCTGGAAGAGATTCACCAAGCCTCCACTAGATGCATGAAGGTCATAAATCAGTTTATCAAACTGATGAAAAATCTCCACTGAAGACAGGATCCTGCACACTGTTATCAAGCATGGGTAGAAAGAAGACAGGAAATCTTAATTTCATTGAAGAAGGTATTGTCACACCTGAAAACATCCCTACAAACCCTTTCTTCATGGTTGAAGAGAAGTCTGTTGTTGTTTTATGTTGTGCTTTGCATGGGTTTGCTGACGAATTGGGGTCCCGGGGTACGAAGGTAAGGGGTCCTCAGGAGGGACAAAATGGGGTCCCATGGGACAAGGTATGGGGTAGCTGGTTGCAGAGCCAATTTACCCAGACTCTGGGGGCTGGTAAGACTGCTCTGCCAGAGCGAGTCGCAGAACCCATTTATTCCAGGAAGTGCAACAGCTTATGAACGGTCCTTGGACCAATCATGGCCCCGAGGTTACAGCCAATGGGGTACTGCTCTGTGTCAGGTGCGCAGTCCATCAGCACAGGGTGGGGAAAAAGGGAGGGGAGGGGTTGAAGGTACAGGGTGTGCTCCTACAGTCTGTGAGCACTTCTGCCACCAAAACATTCTACAGTGTTCTGATTAGCCTCAAAGAAGTGGAATCTAATTCACATTGGGGGTTGGGACTCTTCTTGCATTAAGGTCAGCTGGTAATGAATTTATTAAAGTTTTGTATATTTATTTTACCTGTTTTGAAAACATTATTCTGGGTATAGAATTATAATTGCACAGTATATTTTTTAACTTTTGTTTTTTAAGTGTTGCTTTACTGTCTCTAACCTTAGACAAAGTCTGATTTCATTTTTATCTTTGTCTCTCTATGAAAGTATTTTTTTCCTCTGACTTCCTTCAGTATCTTCTCTACGTTGCCATTTTTATTGCAATTTATGGCATTAAAATAATTACCTTCATAAATTCTCTTTTGGTGGTTCACTGGGATACTTCTACCTTTGGATTACAGTTTCACCACATTTGAGAGAAGTCATCCTTTTTTCAAATAACTTAACTATCCTGACAATGCTTTTCATAAGCAACTAATACATTAGGGTACTTGAAGTTGTCTTAAAACTTAATTGTGCTCTATTTATTAAAAATGTTTTCAATAAATGCATCCATTTCAAACTTTCTTCTGTAATCAAAGAAGAAATAAAATATTTTAGAATATCTAACAATAATTATAATAAAGACAATAGATATTAAAATCTAAGACAAGTAAAATTTTGTTGAAAAAAGAATGAAAATAATTGGTTTTATTAAATTGTGATCATAGAATGGTTTAGATTTCTGAACTATATACACATATATAGTTAAATATATTTTTTTGTGTATATATGTATGTGTGTATATATATATATATATATATATATATGTTAGAACTAATGTATTTGTTTGGCTTATAATACATACTGAATTTAAAAAAATAGACAGTAGAATCCCCTTACGCATGGTTGATATATTCTATGATCCCCAGCTGATATCAGAAACCCTAGAGAACACAAAACTCTACATATATTTTTTTCCTATACACATGTACCTACAATAATGTTTAACTTAAAAATTAGGCAAGAAAAAGACTAATGATAGTAACCAGTAATAAAATAAAACAATTTTAGCAATATGTTATGATAAAATCTGTGAATGTGACCTTTCTCTTATCTTATGGTTTTGTAATTTCATCCTATTTGTGATCATGTGAGATGACACAATGCCTATATGATGACATGAAATGGAGTGAATGACATAGGCATTATGATGTAGTATTGCATTGCTATGTGAGGATTACTTGAACACAAGTACTGTGAGACTGTGACAGTGGATCATCAGATAACTGACAGCTATATGATTAACATGTGGGTAGCATACGCAGCATGGCTACACTAGAGGAAGGGATGATTCACATTCCAGGCAGGATGAAAGAGGGCACTGTGAGATATCATGTTACCCCAAATGATATGTATTTTATAATTTATGAATTGCTTATTTCTATAATTTTTCATTTAATATGTTTTAAATGTTATTCACTAAAGTAACTAAAACTGGTGAGTAAAACTATGATTAAGAATATACTACTCTACACTCTATAGGGACTTGAATAATAAATGGTATCATCACATATATGTATTTTTTGCTTGTCTATACTTAAAAGCAGATTTACTTAATGTTCTTATTTAGATTGTCTGATTCCTATTTTTTTCTCTCAAAATTGTATTCACAAATTGAGAATATTAGTTTAAATTCTCATATCACCACTTATTTCTGTTGATTTCTTCCTTATGTATAAAATTTGTTTCAAATATCTGCTACTCTATTGTTTGACATCAAAATGTTCTCAGCTGGGCGTGGTGGCGCAGCCTGTAATCCCAGCACTTTGGGAGGCTGAGACAGGAGAATTGCCAGTTTAAAGCCAGCCTCAGCAGGGTGAAGCCCTAAGCAACTCAGAGAAATCAAAATCAGAGAAAAAGCCGAATCATAATCAGAGCAAAAGCCCTGGGAAACATGTACATATTTTTCCTGCTAAATCTTAATATCAAAAATAGTTTAATAAAACAATATTTACAATTGTTAATTTTATACAAATTTTTTTAGTTTATTCAATTTTTAACATTAATAAGTCTTATGATTCATAAATGAAATGCTGCCCTATTCTTAAAAGGATAGAAAGATGTGAAATACATAAAAGAAGTGAAATAAAAATTGTCTTGTTTTTAGGAATAGCTGTTTTTGAACATGTTTAGAAGTTTAAGAAAAATCCAGTAATTATAGCATAATCTTTTATATTTAAAAACATCTGTGTTTATTTTGGAAATTTGTTATTTATATTTTTGAGAAGGAGGTAATGTAAATAGAAGTGACCTTATCCCTACTTCTTATTTTTTCTTTGTTTCTGTTGCTTTATTCATCTTGACATTCTCATTGCCTTAAAATTAATATAGTAGATAACAAAAATATTTACTATTTGTCTTTGATTATCCATAATATCCATTTTACTACAGCAGTAGTAGATGTATAAATCTAGACAATTAAACTCACAAAAAATATCTTTAGTTATTTCCCTTCCAAATTAGGGAAGAAGCAACCAAGAGAACAAAAAATAATTTTACATAAAAACTAATGAGACAAGAATAATTCATCTTTCTTTTTGCTTCAAGGACAAAATTTGCCATGGGATATTGAACAGAGTATTTCTTAGGGAGATATAAAACCAGTTTTTTTTTCTTGTTAGGGTGAAATCTTTTAAATTTAAAACTAGATTTTTTATCCATAGTTCTAATTATAGAGAACTGAAGGGTAAAGACAAGCAATACAATTTGTGTGATTTGACTTTTTCCCGTGACATTTTACATGTTTAGTAGCAATGAAATAGGGATTATTTAGAAACATGCCAATTAACTTGGGTGTAAAATTGTTTAGAAAATATGAAACGATCTTATTTTGACACAGGTCAGTGTTATTCTAGTTTTACAGAGTATAAATGGAACAATTAAAAAATTTAATATGTGTAGTTATTGTAAAGATTCAACTGCAAAATCATTATTAACAATCTTATTTGTATAATGAGACACAAATATTTCAAATAAAGTTAAAATATATATCTATGTATTAAATATGTATACATCTATGTTTATATGTGCTATAGAACTATTTACCAAATTAAAAATATCTAACCAAACCAAAATCTAACCATTGCACTCTAGTCATTGTCCATAACTGACTCTACGTTTTTTTTTTAATTGTAATGTATTCATTTTTTAGTTAGAGCTTTATAGATATACATAGTAGTTAGCTTTATCCCAACTCACACATGCATGCATGAAATTCAATTTCAGTTCATGATACCCTTTTATCTCCTTTTTTCCTCTCCAAATTCTCTCTCCTCCCCCATTCTCCTTTTTTTCTAGAGTTCCTTTTGCTTGAGTATTTATATTGGATTGGTTCTTTTTAACTTATACATAAAAGTGAAATTACCTGTGATATATTTTATGTGCACATAACATGACTTCTTATGAATTCACTCTATATTGCCTCCCCTTGCTCATCCCTTCATACTGACTCGTGACCTCCTTCTTCTACATTACTGATCTTCCCTTTATCTTTATGATATTCTATCCTTACCTTCCCCTTTCCTTTATTTTATTCCTGCTTCCACATATGAAGTAAAACATTCAACCTTTGAGTTTCTGAATTTGAATTATTTCACTTAGCACAATATTCTCCACTTCCATCCATTTACTAGCAAATGCTATAATTTCATTCTTCTTTATGGTGGAGTAGAACTCCATTGTGTGTATGTGTACATATACACCACAATTTCTAAATCCATTCATCTATTGACAGTGATCTAGACTGATTCCATAATTTAGCTATTGTGAATTGTGCTGCTATAAATGTTGTGGTTGCCATGTTGCTATAGTGTGCTGATTTTAGATCTTTCTAGAAAATACTAAAGAGTGGATGGCTATGGAGGTTCCATCCCTAGGTTTTGAGAATTCTCCATACTGCTTTCAAGAGTTCCTTTCCAGTCCATACTTGTATATTTCCAACAATATACAAGTGTATCTTTTTCCTACAACCTCATCAGCATTAATTATTGTTTGTATTCCTAATTACTACCATACTGACTGGAGTAAGATAAAATCTTATTGTAGTTTTGGTTTGCATTTTCCTGATTGCTAGAGATGTTGAACAGTTTTTAAATGTATTTGTTGGTCATTTGTGTGTTTCTTCTTTTGAAAAGTTTCTGTTTAGTTCTTTTGTCCATTCACTGATTGGGTTATATAATTTTCGGTGCTAAGTTTTTTGAGTTCTTTATATATTCTGAATATTATTTTCTTATTTGAGAGTAGCTGGCCAACATTTTCTCCCATTCTGTAAGCTTTCTCTTCATGCTCTTAATTGCTTCATTTGCTGTGCAGAAGCTTTTTGATTCTTGGTTTTATGTCTTATACTTTGGGGGTCTTGTTAAGGAAGTCAGTAGCAGCACCTCTATGACTGTTGACCCTATGTTTTCTTCTTGCAGTTGTAAAATTTCTGCTCCAATTTCTCTGTTTTGGATCAATTTCAATATGAGTTTTGTTCAGAGTGAAAGAGAGGGGTCTAATTTTACTTTTTTTTTTTTTACATATATCTATCCAGCTTTCTCAGTACATTGGTTAAAACCACTCAGCCACATCCACAGCCCTATTTTGTGTTTTATGTAGAGACAGGGTTTCACTGATTTCCTTAGTGCCTCCGCATTGCTGAGGCTGGCTTTGAACTCGCTGTTCTTCTGTCTCAGCCTCCCAAAGTGCTGGGATTACAAGCGTGAGCCACCGCACCCGGCTGGTAGCATGGCCATTTTGACAATATTGATTCTGCCTATCCAAGAACATGAGATGTCTTTCCACCTTCTAAGGCATTCTTCAATTTTTTTCTTTGGTGTTTTATAATTTTCATTGTAGAGATTTTTTTAACTTCTTTAGATTAATTCCCAAGCATTTAATTTTTGGGGTGTTATTGTGAATGAGATTGTTTTCCAGATTTCTTCCTTCACTGAATCACTTTTGGAGTATAGGAAACCTACTGATTTATGGGTGTTGATCTTGTATTCTGCTACTTTGCTAAACTCATTTATAATTTCTAGAAGTCTTCTGGTGGTGGTTTGAGGATCTCATATATATAGGATTATATCTTTAGCAAATAGAGATTGACTTCTTTTTATATATATATCCCATTGACTTTATTTTCTTGCCTGATGGCTCTGGCTAGTATTTTGAAAACTATATTGAATCAGAGTAGTGGGAGTAGCAAGCCTTGTCTTTTTTACTGATTTTAGAGAAAATATCTTCAGTTTTTCTCCATTTAATATGTTGGTGGCTTTGAGTTTGTCATAAATGGCCTTTATGATCTTGAGGCAAGTTCCTTCAGTGGCCAGCTTCTACAGTGTTCTTAATATGAATGTGTGCTGGATTTTATTAATTGCTTTTCTGCATCTTTTGGGATGACCATATAGTTTCTGTTCTTAATTCTGTTTAAGTTGTGAATTACATTTCCTGATTTGTGTATTTTGAACCATACTTGCATCCCTAGAATTAAACCCAATTGATCATAGTATACTATCTTTTTGATGTATTTTTGAATGTAGATTGCTAATATTTTATTAAGGACTTTTGCATCTGTGGTTTTTTTTCATTAATTTTGTCTGGTTTTGGTATCAGCATTATACTGGTTTCATAAAATGTTTGGTAGTGTTGTCTTTCTTTCAAATTTGTGAAATAATTTGATAAAGAATGATATTGGTTCTTCTGTAAAAGTCTGGCAGAACTCAGCTGAGAATTCATCAGATACTGAAATTTTCTTTTTAAAGACTTTAAAAAAATTGTTCTAATTAGTTATACATGACAATAGAATGCATTTTGACACACCATACATAAATGGAGAATAACTTCTTATTCTTCTGGTGGTACATGATGTAGAAAATCACATCAGTCATGTAATCATATATGTACTTAGGGTAATAATGTCCAATTCATTCTACTATCCTTTCTACCTCATACTCCCTCCATTCTCTCCACTCCCCTCTGCCTAATCCAAAGTACCTCTATTTTTTCCTAGCCCTCCTTTGACTATTGTAAATTAGCATCCATATATCAAAGAAAACATTCAGCCTTTATTTATTTATTTATTTGGATTGGCTTATTTCACTTATCATGATATTCTCCAGCTCTATCCATTTACCTGCATTGTGTATATATAACACAATTTCTTTATCCATTTTCCAGGAAAACTGGAAATCCATATGTAACAAAATGAGGTTAAACCTCTATCTCCCTGCACAAAACTCAACTCAAAGTAGATCAAAGACTTAGGCACTAGAATAGAGATCCTGCACCTAATAGAAGAAAATGTAGGCCCAAATATTCACCACATTGGTTTAGAAACTGACTTTCTTAACAAGACTCCTAAAGCATAAGAAGTGAAATCAAGAATCAATAAATGGGGTGGATTCAAACTAAACATTTCTTCTCAGCAAAGGAATCAATGAATAATGTGAAAAGAGAGCATATAGAATGCGAGACAATCTTTACTTCATGCGCCTCAGATAAAGCATTAATCTTTAGGATATATAGAGAACTCTAAAAACTCAACACTGAAAAAAACAATCCAATCCATAAATGGTCTAAGGAACTGATCAGACACTTCAAAAAAGAATCCAATTAATCAACAAATATATGAAAAAATGTTCAACATTTCTAGCGATTAGAGAAATGCAAATCCAAACTAAGATTTCATCTCATTTCAGTCAGAACGGCAAGTATCAAGACTACAAGCAACAATAAATGTTGTCCAAGGATGTGGGGGAAAAGGTATGTACATACATTGCTGGTGGGACTGCAAACTGATACAACCATTATGGAAGACTTTTAGTTGCTGTTTCAATTTCAGTACTTACTATTGTTCTGTTTAGGTTTTCTATATCATCCTGTTTTAATTTGGACAGATCATGTGTGTCTAGAAATTTATGAATGTCTTCTAGATTTCCAGTTTATTAGAGCATAAATTTTCAAAATAGATTCTGATAATCCACTGGATTTCAAAAGTCTTATATCTCCTTTTTCATCTCTAATCTTTTTGACTTGAGTTTTCTCTCTTTTCCATTTTGTTACCTGAAGTAAGCATTTATCAATCTTATTTATCTTTGCAAACAACCAACTCTTCATTGCATTGATTGCAAGTATTTTTTTCTTGTTCTCAATTTTACTAATTTTATCTCTGATCTTATTTCCTGTCTTCTACTGATTTTGCAATTAGTTTTTCTTCTTTTGACCTTGAAGACCTTGAAGTGGAACATAAGCTTATTTATTTGGAATCTCTCTCTGTTTTTTAACTGTAGGCACTCAGCACTATAAATTTTCCTTTGTGAACTACTTTCATATTGTCTAGAAAATTTTCATATGTTGCATCTCTGTTCTTGTTTCTATAAATTTATTAATTTGTTCTCTTATTTAGTCTTTGACCCATTCTTCATTTAAGAGAGTATTGTTCATATTGTTTAATCTCTATGTGTTTATGTGATTTCAACTAATTTTCTTTCCATACTTCATTCCTTTATGATCTGATGGAATTAATGAAATTATATTAATTTCTTTTATTTTCTAAGTTTTGCTTTGTGAACTAAAATATGGTTTATTTTGGTAAAAGTTCCATGAACTGCTGAGAAGAATATAAATTTATCTTTTTTGGGTGCAATATTTTGTATATGTCTGTTAGGTCCATTTGATATATAGTACTATTTAGGTTGGAGATATCTATTGATATTATGTTTTGATATCTGTCTATTGTTAATAAGGGTGTTTTGAAATCACTCAGAATTATCATGTTGGGGTCTATGTGGGATTTAATGTCATGAAGTACTTTTCTATGAAATTAGGTGTGCCAACATTTGGGGCATAAATATTTATTGTCATTACATCTTTTTGTTTAATTGTTCCTTTTTTACTAGGATGTAGTGCCTTCTTTATCTCTTCTGATTAATTTTTGCTTGAAATCTGCATTGTCAGAAATAAGTATAGGTTCTCCTGCTTGTTTGGTGGGAGGGTCTATATGCAAAAAATTTTTTTCCATCCTTTCACTTTTAGCCTGTGGATGTCTTTGCCTGTAAGATGAGTCTCTTATAAACGGCACATAATTTGATCTTGTTTTTTGATCAGTTCTGCTAATCTATGTCTTTTAAATGCAGAGTTGAGACCATTAACTTTCAATGTTAGTATGGATATGTGTTTGTGGTTTCCTGTCATTTGATATTTTGCTATATTTAATACTGTCTTGATTTTCATTTAGTGGATTACTCTTTTATATATCCTCCTCTGTTTTCGAGCTTTGGGATTTGTTTTTTAGTTCCTCTGAGCGCAATTTATCTTTAAGTAATCTTTGTAGAGCTTCTATGGTGCTCATGAATTCTTTCAGTTGTTCTTGTTCTGGAAAGTTTTACCTCCTCACTGAAAGTGCAACTGAGTTTTGCTGAGTATAGTAACCTTGGGTGGCAATTGTTTTCTTTTAGATCTTGGAATATCTCATTCCAGGCCCTCCTTGATTTTAGGGTCTGAATTGAGAAATCAGAAACAAGCCTTATTGGTTTGTCTTTAGATGTAACCTGATGTTTCTCTCTTGCAGCTTTTGATATTCTTTCCTTATTTTCTATGTTAGGCATTTTAATTAAGATATGTCTTGGAGAGCTTTTTAATTTAATAGGTCTATTTGGGATCTTTTAAGCCTCCTCTATGTGGATGTTTATCCCTTTGCTGATGTAGGAAAAGTGTTCTGTAACTATCTCATTGAAATTATTCTTAAAGTTTTAGCTTGTATCTCCGTGTTCTCTTCTATCTCATTTTATTTTTTTCATGTTTGGTTTTTTAATGTTGTACCAGAGTTCTTGGATATTCTGATCATGTTCTATAATTTTTTTCCCTTTACTGAATTCAGTGTACTCAAGATCATATACTCTGCTTTCAAGGCCTAAATTTCTGTTTTCGAGGCTGAAGTTCTATTTTCTATGCAATATATTCTATTTGTGGTGTTTCAAGTGAATTTTTAATTTGATTGATTGTGTCTTTTATTCTGGGAGTTCTATTTCTTTGTACTCTTTCAATTCTTTTCATTGAAGTCATCTTTCATCTCCTATATTTGTTCTTTTAATTCATTGAACACTTTAATAATCAATTTATTAAAATCTTTCTCTGGGATTTTATCCACATCAATATCACTTGGATCCTTAGTTGGGGATTGTGAATTTTGGAGGGAGAATTGTTTTCTCATTCAATCAATATTTTCAGAAGTCTGGAAATTGCACATCAATTGAGATGATTCCTTCCTCTTTTTTATTATGTCCTTTTGTGTGTAATAATCTTATTTGTTCTGGAACTTCTTCCTGTTTTTGATATATGAGTAGATGTTAAGGAATGAGACCTGAGGTCTCTTTCTGATTGTTCCTCCTTGGGTCCTTGTTGGTGGTTTGGAACTTTTTTTTCTCCCTAGTTCTTTGAGTTGGAATAATGTCAGGGTTCAGATGGGTTTACAGTTTATGTGAGGTGAATTCACTGTTGTTTGGTTGATATGTGAATGTTTTTCATCTGCAAGATTTCTGCCCTGTGATAGTAAAAGGTTCCAAACTCTTTCCAGCCCTGTTAGGGGTGGGAAGCCAGGAGGCATGTATGTCAGCAAGAAACGTACAGCTTTAAGATAAATGCCAGTATGTACTTTGACATCTATAACACTAATTGCCACCTACATAGGAATGGTGGAGTCAACATTTAACAACAGTACCAACAACAAGATATTATGAACTAGATTAGGCATGATAGCATTTGTCTACTGTGTTGTCCACTATATTAATAGTTATAACAAATCGAGTGGATAGGAATTATATAGTCTAATTGTTAGTTTGGATTTTTTTCTCTCTTATTCTTTGTGTTAAAGTGTAGCTAAAGATTAAGAATTATTAATTTGTGTGTGGAGCAAGGTGCACTATCTTTTTGTTGAGTTTAGTTCAGCAGAAGAGTCTACCCTATGAACTTGTAGTGTCTCTGTAGATTCCCAGCATCTCACAGAATAGGGCAAAGCAAACAATTATAACAACTAATGCAAACAATACACAGAATTAAAGTAAATATCCAGTTCTAACTATGACATCTGTAGCATTAATTACCACAAAAAGACAAGAATGTGGGGTCAGCAATTGTCAACAGTAAAAACAACAACCATGAACTAGATCTGGCTTTAAAGCAAATAGAAGGTGTCAACTATGTCATCCATAGCAGTAATAATTGGATCCACATTAATGTTGGGGGCAGAAGTTATATAAACCAATTAGTTCTAATAGATGGTAAAAATACAGGCAATTTGGAGAAAAGAAACTGTGCTAGGAAGATAGGAAAGAGTTTACAACTTCAAAAAGTAAACGAGAGAATGTAGAAGAGATGTATCAGGTGATGATTATAAGGAAGGAGGGAAAAAATAGGAGAAACAAAGTAAAGGGAAAGAGAACAATATAATTTGGGCATTAGCAGGAGAAGAAAAGAGAGAAAGAGCAAAAAGAGAAAGAAACAAATGAAAACAATTTAAAAAAATGCCAAAGTATATAAACCAAAATATCTTAACTCTCAAAAGACAAAGCAAGAAAAAATAACTACATTGAAACATGCTAAAAATGAGAAAAAAGAACCATAAATATATGTATATATATACATATATGTATGTATTTCTGAACCAATGAGCATTCACAGTGAGCATTCTCTCTCTCTCTCACACACACACACACACACTGTACACACAAAAAGAAAAAAAAAATTTTTTATTTATACCCAGGGATTACATCCCCAGACATTTTTTTCATTTTTTATTTTTGAGACAGGGTCTCACTAAATTTCTTGGGGTCTTGTTCGCTTGCTGTGGCTGGTTTTGAACTTCCAATCATCTTTCTTCATTCTCCCAAGTCACTAGGATTACAGGCATGGGACATCATGCCTGATTAAAAACAAATATATTCTTAGTGAAAATTGAAGGAATAATCTCCACTGAGGTAGTCAAAGTAGTTGACCAGGATGAATGGTTACCATCTATGCCCAACTTTCTTTCTTTCCATTTCATCTTCAATGTTGTACCGAGAAAGAGGTGTAGTGGGGAACTGGAGATGTTAATTAACCTCTTTCCCTCTCTTTTTAAAAAAAATTATTCTACTTAGGTATACATGATAGCAGAACACATTTTGATTCATTGTATACCTTTCTCTTTTTGTGTTGCTGTCTGAGCTGCCAGTTGGAATGGTCTGACAGAAGTTGTTTAAAATAAACCTCAGCTTCCCTTCTTATCAGTATGATGTGGGATGAGTTAGGAAGTACTGTCGGTTGGAGTTTCTCTGTACAGACCAGATCTGTGTACTCCCAGGGTGCAGCTACTATAAAGTTCTATGAGTGGAGCTCTGGTGTGTGGGGCTTAGGTCTAATCAGGCTTCAAGGGCTTTGTTGGGTGGTGTCTGCTCTGGAGAGATTAGTTCAACACACCCTTAAGGCCTAGAAGTTGCTGATCTCTGATGGAAATCTGAATCTCGGGAGTCTCCCAAGAATTCCACTTATGGGGCAGGGGACCCAATTCTCCGCACACCCTGCTGTCCATTAGCACAGCCTTCCCAGGCTGAAGTTCCTGAGAGTATTCATACCTGCCTATTCAGAATCCTGACCATTGCCAGCTGGTTACATGAGCTACCAGACTCAAAGGAGAAATGAGTTGGGCTCTCCTTCACTTTTGTGGCTTGAATCTCTTTGGGTACAATCTTCTATGGGCCCGTTTCACTCTTGTTCTGCTGGGTACACTCTAGGCCACATGGTAGGCACTTGTTGGGACAGTGTGGCTGTATTTGCTCTGATTTCCCAGCTCCATAGCAGCAGCTGTAGCATGGCCCAAACCTGTTATAATGACAGTTTTACTATTAGGAGATTGAGGATATAGACTGAGTAATATATTCATTTTAAATACAAAATACTTAAATATGGGCTAGAGAAGTGCTAAAATATTTTAGGAACATATTCATATATAAGCAAGCATAATGCTATTTTCTTATAAATAATTTTTATGATTGTAACTATATTCAACCATGTTACATATTTTATTCTGCTTGAGGAAACTAAGAAAGGCATTGTCAAGATTTGCTTTTAGAATTTAACAGGTGTTTATTTTACAGGATTATCAAATAACTACACTGTATTTTACATTTTAACTTTTTACATACACAATGTATTCTGGTGGTTTGAAACAGTATGCTCTACATTATTTCCCACTTGGAAAAAAATGATCAAATAAATAATTCATTTGCAAAAATAACAAAATTCAGAAAGAAATATTTAACATAAATATATTTATGGAGGTTAAAAAGAGCCTAGGAGTTAGATATAAAAATAAAGATAGAGATAGCAACAGATATAGACATATAGCTGTAAGAATAATATTACCTTCATCAAAACATGACTTTTTAAACAATTTTTCTTGAATTCACTAATTTGAACTGATTTTTTGTATCTAATGGCATATGCTTATTTATCAAATTAAATAGAATTACCAAACAGCATGTTTGTTTTATTAAAAGATATTGGACCTTCAAGGTGTTGGTATTTCTGGGATAACCTACAACCACCAATCTCACTAATTATAACGAAAGCTTAATCTCTGCATATGTTACATTTCCAACATGGGTTAAATGAAAATATGTATTGCACCATGTTCTCAATCAGGAAATCCAGAGAAGAGTTTTATTTCAAAGCATTTATGACTTCTAAGATAGGAAAAAAATGACACCAAGTTCGTTAACTTGGTTTATGAAGTTTAAGACACTATCTCCATAATATATATCAAAGTGCAAGGTGAAACAGCAAATGCTGACATAGAAGCAACAGTGAGTTGTCCAGAATGTATAGTTAAGATAATTGAATAGGTGGCTACACTAAACAATGAATATTCAATGTAGGCAAAACAGCCTTTTAGGGGCTGGGGTTGTGGCTCAGTGGTAGAGTGCTCGCTAGCATGTGTGAGGCATTGGGTTCGATCCTCAGCACTATATAAAAACAAATAAATAAAATGAAGGTATTGTGTCCATCTACAACTAAAAAATATTTTAAAAAGAGACTATCCAGTGGTGAGAATAATAAATGATTATAAAATAAATATTTTTTAAAACCCCCTAAACAGCCTTCTATTTGAAGAAACTGATATCGCAGACATTCATAATGAGAGAGGACAAGTTAATGTCAAGTTATTGCTAAAATGACAAGAATGAAAATATTATATAAACTTAGTTGATAAAGCAGTGACAGGGCTTAAGAGTAGTGATTTCAATTTTTTTTTTTAAGAGTAGTGATTTCAATTTTGAAAGAATTTCTACTGTGAGCCAAATGCTACCAAATAGCATCACATACTACAGAAAAATCTTTCATAAAAATAAGATTCAGTCAGTGAGGCAAACTTCACCATTGTCTTATTTTAAGAAATTTCCACAGCTACCCAATCTTCAGCAGCCACCAGATTGGTCAGTCAGCAGGTATCAATTTGAAGGCAAGATCAGCCAGAAGCAAAAAAATATGACTCTGAAGGATCAGATGCTTGTTGGCATTTTATAAAAGTAAATTATTTTTAAAATTAATTTGTTTTTAGACATAGTGCTATTACACACTTATCAGACTACAGTATAATATAGACATAACTCTTGTAAGCACTGGGAAATTTTAAAAAACATAGGACTTCCTTTATATGATTTTGTTTTTTAGTGTGGTGTCCTGGAAATTGGAACCTACAATATCTTTAAGGTAAACTTGTACACACATATTATGAGAATCTTGAAAGAAGATGAGAAAGAGAAAGGGAGAAAAAGATTATTTTAAAAGTGATGTAAAACTTCCCAAATTTGGGGCGAGAAATGTATATATAAATTAATAAAGTCCCAAGAAGGATAATATGGATTAAAAGTATATCAGAAACACAAAATGTACACAGTGAGACAAATTAGAAAAATTTGAAAGCAAACTGAGAATAGTGACATCATATACAAAGGTGACACCATAAAACAATCAGTGGATTTTTCGGCAGAAAATTTGTTTTCAGGCATATTATATTCAAATTGGTGTTCCAAAAAAAAAGAAAAAAGAAAAAAAGAAAGGAAGAAACAAAGAACATTGTTAACCAAGAAAATAATAAAACTGTTCATCAAAAATAAAGGAGAAATAAAGACTTTGCCAATGAAATAAAATCTGAGGAAATATATCACAACTAGACTTAGTTTATAAGAACCACTAAAAGGAGTTACTCAGGTTGAAGCAAAAGAACACAAAGCCCATGAGAGTGTAAGGCCTACCAATGTTAAATATATAGACACATAGAGAAAGCTATATATAATAAATAACATTGTTAATATAATAACACTGATGTTTAAATAATTTTTAATTCTAGTATGAAAGTTAATTAACATAATTATAATGATAAAATGTTAAGGTGTGCACTATAAAAGAAGATGAAAATTGTGACATTAAACATCATAAAGTATACAGTCAGGACAAGAAAGGGTGGAGAATTTTTGTATATATCTCTCAAGTTACTTTATTTTTAATCTATTTTTTGGTACCAGGCATTGAATCGAGGGGTGCTTAACCACTGAACCACATCCCCCGACTTTTAATTTTTTTTTTTATTTTGGGACATGGTCTGGCTCCAAGTCACTTAGGGCCTTGTTACGTTGTTGAGACTGATTTTGAATTTGCAACCCTGCTACATCAGCTTCCCAACCCATGGGGATTATAGGTGTGTGCCAATGCATCCAGCTAAAAGTTATTTTTAACAGTATAAAATAAACTGTTATTACATAAGATACAGCATGTAATCCTCATAGTAAAAACCAAGAAAATAACTGTAGGAGATTCAAAAATGTAAAACATAAAGTAACCAAACCCTATCACTTTATTTAAAAAGTCAACAAAACATGTAGAACAGCAAGAGAGGAAAAGAGGGACAAAACCTCCCAAAACTAGAAGACATAAAGAAAACAGTAAACAAAGTGGCAACGTAAGTCCTTCCCTATCAATAATTACCTTAAATGTAAATATTGATTAAACTCCTCAATCAAAGGAGAAGTGGCTGAATACATTAAAATAAATCAACATCCAAACCTATGCATTATTCATGATAGCCAAAAATGTAGAAACAACCTAAATGTCCGCTGAAGAATGTATGAATAAAGAAAATGTGGTATACAAACACAGTGAAATATTTTGACGATTCCAAAGAAGGAAATCTGCCATATATAACACATATATATATAACACATATGTAACCTTGAAAACATTGTGTAAAGTGGAAAACTGATCATAAAAGGATGCATATTGCATGATTTCACTTATTTTAGAAATCTAATGCACTCACAGTCATAGAAGAAAAACATAACAGATTCAGAGCTGACAGGTTCTGGAAGAGGGGAAAATGGAGGATTGTTATTCAACCAGTATAAAATTTCGGTTATGCAGGATCATTATATTCTAGATGTCTTCTGTACAATATTGTGTTTAAAGTGAACAATGTGGTACTGTCACTCATGTTCTCTTTTCTTATTTACCATGCTAAGAAAACTAAACAAAAACAAAATACATATTAATTTCCCCTCTCCCTTGACTTTGCCTGCTCCTTAGCCTGCTAACATCTTTCCTGCCAAACAAAAGGGAAACAAAAGCTTTTTCTAATTTTTTTATTTAACTTTGCTTGCTCCAATATCACTTAAGCATTTTTGTGTCTAGTGAAGGATCACCTACACAGTGAGTTTGGGAATAATTTGACAGTGACTGGACTGGTCACAGGGTACCTCTCCTGCTGGCTGCTGACACAAAAGGTGTTCCTTTCTTTACCAATCATGAACACTGTTCTTGAAAAAATTAAAGCGATGAAGGTAATTTCTATGCTTTAATGTGACACTTTTTTTCCTTTTAAAAATTAGAATTTAATTCTTTTTTAAAAAAAGAGATACTTTCAACAAAACTGACTTAATGCTAAAATTATAATTTGAAGTCAATGAATACGAATCAGTCTTGTAACTTACAAGTATAACAAATATAACAAACTAATGCACTCACTTATGATTGAAACTACATTTCAATGACCTTTTATAGCAAAAAATAATTTCAAAATTGATGGATTTAGTTCTCTGTATACTTAAGGAAAAATTTTTAAAAATCCTGTTTAGTCTAAGTGTAGTCTTTTTGGAGATAGGCATGTACCTCTTTAACTTGATTCAACTCAAAATATTAGCAAATTATGGACTACTGCAAATTTCTCTAGCTTTATATTAAGTACTGTGAGATATGTGCAGATGAAAAGGAAGTTATTTTATCCCTGAAAGCCCTACATTATTTTTGCATTCAAGAATATAGTAACCAATCCACTATGCCTAAGTATCAAAACATCATATCGTACACCTTAAATATATTCAAAATAGCCTAAACATGCAGCTATATCTAAAGTTAAAGCCTAATAGAATTAGAAGAAATAGATTGCTTGGATGTTTCAGTGCTCACTTAGTTTTGTTCTTGCTTGATTTGGCCACTTATTGCTCATCAATAGAGTGAATCAAAGCAAAATGATAAATCCCTTTTTCTTTAGTCCAAAGGTCTAAAACATTTTTCCTTAAAAGGCCAGATAGTAAATATATTTGACTCTATAGTCTGTCATGGCTACTCAGCACAGATATTATAGTACAAAACCAGCATAGGATCATAGGTGAGTCAATGGCTATAACTATAAAGAAAATATAATCACACTTTATTTACAAAAATAAGTTGTGAGTCACATTTGTCTGCTGAGCAGTATTTGGCAACCTGATCTAGACTTGTGCTGCTCATTTAGCCTTTAGACAGGGGTCTATTTATATTTAAATTAAATGTAATTAAATAACCTTAAACATTGAGCTTCTCAGTCATCCCATGTTTCAAGTACCTAATAGTCACATGTTGCTTGTGGTTGTTATGTTGGGTAATGCTTTAGAACATTCCATCATCCCAGAACTTTGCATAGGGAAGCTCTGGTCTAGACCAAATTAGTTGAGATGGCTGAGTAAGTTTTATTCTTAATAGTAATGAAATTATCCCAGTGTGATTTGTCAGATATGAGTTTTAGCTCTTCCAGGGTTGTTCAAAACACACTAGATTATGGCATGTTCTTGACTACTGTTGAAGATCCTAATTCATAGTAATTGCTTGAATCAGAATATTATATCTGTGCCTTTGCCTGCTGTGGCTCATCTTCTAGAGTGGACTCCTTTTGCACTGATTTCTGCCAAAACCTTGTCAGAGTAATGAAACTTCTTTCTGGTTTCAACAAACATGCCAGCATTTAGACATCCAAATAAATGAATGCTGTCTCTGCCAAATTAGTCAGCTTGGAAGCCACTTGTTTTTTTCCCAATGATACTGCCATTATTTAAAAATTTTAGGATTAGTCTTTGGAGAATTGCCTTCACCATCAGAACAACTTAGAACTTAGAAAGTATTTATTTAACATTTACTGAATAGTACATTATACTGAATAATACATAGAATTTTCAAACATGAGAACATTCTTTCCTCTTATTGAGCTTGGAAAATAGGGGCTAAGAGACACACTCTCAAAACTATCTGCAATGGAGGCAGTAAATGTAGGCAACAGAAACAAGTAGTTCAAATTTGCCTCTTGCATAAGAAGATGACAAATTCTAACATATACTTTGGTTTTAAAGCATGAGGTATACATCACTATATTATATTTTTGAACATATGAGTACTAATACATAAAATGAAACAAGTTATTGCCTTCTTGAACATTTTCTGCATCGTGCAACTGGCACAAATTCATTTGAAATTACCTTTAATAATTCACAAGCTAGAAGGTTTTTTAAAGGTTAAATTATTACTGGAATGGTTGATTGAACAGTACAAGGAAAGATACACACACACACGCACATGCACATGTGTGCATACATACACACATACCTTCAAAGAGACAGACAGATACTAAGGGAATGAATGACTTCCAGGATTTCCCAAAATACTCATTTATTTGCTGTGATTCAGACAGATTAAAATTAAACATTGAAAAAATAATTCTGACTTCTATGCACAGTGTTAAACAGAATTTGTGTATATTGTAGAGAAGAGTTTATTTTATGTGTGGTACTTCTAAAAATAATTTAAACTCTACTCCAAAGTAAAAGCATGAGGAGTGAGAAAGACATATGCTAAGGTAGAAAGAATTACAGCATAGCATACAAAGAATGAAGCAGGTTTGGAATACAATCTCCCACTTGGGTACCCATATCTTACATATTGAACTTTTGTTTCTATTTTTAATGACACATATAAGTATTATCTTTTAAAAAAGATAACATTTGAAGCATAAATGGATGTTAAAGTTCTGGCAGCTGTAAGTATGCTTATAGTTATAATAAAAAGGCAAGCCTTTAATAAAGCATTGGCAAAATATATGAATAAGCATGTCATAAAGTAAAACTTCTAATAGTTAATATGAAAATGAAATACTGAACCTTAAACTATTTGTCATCAGAGAAGTCAACATGAAAGCATGAGACCACCATAGGTGGTGGTGTTCATTAGCTGTTTGATGACATCCAGCACTGGTGGTGTGTAGTAAAATCATCCCTCTTATATATTAGGGACAAGGGTAAATTCTGACACAGGTATTGCCCAACTGAACTAGCACTTGCTTCAAAATGAGAAACAGATATATGAACTGACACATTGACCTGCAGAATTCTCATCTTCATTCCTCTCATTTCAGTCATCCAGTCCAATAATAGTAGCAATGTGAGTGGCAAAGGGTCCCCAACCAACTTTTAGTTATATAATACTTTTCAGGAAATAAGAAGCTTGTCTTGTAGAGTCTTACAGAAGTTCCAGTGATTACATGTATTTACATAAATTTCACTGATTTTATTGCTTCTTTCTGTTTATGTAGAATATTAGATCTTTTGTTAATTCTCATTATTTTCAAAAGAAAGTAACTGTCAAAATTTATTAAAATGAAGAAAATACATACATTGGGACACACCTAATAGCTAAAAGTGGAAAGATGTTTGCTTTTCGGTCATATACTTGTTAACTGCTTGATTTTTTATGATATTTAAATCATTGTTAAAAACAAAACCAAATCATCTAAGATTCAGAAACAGTAACTAGTTTGAATTTTATTAATTCAAAGTATTTATACTTTAGTTTGTCACTTTTCTCATTAAGATTGGCCACAATGGAGACTTGGTAATGTTTCTGTTATTAACACAACATAAAGGCAGCAACAAGCTTCTGTGACTTTTTGCTTTAAGCTTTAAATTTATGGTCAGAATTGGATGTGGGTAATTTGGGGACATAATGTGTAATAATAATCCAATTATATATTTTACTACCAGGAGTTTTAATTAGTGGGAAGTCTATCACATTTTCTTTCACTACTTTCTTGTTTTTTGAAGAAAATAAACTTTAGATGATAAAAAAAAAAAGACCAATTAATACAGCCCTGGTTGTTGATATGCAATGCATCAGATAATTACCCACTTGGCTCTCCAAAATCTTCCCTTTTCAATTTTCTTTAAATTCTTTTGATTAATTCTAGAAGAAAACTTCAATAGGTATATTCACAGCTCACAACTGTAAGTGCTAATAGCAGTTTGTTAAATCTATTCCATAACTTGTTGCAGCTATAATCCTGAACTCATAAATCGTTCTTGAATCAGAATTCCTATAAAAGATTATGTAAAATTCACATGAGATTTAAAAATATGTGCAAAAACAATAAACCCTTCTTAATTTTTGTTTTTGGACTAGAAGTAACTGTTCTGAAGAGAGCAGGAAGGAAAAGGAGAAAATGTAAATTTTCTGTAAATTTAACAGAGACTTAAATATTGACTCAAGTATGGATTGATATCTACTTAATTTTGGTTAGGATTTTAGTCAATTTTATGTAAAAATGCTTTAAGGAAACCTTTAAAAACTACGCCATAACCACCTCAGTCTTATTAAAATGAGTTTAACTCAAAGTGATACAGGTAGTACATTATTTACTGAAAGTATGTATTTACACTTTTTCAAATAGTTGTTTCTCTTTGTCAAACAAAAAGGACACACTTTAAGGTACATGCCAAGTCTGGATCAGTATTTGAAGTGTTTACAGAATAAATCTATGGAGAAAGAAGCAGTCGCTGTTGTATGGTTCTCCCTTATCCATCAAATCCTGGGTAGCACACAGGGATCTAAAAGGTCGACACACAAGATTTACAAGAGGGACCCAAGTATTTTACTAAGGGCCTATATGCTTCATAACCTGAAATGCCCTGGTTCTGACCTTGGCATGGTCAGGCACTGAGGTTCACGATTTGCTGTTTCAGGAAGGACTGCACGTATTTTCAGGGCTGATCCTCCACTTTAGAATCCTACCACAATATAATCCCCTAACCCTTAGGTATAGCTCGTCTCTATGAAGTTATGCAAAAGGACACACTACTCTTTAACAAATCACTTTACTAGTGATTACTGTTGGAAAAATGACTACTTTTCTCATGTGATAATCATAATTTATTAGATATTAGCAATCCTTAGAAATAGTAAGAAACTAAGTGTAACAATATGGGGAATTTGCCACAAAGTTCTCTGAAAATGATTAGTAAACTGCATCCTTTATTCTTTGTTTTGTCCTTCATCCCATCTTATATCATGGTCTTTTTTCCCAACCCTGGTAGTCATCCGAAGCCTCACAGAGATATTCCTGTGCCCACCTTGTTAACAAAGCACAAAATAATATTCATAAAAAAACCATTTACTTCCAAAATAAAATAAGCATATCAGCTTTAGGCAACTGAGGAGGCAATTGGAATAATTCACATTAAGGTATAAATCAGTCTAGTACTCTAAGCTTAATTTAGTAAGGTTATTTATGTATTGAGAAAGTCTATTAATTTAAATTAATTTTTGCTGGTTAATAAAAGATGTTAATTTGGGGGAATACCTTTTTAAAAATAGTGCAAAGTGGTACAGTATATTAAAAATAACTTTTATAAACATTAAGGAAAGAAATTGAAATGGGCACATACAAAAAACTATGAAAAAACATCTTGTACTTATGGATTGGAAGAATTACTATTATTAACATGTCCATACTATCCAAAATGATATACAAATTTAATGCAATTCATTTCAAGATACTAATGACATTCTTCCTAGAAATAAAAAATTCCTAAAGTTCATATGGAAACACAAAATTTCCTGAATAGTCAAAACACTTTGAGCAAAAAAACAATGCAGGAAGAAGCATACTACCTGACTTCAAAATAGACTACCAAACTTTTGGTTACTCCAAAGTTACCAAAACAACATGGTATTGGCATAAAAACAGACCCATACATCAATGTAATAGAACAGACAGCCTAAAAGTAAACTACAAATGTGTAACCAACTGAGCTTCAACAAAGTTTCTAAGAACACTCATTTGAGAAAGAAAAGTCTTTTCAGCCAACATTGCTAGCAAAATTGAATATCCACATGCAGAAGAATGAAATTAGACCCCTGTGTTAGCTTGCATTGTTCTCATCAAAAAATCTGATAAGAACAACATAAGGGAGAAAAGTTTTTCTGTTTCATGGTTTCAGATGTTCTGTCCATTGATGGCTGACTCCATTTTTGTGGGTCCAAGATAAGATAAAACATCATGGCAGAAGGGCATGGTGAAAGAAAGCTATTAGCTGAAGGTGGCTAGGAAGCAGATAGAGCAGGAGAATAGAGGAAAAAGAAGTGTAACTTTCAACCTCCAGTAACTTACTTCCTCCAGCCAAACCCTACCTGCCTATAGTTAGCATCCAGTTAGTCTATTAAAATTATTAATTCATTAAATAGGTTAATCTGCTATGTGAGATTATAGCTCTTATCATCTAGTTATTTTGATACTGAACATTTTTGCATTGTCTAACATGAGCTTTTTGGGAAGACACCTCACATCCAAACCACAGCAATCCCTATCCCTTACATAGGGGATATATCCTTTATGTCTTCAAAATGTCTTCAATAAAAAAATCAAATAAAATAGGTTGAAGATTTTAAAATAAGACTTGAAATTGTGAAACTACTAAAAGAAAATATAGAGGAAGTCTTTAGCATATTGAAATTGAAAGGATTTTTTATAAGACCCCCCAAAACACGGGAAATATGAGAAAAGTAGACAAATAGATTAATGGGGTTGTATCACACTAGTAAGTTATGTGCAAACTATACATCTGAGAAGGAGTTAATATCCAGAATATATAAGGAAGTCAAACAACTCAACGGCAAAAATAAAGATTGAAAGTGGGCATTATACAGAAATAGGAATTCCTCAAAAGAAGGCATATGAATGGCTAACAGATACTTGAAGAAATGTTTAACATCACTGATCATCAGGGAAATGTGAACTAGAACCAGGGTGAGACATCACCTCACCATAATTGGAATGGAATGAAAAGGACAAATAATAACAAATGCTTAGAAGGCAGTGGAGGAAAGTGTCCCCTTGCACACTGGTGGAAATGTAAATTAGAATGGACATTTTGGAAAACAGTATTCATGTTTCTCAAGAAATTAAAAGTAGAACCATTATGTGATCTAGCAATCTTATCATGCAAGTATATCAAAGTAAATAAATTCAGTGTGTTGAAGAAATGTATGAACTCTTGTGATGATGATGATGATGATGATGATGATTTTGGGGGTACTAGAGATTGAACTCAGGGAACTCAACCACTGAGTCACATCTCCAGCACTATTTTGGATTTTATTTAAAGACAGGTTCTCATGGAGTTGCTTATCATCTTGCTGTTGCTGAGACTGGCTTTGAACTTGTATCCTGCCTCACCCTCCTGAGCCTCTGGAATTATAGTCATGTGCCATTGTGTCTGGTCTCTCTTGATTACTGACACATGGTTTTCTATGCCAGAAAAATGGAAGCAACTTAAGGGTCCATCAATTGATGAATGGATAAAAAAAAAATGTGGTACATATACATACTGGAATACTATTCATCCATAAAAAAGATGAAATCTTGCCATTTTTGAAAATATAATTAGATTTGGAGGTCATTATGTTAATTGAAATAAGGGAAGCACAGAAAGAAATCATGTGATGTCACTCATGTGAATCTAAAAAAGTTGATCTGATTGAAGTCAGGAGTAGAATAGTAATAGAGACTCAGAAGAGTAGAGAGGAAGGAGGGATGAAAAAAGGTTGATCAATGAGTACTGAGTTACAGTTACATAGGAGAAGAAGTTCTAGTGTTTTATTCCACTGCAGGGTGTTTTTAGATAAAATGATATATTCTATGCTTCAAAAATGCTAGAAGAAAGGATTTTGGATGTTTTCAGTACAAAGAAATAATAAATATTTGAAGAAAGGCATATTAATACCCTTTTTGGAATATTATACAATATATACATATATTGAAACATCATATTACCATTTAAATATGTACAATTTTATGTGTCAATCATAGTGAATAAATAAAAAATATTTCCTAGTCTCAGTAGTTGTAAAGTTTGAAGACCAATTTATTGTGTATCCAAAATAACTTTGCAAGGAGCAAGGTTATTGCTTTAAGGACAAGGAATTCAAACATATTAAAATGTCCATGCCATGGGCATCCTTAAAGCAATGATGACCAATTATATAATTTACTTTATAAAATAATGTCTTCAGTGGAGATTCTTAGGTAAATTATTATATAGATCTTGCCCTAATAAATATTTTCTTAATTTAAACAAGAAAAAGTTTTTATGAATAATCATATTTATTGTTACACTTCCTATTCTATGTTCTTTTGTCCATTCATGTGTCAAATTTGGTACCATGAACAATGTCAATGCAACAGGGTCTCCATTAAAATTTTGAGTTACATGGTTTTTTTTTTTCCCACATTACCTTTATTTTTATTTATTTATTTTTATGTGGTGCTGAGGATTGAACCCAGCACCTCATACTTGCTAGGCAAGCGCTCTACCACTGAGCCACAACTCCAGCCCCCTTACATGGTGTTCTTAAGGAAACTTGGTGTTTATTTCATTTACTTTATTACTTAAATTCCATTGTCTTTAGTGCTTCTATAAGCTCATGTTGGATCTCAGACTTCTATGAAATTCCATCTACTCCTCTCTAGGTCTCACAGACATAAATACATCCCTGCTGGATATTGTCTTTTCTGATAGTCCTCTTGTCTCTTCCACAAAGCCACTCAGTCAGCACTGGAGTTCTTCAACTATACCCTTGGGCATTGCAGTGACCCAGTTGAGGAGTTCTCATAATGTCAGTGTGGTGCTGTTTTCTATACCAAAATGGGGAAAATCCTCAGTAACCTTCAATCTGGCATACTATCAGAGAGACAGCGAACATAGCCTTTTGGTTTATAGTCTTTCAAGATCCCAGTGGTATGCTGGGAACCAAATATCATGCTGACTTCGGTATTTTTCTTTCTCTCTTGTTCTGTGTAGTTTTCTACTCCCTGTTCCCAGTCTTTTCTCCTTAATAAATTCTCATGCCTTCAAGTTAATCAATTGATGATAGAACACTGCAAGCAGTGATTCTAATATTCAGATTCAGTGTGTCTCAGAATGATTCCATGATAAGCATATACCAGATGTCCTGCTGATTGAATGAAGTATATTTTTCTTTCAAGAAAATAGCTTCAGAAAACCTTGTAGAAGAACCCATGTGGAAGGCATGTATCAGTCTCATACAGATGTGAGTTTTTAGTTCTGCTCCTAGGGAGCAAAGAAGTTGTTCTACCAGTAATTATCAAATTAATTGATGGCAGTCTTTTCTACTTTTTGGTAAGACAAACAAATAAAAAAGGTATACTAATAGATAATATTATTTTTAAATTTACTTACCCAAAAATTCTCTTTAAAATTTTACGTCTTGTTTCACATATTTTCACATCATTCTAAATAAAACCTATATATTTAGTTATTTCCTGTTAAATTTTGCCATATAGATACACTTGAACTTCACATTATTAACAGATGTCAGATGATTCTTCCAAGAACATCTAGTACATTTTAATTTACATGAAATTATAATATAGTTTATAAAATTTAGTAATATTCAGTTTTATGAATTTTGGAAACACTATGTATATTTTATTCCTGAATCAATTTTCCCCAGAGAAGGAGCTAGAAGAAATGTCAGTCCTCAGAGGCTTGGATTCTGATAAAAATATATTCAAATTCTTACTCTTTTGGGGCTTATACTATACTTATTCTTGAAATTTTCCCCTAGTTTTTCTTCTCTACTACTTTTTCACTTAAAAATTAGCTTTGATTATGTGTTTTTAAGAGGGAAGTCTATTTGTCACAGGAATTGATATAGCTAGATCATGATTATAAAGTAAATTTAGGCTAAAAAATGAAATACTGTAGAATTTTGCTTCTTCACTGACCTTGAGTGCCCTGAGCAGGCTACTACTAAACAGCATGACTTAACTATAAAGACAAGATTTAAACTTTCCAATTCAAAATAATTTCTTTGACTTTGATATTGCAATTTAAATGTGTAAACTTAAAAAAGACTAATGGAAGAATTTCATAAGGTTAAATGATTTACTCAAGAATATATAGCTGGTGCATGTTATGATTACTTTAAATGTATGACCTTTCACTTGGAATTCTGTGCCTATTCCACATAGTGTAGTTGAAACATTTATTAACATCTGTGAACTAATAGTTTATTATGATAATTATAGTTATTATTACATTCTAGTCATCCCAAATTGTTTTGAATTAAAATTCAATGATTTGGAAGTCCCTAACATTAGATTTTTCCTATTTTTATCTAAAATTACTAGGAAAGGCTAGGGATATAGCTTTGTGGTAGAGTGCTGGCCCTGGATTCAATACCAATACCAAGAACAAAAAAAGAAAAAGAAAGAAAGAAAAGAAAAAATAAAATTACTAGGAGAAATATCTCACTTCTGTAAATTTAAAAATTTTTGATATAAGAGCCTATTTTACAGCTAGTACTCACATATTTTCCTTGAAATAGGGTATATAATAAAAAAATCGAATACAACATTACCTATGACACTCTGCATAGTTTTTTTTAAAATATTTATTTTTAGTTGTAGGTGGACAGAATGTCTTTATTTTATTTTTATGTGGTGCTGAGGATCGAACCCAGTGCCTCACGTGTGCGAGGCGAGCACGCTACCACTGCACCATAACCCTAGCCCTCTGCATAGTTTTAATAAATGATTAGTCAATATGTTGAATAATAACATGCAATTAATTTTCTTTTTTGGTAGAGTAGAAGCGGTGACTAATTTATTTAGCTTTTGCTATTATGAATTAGCCTATTGTTTAAAATTGTTTTAATTTCTTAGCAAACAAAAATAAGCACAATATGAAATATGGTTTTAATGGACTTACTATTAAGATATTGACTACTATTCTTTTATTTATCTTCTGACAGGAAGGCATTGATTGCTGTTCATTGAATCATTCTCAAATTTCTCCATACCTATCTAAACTTGCTTTCTGATGATTTCATACAATGTTCAATGATCTATGACAGTACTCAATAGAAGTTAAAGAATGATTATAATTTTTTTGAAAAATAAAAAATAGCAATATGCAAAGACATATTTAATATCTATGAAATGCTATTAACTTCGAGGTTGTTGAATAATTTCCATTGTAAGAATATGTACCTTGAACATCACAGAATGAAGAGTGTATGGAATAAGAAATGTTTATAACATCAAATGGAATCAATTATTTTCCATGCTAATGATCTGATTTAAATAATAACCTAAGTGCTTCCTGGAAACCATCCAGCCATGATTTTTCCCTCTCTGGCATTCATATGGCCATTGTCTCCAATGGACTGGGGCCCACTGCTGTGAGGACAGGACAACAAGGGAAGTGTCAGAGTTTTCCATTTAGATCAAAAACTCCAAATTTTTACCATGGATAAACCAGAGAAGACAGAAGTAGTTCTTTTTCCTTGTGGTTCCTTTAATCCTATTACCGCATCTCAGGTTGTTTGAGCCAGCCAAGGATGACCTGAATGGCACAGGAAAATACAGAGTTATCAACAGCATGATTTCTCCTCTTTGTGATGCATACAAGAAGAAAGGACTCATCCCTTCCCACCACCAAATTATCATGGCAGAACTTGCCACCAAGAATTCAAGCTTGGTGGAAGTGGACACATGGGAAAGTCTTCAGAAGCAGTAGAGAGAGACGGTTAAGACACCATAAAGAAGCTGGAGGCGGGCAACTCTGATCACAGGTAGAACTCAGCTGTACTGAAAGGACTGGAGGAAAAGCAAGTGGAAGGAACAAAGATTAAGATTGTAGTCAAAAGAAATCACCAGAGCCAAAACAAAAGGTGTACCAAAGGAGAAGTTGATGTGTGGGGCAGATTTATTAGAGTTCTTTGTTGTGCCTGATTTGTGGAAGAGTGAGGATATCACCCAAATTGTGGCAGACTGTAGGCTCATAGGAGTTACTTGGGATGGAAGTGATGCTCAGAAATCCGTGTTTGAGTCTGAGGTGCTGTGGAACACCAGCACAATTTCACCTGGTGAGCTAATGGATCATCAACAACATCTCTTCCTGGAAGATCAGAGAGCCTTCAGCGGAGCCTGTTTTAGTTAGTTTTTGCACTGCCATGACCAAAAGACCTGACAAGAACAACTTAAAGGAGAAAAATGTTTATTTGGAGCTCAGAGTTTCAGTGGTCTTAGTCCATAGATGACTGACTTCTTTGCTCCTGGTCCAAAGAAAGGCAGCACATCATGGGGAAAGGGCCCAGCAGAAGAAAGTTGCTCAAATTGTGTGGGGGACAGGAAGCAGAAAAAGGGAGGGGGAAAAAGCCACAGGGAAGACTCACCCTTCCAGGGCATATCCCCAGTGACCCACCTCCTCTAGCCACCCCCACTTGCCTATGGTTACTACCCAGTCCATTCAAACTAGGATGTACTGATTAGATTACAGTTCTCACAGTCTGATCATTTCAAGCATTCCTGCCTCAATACAAGAGATTTTGGGGATACCTCATATCAACATCATAGTAACACCAGGTTTGGTCCTAAAATATATTGAAAAGCTCTAAAAATAAAGACAGGAATATTGGATATTCTGGCTCTTTTACAGAAAAACACTGGGTATAGCATGGTAATTCAGACTGCTCTTTTAGAGATTTGAAACAATCTAGTATTGGTAACTCAGGAAAAAAATTGGGATCCTATTTTGTAAACTAAATCTTCAAAATCTGATAAAAATCAGTAGGACATTAAAATCAGATTTATTTTTCCTTTTTATCAGAGTTTCTAAGATGAATGTCTTCAATAAGACCTTTATATAAAAAAGTACTAATTTCTTTATCTTTAGAACAAGAGATTAGCAGCTCAATAAAAACAGAACTTTCAATGAAATTAACTCCAAATAAGTAAAAGAGGACACCTTGGCTCTATCAGTAAAGAGAAGCAAAACAAAAATCCTGATTTTAGCTGGCTTCTTCTTAAGAGACTAAGGTAGGAGGATCACTGGAGCCCATAAATTCAAGACTAACAGCATAGCAAGACAACAATATAGCAAAACAATAAAAAACAAACCTCCTTGCCAAACCAAAACCAAAACAAAACAAAATTCTAGCTTCAGTTATGAAAAGAATTGACATCTTATATGTACCTGCTGCTGACCTGTTTTTACTCATATGGACAAAGGAAGGAATTCTTTAAAAAGTTATCTTGTAGGTGGGTGCAGTGGCTGAGGCAGGAGGACCACAAGTTCAAGGCCAGCATAGCAATTTAGAGAGACCCTGACTTAAAATAAAATAAAAATGACTGCTGTTGCAAATCAGTTTTAGGGAGATTTTGCAAGGATCCCTGCTTTATCTGAGATAAAGTTCTGTCTCCCAGCTTACTACAATGGCTTCAAAGTAGGCAACACTCTAGTTCATTTCAAAGGATTAATTTTGTTGTAAAGATTACTAGGATCTCAACCAGAGAATATAATATATAAGTCAGGCAAAATTCAAGATAGCTATTTTACACAAACTAATTTATTAATTTTATTTTGTATTTTCCTTAAACTCTAGGGCTATTGCCTGTTAGCATTTTACAGAGGTACTGATTAAAGAACAACCCAGATTATTTTAAGATAAATAAGCCACCACCTATAAGACAGATAGACATTAAAATTAAAACCCAACACCCTTACTTTAAGACTGGTAAAGTTAACTTGCTGAGTGTTTAAGATCAAGACTTAAAAACTAAAATTAAATTGAAGGACCAAGAAAACTAATATTTGGCTCTTGCCCTCTGAGACAGACTGAATCCAAGAAATGAGGGAACTTCTCTAAAAGGCTCTACACCTCTAGGCCTCAGAACCTCCCATTCAGGGAAATTGCTAAGACCATTGGAGAATTAAAAAGCCAGTCAAGTGCCATACTATGAAGAGGAGAGTCATTGAAAAAGGGAACCACCCCTCATGTTTCCCAGGGAATCCACATGGTCAGTGCCAGACCTAGACCTATCCTAGCACAAATGGCACTAATAGAGCTAAAGGGCTGTTCCCAAGTTCCCCAAGAGTGAACTCAGGTGGCTCTTAACATTAGTAAGAACAAGATCAATTGGACCTGCTTCCTCCTAAACACTTAGAAAAACCAAAACATACCCATTCTGGGCATTAAAAAAAAATAGTTTAATGTAACATACGTACATTAGCCCTCCAAAATACATATGACTGGAGGCTACAAAGGAAAGATTATTAGGCAGGAATGTAATAACTATCAAGAGAAACTGCCAAAGTCAAAGGTTTTTAGTCAGTTTATGGCCTACTAATCTTCCTAACCTACACAGGTAGGCTTAATGTTGGCTAATATAATTTTCTAGCCCTAAATAATAAAACAAAGGGATCTCTACTAAACAGAAGTCATACCAATAAAAAGGGATATTTTAAAAATTCAGACAATATTAAACTGGATTAACTACATATTAAAGATAGACACCTATGAAATTAAAATTAAATACTGTGTTTACATGACTCATTCTCTCCAGCCTTGTTATGGGGACAAACTCTCAGCCCTTATACTTCCTAATGAGAGATTATTTATTGATAGGAATCTAGAAAACTTATATACAAGTGTTCCCTCATTCACATAACCATCCAGGAGGAAGAGAAAGAAATCCAACACCAGCTAGATGCAATCACCCATCCTAAGATGCCGTTATCCGTCATAAAGCTGACATTTTCATGGATGGTCCTAATATGTCAGGGACTTCAGTTCAGCTTCTCAATTTATTCAAAGTTAATAACATTTCAAACTATTCCCTCTGTGTAGGTTTGGATCATAACTGTGATTCCCATTGGTGTTTCAATACCACAAACTGACCCCAAGGGCCCCTCCCTCCAGCCTTTGAAGAAGTACCTCTTTTTCATATACTTCCTCTGGTATAGCTCATCATGACCAGATCATTAAAGTCTCTTCCCCCAACCTTTGCTCTGCCAAGGTTCCTTTTCTAGTGCAATGACGTCCTAACAAAAATCTAAGCCTCAATATGTTCTTCTTTTTTTGTGTTCCCTCCACCTTGGTTCTTCAATTAACTCTATACAGCCAGGCTGAATTAATATGGTTTGTTACCACCTCCCTTTCAGGGCAAGATGGACTGTCTTCCGACCAGTAGTAGTTGGACTCACTCTGGCCTCCTCACTTGCTGCCTTCAGGCTGAAGGCAGAAGGACTTCGTTATGCAGTAACCACTATTCAAAGGCTTGAAGAACAACTTCAAAGGGCCATAGAGGCACTGGCCACCTCTTTTGCCTCCCTACAATGGCACATAACATCTATTTCTCAAGTTTCATTGTGGGACCATCAAGCCCTACACCTCCTAACATCAGACAAAGGAGGAACATGCCTATTCCTGAAAGAAGAATTTTGCTGCTATATCAACGAAACTGTAATAATCAAGAAAAATATCAACACTCTTCATCATTTAAATGAAAATAAGTCAGGTTTGATAGAAAACATTAAACATCTTTAGGATCTTACTGACCAGATGTCAATAACCCCAAAAGAAATAAGCTCATAGGTTTTCTTTTCAAAATTCCCTTGTATAAGCATACTTCTCCTGATCTGCCTCCCCCTGCCATGTCTGTTCAAATTTAATCAATCTCAAATCCAGCAGGTTTCTAATCAGACATTTAATCAGCTTCTCCTCAGGGGATCTTCAGATTCTCAAGGAGGACAATAACTTGCCCACGATTGTTTCTTGAGACTCTACTCCAGGATTTCTGGCTCCTGCTTCCACACCTACGCTTGGGAAACTGGCCACACCAGCTGGCGATGCTATGACCACAAGGCACCTTTCAAGACTTCTCACCTTGGGAGACCCTAACCTTTGGGGCCTGGGTGCTCTATCTTCTTCCCCCTACCCCCATCCCGCTCGACAGGCATTGCCCCAAATCCACTTGAAGTAGTCAGAAGAGCCAATGTCGTCTCTGTTCCCATCCTTATAAAACCAAAAATGGGAAAATGTAAGGTAGAAACAGCCCTCCCGTACTGTTTGGGCCCCTCCCCTCTCTAAAGCTGAGGCAGTTCCCCACCAGAGAGAACAAAGCCTGGACACTCAGGTTACTACATCAAAGAAGATCACCACGGAACCACAAATGCTTATCTATCACTCTAGTTTTGAAGTGACCAATCCATACCCCACCACATGTTCATAGCGGGCCCTATTAATTCCATGCCCCATGTCCCCTCTTCCCTTCTCTCCTCCTTCCTTCTCCTGGGTGCCCACCTGCACAGACCCCCACTATGAATAAAGATCCCTTGGCTATGTGGAGCATGTTGCCTCTGGTTCGGAGCAAACCCCACATTTTTAATCTTTCACTTAGTAGCTCTAAAACCATTCTCATGATTTTATGGGAGCAGTTCTCTTGAGGCAGTTAAATATGGTTGATGTGTCTTCAGTAATCTGAATTCTCAGTCTAGAAATCTAAGATAATATCCTTACCTGGCCACAGTCATCATTAGTTCATTGCTGAGGGCTGAATTTGGAATACTGACAGGTATGCTTACTTTTGGCTTTTCCATGTAGTTTGGGCTTCTTATGATCTACCAACTGGTTTCTGAGGAACATCTTAAGAGTGAGGGCTCCAAGAGACCCAAATGAAAACTTGAAGATTTCTTCTACTTCATCTTAGATGTGTCATAATGTCATTTGATCTGCATTCTATTGCTAAAGAAAATGATTTAGGTCAGCCTAGATTCTAGGGCAGGAGCAACTGGCTTCTTGATGTGGATAAAAAAAAAATTACTGTAGAAGAACATATGTGGCTGGAGTAATTGTTGCCATCTTTGGAAAGAATGATCTACCACATATAATCACATATATTTTGCTCATTTTTCTGTTTGGTTACTAGATTTTTATTTTTTTAAATGAAAATTTGTTTTATATTATACTTCTTCATGAATCATTTTAAAAATTCAATGACAACACAACTTGTTATCTTTTATGGTTCTAAGGGTTGATGAGCTCAGGTAGGTGTTTTTGCTTTGTGCCTTTCATGTAATGGCAGTTAGATATCGACTGAGTTTATAGTTATTTGAATACATCTTTATTCACACAAATAGCTGGGGGCTAGTCAAACTTTTCTCTCTATGCAGTCTCTAAATGTGGCCAGCATGGGTTTCCTCACAGTCATGGTGGCCTCAGGGCTCCTGCTGATCATGAAAGAAACTGATGATCCTTTAAAAAGTAAAGCCTGGAACAGGTAGATCATCACTTTTGCTTAACTATAGGGTCCAAGTAGCCTGTGTTAGCCCAGAGTCAGGGGAGGGGAACCAGACTGTATCTGTGGAAGAAAGAAATGCTAATGGATTTAGTCATCTTTAATCTTCACATACATAAATGAAAATAGCTCTTTCCCTCTTAATATGAGTTACAAGTGGTTTCCCCAGAATATTTTTGTCATGGTGTTTCTGACTCAAAAATTTAAACAACAGCTTAAGTGTAATAAATCCTTATAGTTCTTTATTTTATATATAGAAAATACTTTCTTATATTATCTTGTAAAATTATTTTTTATAATATTTGTTATGGTTTTGGTATTTAGATATTTGAACCATATGTAATTTACTTTTATTTAAAGTTTATTTTATGAACCCAATTTTTGTCCTTGTTGGTTACTCTGTGTTTCTAATACCATTTACTAAATAATTTTTATCCTACTGGTTTTATTCCCTTATGTACTCAGATTCTTATAATTCTCCTACATTTTGGACCTTTTTATCTTTTTCATCTGTTCTTTTTATCTATTCCTTATGTATAGTAAAAAGGGTTTTAATAATTGTGGTTTTATATCATTGGGAAGAGATATACTCCTTCAATATAGTTCTTCATCAGGATGTTTCTTAGCATTCTTGCTTATTATTTCCATTATAATATCAACATTAGCAAATCTGGTTACAAAAATGAACTTTTTTGTCAGAAGAACTACTTACATTTTTATGGTGTTGAATTTATCTATTCAAGAATGCAATATGATTTTCTAATTATTTTCTTAGTCTGTGACAGTTTTGACCAAAAGATTGGGGTTAAATTGATATCACTTTCTTTTTTTAATTTAGTCTCATAAATTTTTATTGACATATTTAAAGCATTTAAAATGATTTTTGTCCTAATTATAGTAAGTATAAATACTTTTCTAATAATATCATCTTAATATAATTTGTATACATTTTTCCAATCATATTTCTAATATCCGTACTCATTATCCATTATTTCAGTCTTTTAGTTTTCCAAGAAAATAATTATGCTATACAAAATTACAGTAATTACCTCTAAGATAATACATTTTACAAGACAGTTTATGACACTGTTTTCTCATACATATTTGTCTACTAGGGTAGAAGAGTGTGCCATCTTTAAATGGAAAGAGATTTTACGTGCATGTCTGTATTAATATTGCATACTATCTTTAACATGAATTTACAATTATAGTTCCATCAAATTTTATCTGAAAATTCTTTTTTTTTGTCAATACAGTAGGTATTATATTTTATTCTGAAAATTCTTGATATAGCCCAACTTCCATATTTTACAGATGAGAGAAGAATGATCTAGAGAAATTTAAAAAGTCCATGGAAATCTACCTATGGAGTTAGGGGGCTTCACTCATTTGAGTGAGGCTAGAACTCACATAGTGCATTTCCACCTACTGTTCTTCACCTTACTATACTTTCTACCTCAATCAAATGAAATGGCTTGCTATCCCCTGTTCTGGCTCCATGGCCTTGCCCTGCTCTCTCTGCACAGGACAACCTATGCTATATATTCACAAATATAGTGTTTATATGTCATTTTAAAAACTTGTTCATGTTTTTATCATCCTCCTGTGCTTCTCATTCTTCATAAAATGCAATACTCACCTCACAAACCCATTGTTACTATGTATACTTCTCATGGCTCACCTCACTTTGTAAATTATTCTCACTGGTGTGCATGTACTGCATCTCTTTCTGCACTTTTATTCACTTGTGCTCAGCCTTGCCATCTTACCCCTTTTAAGTACAGTGCATTGAATATAATAAAAAAATGAAGATGTTTTTTGAGTTAATGACTAATAAAATTCATATTTATTGAGCCATTATGTACACATGCATAATCTATCTGCATTTATATTTATGTGCAAATACACAGGTTTAGACATATACCTATATTCAGATATAGACAGAAATTTTAGTGTTGATAATTTCCAAAATATTTAAAGTATTAATGGAGATGTTCTTATGAAACACCTTTGATGAGAAAGATAGATTCAGTGTTTAGAAGGTCATTAAATTCAGACATTAACCTATGACATAGTTATTAGCATGACACAGATGAATGCTGCTGTTTGTATGCCTATTTCAATAGAGAGAACCATTGTGACTCAATATTAATAAATAATGATCTGAAAGTGTAAAATTTCATAAAATAAATGCAAATATTTGGAAATAGTGCACCCTTTATTTATGAATCTAGAGTTAAGAGAAAGCACCATACAGAGTAACAGAGTTTACTAAAGAATCATAGAAATCACACTGCTGTATTTTTAAGGCATACATCACATTGAAAATGGAGAGTTTTGCCATATAAATATAGTAAAGTAATAGGAAAATAAATTTTGTTAATTAGAATTTCATTAATAGTGACTAGTATAAGAAAACATTGAGTGCATGAGGATTTGAGCAGTGTTGGCATACATGATGATTGTTTGAGGTCTGTTTTATCACAAAGGAATAGATTGGAAAAACCTGAATACATTACCTGTCCAGGTAGGCAATAAATAAGATGAACTTCTTTTACAAAATATCTTTTCTCTCAAGAAAGGTGAGTTTTTACCAGACTTATTTAAATTAATTTTCTTTACAGAGTATGCCATCTGTTATTCTGACATGTTATATGGTGAAAGGGCATTCTGAATACTGCTGCATGCCCCAATAAGCACTCTTTCCATTATTCACCAAGTCAAAATTTAGAATACATTACCTACACTATTAAATGCCTTTCTTGAAAGTCAATCATTTGAAGAGTAGCGTCATAAGAGTTTTTTGATATAAAAATAACTGAACAGTATTTTATTCTACTTATTTGACCACTTTTTTCACAGATGTATTTCATACTTGTCTCTTTTCCAAGAATTCTGCATGTAATTTTCCCACACTTCCTTCCTTCCTTCTTTATTTTAGAAGTTTCATCAGTATTTTTAAAATAACAATTTAACAATTTTTAAGTGATTTTTTATTTGTCAAAGGCCAGTAGTAATATCTATAAAGCTGACCATATGCATACTCTAAGAGTTAGAAATCCAACTAAAATTTGTGTACATGTATTCACTCAAAGTCATAGAGTAGAATGTGTATCCTAGCAGTCTTTGTTTTAGTCCCAATCTGGAAGCTACCAAAATTCCTACCAAAAAGAATAGGGTAATAAACGTAGCATTGTATAATCACATAATCAAATATTACACAACATCGAGAATGAACAACCTAGAGTGTACCTAATGATATGGATAAGTCATGAAACACAAGTGCATAGTGAAAGGAGCCAGATACACAAGTCTGCATATTGAGTGAATACAGTTATATGAAGCTTAAAACAAATAAAATGTGCCTGTAAGAAGTAAAGATGTAGGGTAATGACCAAAGAAGGCATTTAAGTGACTTCTGATTGCTGGAAAAGTAGGAACTCCTGCTTGCTATGGATGCTTATTAGTGGTTGTACTCTGTTTCAGAAGTAAGAATTTATGCATACTATTTATATATTTTTAATTCAATAAAAATTTGAATGTCAGTAGTCAACTAGAATATGAGATTTGTATATTTATAATCAAGTTATTGGGGCTACTTTGCTACAAATCACATGATTCCTTTGTCATAGTATTTAAGAAGTGGCTGTGCCTTTGTTAACCATTTAAATAAAAAGAGTGTTGTTTTCATGTATAAATCTGGGACAAAAATTATAATGTCAACATAACAGATATAATATTTCCCCAATTTGCAGAAGGATTTCAGATACCTCATTTAATTTTCTCCTCATTCCTGTACTCTATCAGGCCATAGAAAGCCTATAATTGGCCCTCTATATCATGAGCATGTATGGATTCAACTGATCAACATCAAAATAGTTCTAAAAATTCTACACCTGTAGTGAACATGTATAGACTCCTTTTCCTTGTCATTATTTCTTAAATAATATACTATAATAGAGATTTATACAGCAATTACATTCATTTAGTTATTATAAGTGATTTAGAGATGATTTGAAGTACACAGAAGGATATTAGTAAGTTATATGCAAATACTATGACAATTGACATGAGGACTTGAGAAACTGCAGATTTTGGTATCTTGATAAGTCTATGTCATTTCTCTGGAAAATATTGTTTTGAAGCTGTCATTACCACTGTATAAATTAAAATCACAGAAAATTATTGGACAGAAAAAGAACCTAATAAAATGTACATATACTTGACAAAGGTATTGCTCCTCAAGTATGTATGTACTTTCCAAGTTTTCTCCTGACAGTTATGTTTACATTTTAAGGTTCTTTGGATTGAGGCTAAATTAATTTTCTATTATTTGTATTTCTGAATTTAAGAAAGATTCTAGGCCTTAGAATGAGTGAACAGAGCATATTTGCAGGAATTATATTTATCCATATGTGTGGATATTCATTAGCTTTAATTAGATATTTCATAAATATTCTAGTCATATTTCTACAGTATGAGTTTTAAAAGGCAATTCATCCTATTGATATAAAGAAGAATTATGTAGTTCCTATTAGGAAACTGAAGGGTGAATTTCTGTGACTTTAGCTTTAATTATTTTATACCTGCTCATCTTCCCTATAGTTAAAATAAAAGCATCTGTAGGTACAATAACAGAAGTAAAAAAACAAACCATCTTGCCTTAATTCATGTGCTTAGAATTATGATTTCAGCTATATTTCTACTCAATTACAGATTTTGTTAGACCTTCTAACTGATGTCATCTCTCTCATGAAACTGACCCACAAATATTTCTTGTAACTTTCTTGTGCTTCTTATATGCAACAAGTTTTTTGCTCTCATAATCTATTAAGATAATGTATGAAAAGCAGCATTGTTCCTAATCTTTACTATTTACTAGATATTAGGTATTAGTTTTAATATCCTTATCAGTGGAAATAGATAAGACAGATATTAGGTGATTAATAAATGCTTGGTGAATCAGAATCACTAAAAATTGTTCTAAAATATGTTGTTTAACCTAGAAGGAACAGAAGATATGGCTGGTTTAATAAAAGTAAACTTAACAATAATATAGTGATTACTTCCATACGAAAAAGAAAATTTTACTCATTGTTCGATTTTAGGAATATCACACTTTTTTTAATTAAACTTTTTTGTAATAGTTTTAAATTTTCAAAAGGGTTACAAAATTACTACGTATATCCTACAAGATTCACCTATTGTTAGCATCTTACATTAATTTGGTACATTTACCACAAATAAAGAACTAATATTAATGAATTATTAACTAAAACCCACACTTTATTTAGATTTCATCAGTTTTCTTTTCTTTGGGATTTTTATTTGTGAAACAGGAGCACATGCAGATTAACATAGTGTTTTCTTACAGGGAGTGCTGGGCTTCTGTCAAACAGGCATGGTCTTTGACTAATCTTTGTGATGACTACTAAGAACTGAAAATGATATATTGGTGATGTATTTGTACGTATTCAATGTGTGATCATGAACCTTACAAATTCATTCCCCTGGCTAGACTATATTTTTGATTTCTCTAAACTTGTATTTTTTTTAAATAGATATGATTTTTTTCTAATTTTAATGAGGTATGATTGACCAATTTGTATATATTTAACAGTAAAAAGTGATGGTTTGATATACACAGACATTATAAAACAATTATCAGGCTTGAGCTAATTAGCATATCTATTACATAGTTTAGGTAAAAATGGTAAGTCACATAGTTACTTTTTTGTGGTAAAAACACAAATCTACAGTTCTTAGCAAATTTCAAGTATAAACTACAGTATTGTCAACTATGGCCACCATTTTTTACATTCAATCTTTAGAACTGATTCATTTTTTGAATGAAATGACCAACATTTTCCCATTTTCTTCCATCCTCTATCCCCCAATAACCACTGTTGTGTTCTCTGTTTCTGTTAGTTTGACTTTTTTTTTAGATTCTACCTATAAGTGTGATTATGGCATGTTTATCTGTTTGTGCCTGGTTTATTTCACTAGGTGAAGTGCATCCTCAAATCCACAGGTTCAATCCACAGCACTGAAAAAAAAAAAAAGAAAATGGAAAACAAGAGAAAAAGGAAAGATGAAATATTTGTATACATTTAAATATTATTCAGCCCTTGAAAAGAAGAATATTATTAGTTTTTCCTTAATATTTTTTAGTTTCAAGATACAAATTATATTTACCCATCATATTTGTTAGTCTTTTCTTGGCTAAGACAGCTTCTCAGACTTTCCTTGCCTTTCTGATCACTTTGAGCATTTTCAGTACTACTGATGAAATATTTTGCATCATTTCTCTATGATGTATTTTGTCTGGTATTTGTCTCTTGGTGAGACTCAGGTTCTGGGTTTGAGGAAAGAAGATGACAGGCACAAAATGCCATTTTCATTCTGAGGTTACACAACTATTGTTATAAATTTTCACTGTTGATTTTAAACTTAATATCTGGCTCAAACTTAATATCTTGCCAGGTTTCTCTGTGGTAGTTGTTTTTTCATCTTTCCATATCTATTCTTTCGAAATGAGTCATTTAAGCCGTGAAGAATGGAGAGTTAGATCCCACCTGCTTGACAGGATATATATGCATGAATTGATTGTTTTATACACGTGAGGTTTTTCTGATCTTTCTTATTTTTGTTCAGCCATGTATATCAGCATCAATGTTCACTCTATAATTTAAAATGTTCTAAGATAGACCATAGCAATACATTAATTTCTTGCTCAATCTGCTATGTCTTTGGTCATTGGAAATTCTTTTACTTGGCTCCTGCGTCACTTGGGCATATTTTCTGTCCTTTTATTTTTGAGCACTGCTTTACTTTTTGGGCCTAGAAGGTGCTTGAGGCTTGTCTTGTATATTGATTATCTTATTCCTGGAAACAGTCATTTTTCCATGGAGCACTTGTCTTTTTTATGAGAATGTGGTATCAGAAATCAAGATCTGAGCTCTGGGCTCACATTACATTTCATATCAAAGTATATTCTAGAAGATCCCCCAAAAAACCTGTACCAATTTATTTATTTATTTATTTATTTTTTATTATTTTATTTTTTTTCCCAAAAGTTGCATTTTAATACATGTTAGCAAACATAACAGAAAAAAACAAATTATCAGAAGCTGTACACACTATTCACTGAAAACATTTGTTGAGGCAAATAGAAAAAAAATTGTTACAATCATAATTTTTCTAACTTTGCACAAAATTATAAGCAGATTACATTCTTCATATTAAACTCCAATTTATTTCTAATAATTAATTGTAACTTAGTTTCATATAGTTTGACATAAATCCTACTCTAAGTTACTTTTACTCAAATTTTGGTTAGATTACAAAATAAATAGATTATGTCTGTGAGATGAAAAACTTGTTTACTTTGAATGTTCACTTACAACACAAATATACCAGGAAAATGATTATTGAGGCATTTTAAACCCTTAAGAGAACACATATCTTCATGAAATACATTGATATTTTTTCTTAGATTAAAAAAATGGCTTAAGCTATTTGTTCTACAATTCCTAAAAATTCCCCCTGTTAATAGAGAATATACTTTTCTGAGATTTCATGACAATATCTTTGATTTTGCACTTTAGCAATAAGGTAAAGAGGAATGAAGACAGAGTGTGAAACGCAGAAGTTTAGGACAAGAACTCATTCACTCAAAGAAAAACTGTATGGATCTGGCTGTTTCTCCTTTTATTATAAGAAAAAAAATTTAAAAAGAAATGGAAAGTTTATGAGTGGTTTGCAGAATCTGTCCTTAGCAAAATACCTATTTTTTTCCTACCATGCTTTTGTTACCTGATATAAGAGGGACAAACACCACTAGCTTGCTTATTTGCTTTACTGCTACTCTTATTCAAAGTGTTCCTTAAGGCTACTAAACATTTTAAAATATAAGTAAATGAATGCCTAACATTGCCTTTGATTCAAAACTAGTGTTGTTACAATCAAGCTATCATTTAGTAAAAGTGTCTACTTTCCTTAATTTTATACTCAGAAAAAAATAAAAAGAAATTCAATTGTGAAAACTTGTCTTCTGCAAAATGAAGATGAATTACTCCAGAGATGATTTTTCAAGTCTCATTGAGTTTTGAAATGTAATGTCTGCAGAGAGACAAATTTAATGGTCATATACTGTGTTAAGATTCCTAAAGTCATCATAAAAGTGGAAATTCTCTGAACAAATAAAGAAGAGGCCAATTGTTCTCTTTATGCTGGCCACAGGGACATGGGTTATGCCACTCTCTCTTTCACAAAGTTGAAACATATTTTAGGAGTTTCGTGTTACTGATTGACTTAGGAGTTTGAACTTAGAGACTGATTTGTCAATTTACTGTTGATTCTCTTTCCTCCCCAATGACCAAAGGTTTGAAAGTCAGCTAAGTCCCCCAAAGGCAGGACAAATTACTGCTATAATTAATAGTGATATGGTTGGAACAAGAATAATTTCTCTTGTCACTTCTATTGCCATGTTCCCAATGCTCCTTAGACATATTCTAAACTGTTTTAGAGTCTATACACTATAACCCAACACTCATTTTTATGGTATTTTCTGTTTTTTTTGGTTGGTTTTCTAAGAGATATTTCTAACAAAAATGTAGGACTGAGTACTGGAAAACAAAACACAACATTAAATGTTTACATTAACAGAGATGTGATTTATCCCAAATCTGATGACCAGCTATTTGATGGGAGAGAAAAATATCCATTTGTTGTACTGTTCAAATATTCATTTAGTCAGAAAGCATAAGAAGAATTTAAGAAATGTATATTTTAAATGAAAAACAAAGTCTTCAATGTATGAGTGTTAAAAAGAAAGATGATAATGTTAATACTCTAACATTCCATCAAAAAATAGGTGGAAGGGGAAATAGTTTTGAGTTTTGATATCAAGATGCTCATTGTGTGAGATCAGGACCTTTTTTTTTGGTGTTTATGTTTTCAAAGGGGTGAGGAGGTTAAGGGAGGAAAAAGAGAAGCACAGGCTTCTTTAGTACCTCTGAAATCCTGAAAAATTTATTTTAAAAAGCCAAACCAATAAACATAGCCCATAAAATACAGAATGTGTATGTGTGTGTGTGTGTATACATGCCTGTATCTTCAGCTTTGCAAAAACATAAATAACATGAATGAAACTGGAGGACTTTATGCTAAATGTAATAAGACATACATGGGAAGAAAAATACTGCATGATCACTTTTATATTTACAGTCAAAGGAAAAAAAAGAACAAAATTAAGAAAAGAAAAAGGTTGAAGGTCAGGTAGGAAATAGAATAGGAAGATAAAGGTCAAATAGTAAAAAGTAGCAGTTATATTGAATGAAGAAATGTAAAGATCTAAAGTACACTAGAGTTAGTAATAGTGTATTGTTCTGCATACTGAAAATTTTCTATGACAATAGATTTTAGGCATTCTTGCTACAACAAATGGTAGCTATATGAGATAGTGGAAGTTAAATTGTGAAATTCTAGTAATCATTTCATTATGTATCTGTGTAACAATATTTCGCTGCACTCCTAAAATTTATACAATAAATTATTTTTGCTTCTTTTTTTCATATTTAATTTATTTATTTGTTCTATTTAGGCTTACATGATAACAGAGTGTAATTTGATTCATTGTACATAGATAGAGGATAAAATATCAATTCTCTAGTTGCAAGTTGTATAGAATCACAACATATATGAAGTCATACATAAAGTTAGGGCAATGATGACCATCATATTCCACCACCTTTACTGTCCCCATGCCCCCTCCCCCCTTACACCCCTGTGAACAGAGTTCCACCATTGTTCCCATGACCTTCCCCCACATTATGGATCAGCATCTACTTATCAATGAGTACATTTGGCATTTGGTTTTCTGAGATTGGCTTACTTCACTTGGCATGATATTCTCCAACTCCTTCCATTTACCTGCAAATGCCATAATTTTATTCTGTCTTATTGCTGAGTAATATTCCATTGTGTATATATACCACAGTTTCTTTATCCAGTCATCTATCGAAGGGCATCTAGGTTGGTTCCACAGTTTAGCTATTGTGAATTGAGCTGCTATAAACATTGAAGTGGCTGCAGTACTATAGTACGCTGTTTTTAAGTCTTCTGGGTATAGACCAAGGAGTGGGATCGCTGGGGTCAAATGGTGGTTCCATTCCAAGTTTTTGAAGGAATCTCCATACTGCCTAACAGATTGGTTGTACCAATTTGCAGTTCCACCAACAATGTGTGAGCGTGCCTTTTTCCCCACAACCTCGCTAACACTTATTGTTGTTTGTATTCTTGATAATTGCCATTCTGACTGGCATGAGATGAAATCTTAGGGTAGTTTTGATTTGCATTTCTCTGATTGCTAGAGATGTTGAACATTTTTTCATATGTCTGTTGATCAATTCTATATCTTCATCTGTGAAGTTTGTGTTCAGCTCTTTGACCCATTTATTGATTGGGTTGTTAGTTTTTTTGATGTTAAGCTTTTTGAGTTCTTTATATATCCTGGAGATTAGTGCTCTATTGGATGTGTGTGTGGCAAAGATTTGTTCCCAGAATGTCGGCTCTGTGTTCACTTCATTGATTATTTCTTTTGCTGAGAAGAAGCTTTTTAGTTTGAATCCATCCCATTTGTTGATTCTTGATTTTACTTCTTGTGCTATAGGAGTCTTGTTAAAGAAGTATTGTCCTAATCCAACATGATGAAGAATGAATTAAAGGCATCTAAGTGTGGTGAGAATCATGTGCATGTTCCTATAATAGTTTCCACATCTAATTATTGCTTAATAAGTGTATAATTTCTTCTATTTTCTTTCCATTTCATTATTATCTTGAACTTCTATTCTCCAATTATTTTGCTACTCTTTCATATTTTTTTAATCTATTGAGTTTAAACAAACTGATTAGTTTTTTTTGGAAAGCTTGAGAAATAAATTAGAAATAATTGAATGTTTAAATAAACTATATTGAGAAAGTATTCATACTTCTATTGCCAGGGTATACATTATTTACTCTCCCCAATTGTGCCCTGAATGTTAACCTTTTTTTATTCTTTAATTTTTATCTTTTACAGTCTTTTTGAAGTGTATATATTTCTCTATGCCATTAGAAATCATTTTGGACATAATACACAGTGTCAATAAATAATTGATTCATGTACCCTCAGTTTTAATACTCTATGGATTCTCCAATGTAATTCATGATTTTAGGTCACTGAAAATGCCCATTTTTAACAGATAACTCTATCTCAGGCCATGATTAGCATCATTCTGTTTGGCTAAGCATTAAAAAAAATGGTATCTGAAGGACCCTTAATTAGTTCATTTGGCACAATACCACATGATTACTGTTTAATAGTGTCAATTTAATGAGGTCTCTTTCATTCATAAATTTCACTAACATGGTGAAGTCCAATAGCTTTACTGAATCTGGCAAAACAATTTTTCATGATTTGTTTCCTTACTTCTTGGAAAATTTCTCCCCTGCCATATACTTTTATTTATTTTATATTCCCCACACAGAGAGCAATCTGCAGTTTTTTTAAGCTATATTCTTATGCCTCCAGGTATTTTATAGGTACAAAGGAAAGCAGCTTATGTTAGAAATATTTCTCTCACAAAATTCAATTTATATTAGGAAATATATAGCTTTCTTTAATTCCTTCAGAATTAATTATTTCATTCTTTTTTGTTCACACAGCATTTACTCAGACCTTTTTAATCATTCTTATCACAATGCATTTATATATATATATAATTTTTTCTTGAAAATATGTAAACTTGAGATTAAAATCTTAAGTAGGTGTAAATACATGTAAAAGTAATAAATGAATACATTCAAAGAATGAACAATAGCTGGGAGTAGTGGCACACTCCTGTAATCCCAGCATTTTGGGAGGCTGAGACAGGAGAAGTGTGAGCTCAAAGCCAGCCTCAGCAATGGCGAGATGCTAAGCAACTCAGTGAGACCCTGTCTCTACATAAAAAATACACAAAATAGGGCTGGGGATGTGGCTCAGTGGTCGAGTACCCCTGAGTTCAATCCCTGGTTTCAAAAAACAACAATAATAATAATAATAAAAAAAAAACAAGAATGAACAAATGGGGGAGGGAATATTTCATTTTAGTTGTTGAGGTAAATGAGGATTTTAATAGAGTCTAAACACAATATGACATTTTTTTACCCTTCATCATTGGAAATGGAGGAAACCCGAGGTAGACATGCTAGCACAGTATAGAAACAGAAACCTGCATTCAGAGAACAGCACAAAAAATGGCTTTATGATTATCAATTATAAGCTAAAAGGCTTTATTTAGTCTCAGCTGACTTTTAATAAAGAGAATGAGAAAGGATGGAAATCAAAGTGTTTTTAGTTTATTGCTCAGTTTGAAAAAATTGTCAGAACACAAGTTCAAAAATGGATGAGGGCTGTACTGATAATAATAATAATAATCAGCATTTTAAAATGTTCCAAATTGATAGTATATCAGCTATACACACACACATACACACACACACACACACACACACACACACACCAATGTACATACAGAGATATATGGAGAATAGATGTAGACATATACATAAGCAAATATATGAACCTCTAGAGTTTGTAGGATAAATGAGTCTAACTTGCTTTATTCTGTTTAAACATTCAAACAATTTAACAGTTTTAACAATCAGGTGATATGCTGTGTTAGAGTATATCTGGTGCAATAAATAGTGTAGCTTGCTTTTTTATGACTTATTTTTTGCAGGTTTTATTGATCCTTCCTTTTGACCTCAATGAAAACCATAGCAAATATTAAGAAACAACTCAAAAAGGAGATATAAAAGTCAAAAGTAACATGCTTACTGGCCTGATGAATTATGATTCCAATAGAAAGTGGAGAGTAGGAGTTGGAGTCAAAATAATTAGAGAGGAAGTGAAGGTTCTGTTACCTTATTTTTTGACACTGGAGAAGGGAGTATAGATAGAAAATAATTTGGACTTTCCAGGAAATGAGAGGAAATTACTTTCACAACCTACATGTACCTGAGACCCCACTTTTCACACTCTGCAGGAAGGAAAGTCGGACAAAGAAGCACCTGATTAAGTTTCCTCTGGCTTGTTATATTTGCCATGCTTTCTTAGCTGCTGTGACCAAAGGACTGTGGCATTTTATGTATTATGTACACAAAGAGTGCAAAGAGAACCTCTGCTTCTAAAGGACTAAATTAAGGCTCCTAAGATACAATTCATAAAAACCTCAACAACAAACTGGTAAATGTAGGAGTAATTATTATCTCCAGGTTATGTGACACTCTCTGATATAGTTGAATAAGTTAATTTAGAGACCAGAAACTGAGCATCTCTCCTGAGTATACATTTTGAAGACAGTGAGCCATAAAAGGAGAGGTATTTACATCTTATTGTGGGCTCCTTAACCTTCATTTAGGTGATATATTGTAATGATACCCAGGTCTAAATGCAAAAAAAATGAGTGATGATGCTTTTAACTCTCCAGAATGAAAAGTTAATCATGTCAGAACAGTAATTCTATTTAAAATATGCCATAGCTGTTTGATGACCACTAGAAATTTTTCTTGGGAAAATATGCTTGTATAACATCATAGTAAATATGATTGGAAATATCATAACTGGCCATAACATAATTGGTCATAAAGCTACATGAAATAATGCACATGCTCTGAATGCATTCTAGAACTATTAATGTTAATGGGAATAACTTAGCATGTAAAAATGGAAGCTGGAAAATGTTTTAACATCTAACACTTTAGAAAAGTAACAGTCATAAGCAAAATCAATAGGACTTGAGCCAGATGTTCTATGTGAATGTATCCTCATAAATGGCTATCGTTTGGCTTTAAAACATATTCTTCTCCTGGATTAGCAAACTAGCTTCTTTCTGGATGTAAGTTACTAAGGAAGTAATAATATAAAAAATTGTATGCCATTACTCTTCAGGAAAATACTATGACTTAAAATGGTATAATTTAGATCTATTTGTCTTATAAAGTAGCACTGAGTGTTTTCAAATAGTGACTAAGAATGTGGAAGATGTAGCTTTTATTCAGGCTTTGAGGTTCTAGATAAAATATTTAGCCATTCTGTTCTTCGGTTTATGAAGCTTTAAAATTGATACAAAATAGGCATCATGCCTTCACTGATTCAATGCAAAATTGAGTAAATACAATCACTTTGATGCAAATGAATCCCTTTTAAATAAAAACTTTACTAATGATATTTTCATTATCCAGCTATGAGTTCAAATAATTGAGATGGCACCATCGTCTCTTTCAGTATTTGCAACCACCAGGTGGCTTGGGGCTTCCTCATTTCTACTGTTGTTTGAGAGAGTAAAGCTCCTTTTCATTTCTTATCCTCTCTGATGCTACTTCTTATCTATTAAATTAAGTCTGAATCAAATTCTTGTAATTTATCTACTCAATGTCTATTTACTAAATAAATGCCTGTGCTGTAGCTTCAACAATAAACAGCAACAACACCACCAGTCTCTGACTTCAGTAGAATGACATTCTGGCTTGTGGTCAGAGAAAATGAGAAAAATAAATTAGTATATTAAAAAGAAAAAATATAGAAAAAATGAGGCAGTGTAGGGTATAAAGAATGCTAATGGGATGTATTGCAGTTTTATGTAGGTTGCCAAGGACAGTTTTCAGAGAGAGAAGTGTTTGCATAAAGACTTTCAAAGAAGGTGAAGAAGGATGTATATAAAATATCTGAGGCATGACAATTCTAGGCAGAGGTTGGAGCAAGGCAAATTGTGTTAGTGGCAGAATGTGAGGTGTGCTTGCAGAGTAGCCAGGAGGACAGTGAGGATTTGCATAATGAGCGAGGGATAGGGAGTGGGAGATGTGGTTGCAGACAGAAGTGGCTGGTGAGAGGGCATTGGCATTTATTTTGAGCTAGTAGGAATGTCATGGGAAGGTTTCAAGCTCAGAAATAATATGATCAAATTAAATTTTAAGGCCATCACTCTTCCTGATGTTTGAAAACAAAGAATAGACAAGTATAAATGTCAGAAGACTAGTTTGGAAGATGTTGTAATAATCCATGTGAAAGACGGTGGTAGCTCTCACACCCCATCTTTAGTGATGCATAATTGCCAAAGAAAAGTGTATATGGTAGTGTACAATATGTTTTGATATGTATGTACATTGTCAAATGCTCATCTCTATCAAGCTAATCACCATATCTATCACCTCACATAGTTATTTTATTTATTTATTTGGTGGTGAGATTATTTAAGATCTACTTTCAGCAATTTTCAAGTGTACAATATAGGACTTAATAACTACAGTCTGTCTTAATCAGAACTTGCTGCTATAACAAAACACCATAGAGTAGCTAATTTATTAATAGCAGAAGCTTATTTCTCAGAGTTCTAGAGGCTGGGAAATCTAAGATCAAGGCATCAGTAGATTCACTGTCTGCTGAAGGCTGTTATTATATTCCAAGATGGCACCTTATTGCTGCCTCTTTATTCGGTAGAAGGTGAAGGAAAAGAAAACCTATAGAGTTACCACTAGTCATTTTAAAAGTGCATTCATCTAATTCAGGATAAGACCCTGATGTCCTAATCACCTCGCAAAGGTCTCATCTTTTAATACCATCATCTTGGTGATTAGATTTCCACGTAAGGCTTTTGGAGAGAAATATACTTCAAGCCATAGCAGTTTTCATGCTATATATTAGATATCCAAAACTTATTCATCCTCCATAACTGAAACTTTTTACCCATGCACCAACAACTACTCATTTCCCCCACCTTCCAGCTACTGGTAACCACCTTTCCACTTTATGTGAGTTTGACTTTTTAGATAACACGTATAAGTTAGATCATGAGCCAGGCACAGGGACGCATGACTGTAAATCTAGCAACTCAAGAGCAGAAGCAGAAAGATTAAAAGTTTAAGGCCAGACTCTGCAACATAGTGAGAGCCTCAACAACTTAGTGAGACTCTCACAAAGGAAAAAAAAATATGTGAGATACTGTAATACTTGTCTTTCTGTGCCCACTTATTTCACTTAATGTCCTCCAAGCTCATCAGTGTTTCAAATTACAGAATTTCCTTCTAAAGATGGTTAATTCCCATTGAAAACTTTCTATTTTTTTGTCCTTTCTTCCAGTGATGGACAATGAGGTAGATTCTATATGTTGGTTGTTGTGAATGTTGCTGCAATGAACATGGAAGTGAAAATGTTTCTTTGACATACTGAATTCACCTCCTTTAATAAATATCCAGTTGTGGGGACTGCTGAGCTATGTGGTTCTATTTCTAATTTTCTGAGGAATCTTTATACAGTTTTTCCATAACAGTTTGTCCTGTGTGGATGACAAAGATGAGATTCTCTGACTGGTAAAAGACTGACTAAAAGAAGTAAGGTGACAAAAAAACCACAGAACACAGAAAATAGTTTTAAAATGCAGAGGTAGGATGAGCCCATAGCCAGATGATCTGGCAGATGGCAAAAAGGCAAATGGACAAAAGGCAAAATGGTCCCGTGTGTGCTTTATTTATATTGAGGGGACATCGAAGACCTTCCATTGAACATTCTTTCCCAAAGTATGAAGAAAGTGGAGTTTTGCAGTCAGCAGGTTGATTGGCATCTTGGAAGGTTATACCCATCTCAAAGGGACTGCAGCTAGAGCAGCTCAGTTCTATCTCTAGTGCTGTGTGGGACTCTTGCATGGTGGTACACACACAGCCCACAAACGGCTCTCTACAGTGTTTATACTAATTTACATTTCCATTAACAGTATACAAGTAGTCAGTTTTCTCCCTACCCTGGCTAACACTGGTCTTTTGTCTGTTTGATAACAGCCATTCTAGCAGATATGAGGTGATATCTTATTGTGGTTTACATTTTCATTCATTTTCCTGGTGATTAGTGATTTTGAAATATGTAACAATGACTTTATGACATTCACCAGTAAATGGATAGGACTGCAGACCATCATGCTAAGTGACATAAGCTAATCCCTCAACAATCAAAGGTCGAATGTTTTCTCTGATATGTGGATGCTAACCCACAACAAAGCAGGGAAGAATACAAGTTCAAGGGATTAGACAAAGGGGAATGAAGGGAAGGAAGGAGGGATATGAATAGAAAATACAGAGCAATGAATCTAACACAACTTTCCTACATACATATGAATATACCATAGTGAATCTCACCATCATGTACAGCCACCAGACTGGGACCTAATTAGAAAAAGATATTTTCAGTGTTGTATTAATATATCAAAATATATTCTACTGTTATGTATAACTGAAAAGTATAAAAATTTTTAAAAAGAAATATATAGTTATGTATTTTTTTCAAATATTATTTGACCATTTATATGTCTCATTTAGAGACATGTCTATTCAGGTCTTTTGCTTATATTTTAATGGAGTAATGTTTTTCTTGTTATTGAGTTTTTTGAATTCTTACTTTTTGAAAATATTAACTCCTTATCAGGTACAGGGTTTGAAAGTATTTTTTACTATTCCATGGATTCCTCTTTGTGAGATTTATAGCTTTCTCTGCTGTGAAGAACCTTTTAGTCTGATGCAATTCCATTTGTGTATTTTTGCTTTTGCTTCTGTAGGCTTCATTTGTGGAGTCATATCCAAAAATCACTATGACCATCAATGTCAAGAAGTTTCTTCACTATGTTTTTTTTTAAAATATTTTTATTTTAGTTATAGGTGTACATAATACCTTTATTTTTTTTATGTGGTGCTGAGGATCAAACCCAGTGCCTCGCACATGTTAGGCAAGCGCTCTACCCCTGAGCCACGACTCCAGCCCCTTCACTATGTTTTATTTTAGTAGCTTTATAGTTTGTGACCTTACATTTAAATATATGTGTATATATATATATATATATATATATATTTTTTTTTAGTTGATTTCTATATAGTTTGTGAGGTAAGTTTCCAATTTCATTCTCCATGTGGATGTACAGTTTTCTCAGTGTCACTTTTCAAAGTGACTGTTCATTCTGCATGGTGTGTTCTTGGCATCTTTGTCAGAGTTCAATTAACTGTAAATGTGTGGATTTTTTCTGGCCTCCTGTTGTATTGGTTTACATGTCTGTGTTTATGCAAGTATCATGCTGTTTTAATTACTATAGCCTTTTGGTAAATTTTTAATTCAAGTAGTTTGATGCTGCTAGCTTTGTTTATTTTGTTCAAGACTGGAAATTTGGATAAGTCCTTACCTATCAGTAGTTACTTTAAATATAAGTGAACTAAATTCTCCAATCAAAAGATATAGTGTTGCTGCATGAAAATAACAAAGATATAATCATGTAAGGACTGAAAGAAATTCATTTTAGCTTTAAAGAACACATATGTAGAGTGTGAAGTAAGGGGAAAGATATTTTATGACAATACTAACAATATTGTTTTAACAGTATTAAATGCAATCAGGGGATAGAATAGAACATCTTATCCAATTGCAGCATAATATATAGTTCTTTAAGCACATGCAGAATATTTTCTTAGGTAGAGTGTATTGCAAAAATAGATTAAAAAATAAATCTTATTAAATTAAAGAAGACTGAAAGTTTGTCAAGTATCTTCTCTGACAACAGTTTCTTAAAACTAGAGGCAAATAACCAGAAGAAAATTTAAAAATTCACAATTATGTGAAAAGCAAACACAACAGGTCTGATAACCAATGTATCAAAGAATAAACTCAAAAGAGAAATTTTAAAAATACCTTGAGATGAGTCGAAATTGAAATATTACCAACCAGAACTTATACAATGCCGCAAAAGTTATAGTGGCTTTGGTCAGAATTAAATGGATTCTGACCAAAGAATCAGTAAAAATGACCAAAGAATCATTTTTTGGTAGAATTAAATGGATTGAGAAATGGAAATATTCTGGATAAGTTTTGAATAAGGAATCAAGAGAATTTGCTTTTATAGTAAAATTTTGGTATGGAAGAAAGAATGTTGCCAAGGTTTTACAATAAGTTGACATTAACTGAGACATTAAAAAGTGTACAGATAAAGGAAATCAGTAGTTTATTTTAGATACAGTGGGTTTTCAGGATAGACTATTATCTGCCTATAAAAGATGCATAGACAGTTGTATATTATAGTCTGAAGTTAAGGAGAAGTTCAGTCTGGTCATATAGCTTTGGGAAGCATCAGCAGGTACATATCTCCCAGAACCAAGAAAGTGGATCCAATTATCAAAGATATCAATGTAGACAGAAACTGAAATAAGTCCAGTGTGTTAGTCCTGCTTCACTACAACAGAAAGACGCCAGGCTAATGAGGAGTGACCTGCAAAAGAGCCTGAGAGCTGTAGACCAGGAAGACAAGGAAAAATTGGAGACTGGTTCTAGAATTCAAAAGAAGAAAGCATTTTGGAAGAAGCATTTTACTGAATCAGTAAATGCTGGCAGGCTAAGTAGGATGAAAAAGGAGAACTGACCTTTGGGTTTAGGAATGTAGGGTTTTTGGTTATTTGTAATGGTCACAATTTTGAAGTATTGGTGGAAAGATGACCTTTTTTATCATGGTCCTTGGGATGAAACCCAAACCCTCAAGCATACTAAGCAAACGCTCTACCACTCAACCACAGCCCCAGTCTGAGAAGTTCTTGTTTGTTAAGGAGAAACAGACAGACAAATGAAAACAATGGAAGAGTACCTATAAGAATGTATGAGGTCAAGAAAAAGGAAAGCTGTTTTAAGAAGAGAGAGTCAGAATATTTCTGGAAGGTTAAATAATTGCTATTCTCATTTTTCTCAGTGAAGCAAAATTATCATCATAAAGTAAATACAAGGAAAGCCATTTTGGAGGTTTGAGGAGTGGAGAGTTAAGTGAATTGACTAGGAAAATGTAAGGATCTTTAGAATAATATGGATTATAATGGAACTACCATGTTAAAATTATGAGAGATGTATGACTGCAAGATTTGGAAATCACTCTTGGATGTCCATATACTTTTTCATTCAGTTTTCATTTTTTCTTTTTTCTTTTTCTTTTCCTGTCATCACAGTGTCCTTATGGCATCTTTTCAGATCATCCTAGGCTAGCTTGGCAGAAATAAGGGATGTTTCAGATTATAAAATAACTATTTATTTAAGTAATATTCTAAAGAGCTCTTGCTCCCATACAGCCAGAATGAAGAACATAAGAAATACTTAAACAGTAATATTCTAAATAATATTCTAATACTCTGACAGCCTTCTATGTCAACAGAAATTCAATTTCCATTTCTGGGGCCTGCTTTCATCCTGCTGTTTTTGTTTTGTGTGACATATACATGCTTTATTTCTGATTCTTTTGGCAGGAATCCTGCTGCCATTGTCTCAGGCCAGGCCCAGGACATCTGCTGCAAATATTCTGTTTTTAGGAGATCCTTTTTTATACACTCATATCACTGGAAACTTCTTTTATGCTTTTATTGTCTTTCATCTCAACTACTGTATTTTCTTCCTGATAATACTTAAATTTCTTCTTATTTTTGCACTCTGAAGAAATTCAATATACATGCTATTTTAAACTAGAACTGATAATATTTGGTTCCAGCTTAATAACATGATGAACTATGTAGCCATTATGATAAATTTTAAATATCACAATCTTTGTTAAGCTTCCTGATTCATTTTACATATTGCCTTCCTATGTACCAAGCTTATTACAAATCATTACTCTTTTCCAAGTTGGAGAAAGGGCTCTTGCTCCCATATGGCCAGGATGAAGAACATAAGAAATACTTAAAAAGGGCTATTGAATGCTTCTATCTACTTTGCTTCTATATATTTTGCTAACTTTACATATCTTATTATAATTTTCCAGATAAATCTCTACAAAGGGCTTTAGTTTTGGTGAAATAACTAAAAAATATGAGGACCATACTATCATGTTTGTAGATATCTAAGAAATTTTACTGATGACCTGAATACCGAATAGTCCCTACTCACACCCTGTGGTGGACAGACTTGTACCTGTTAATATGACTGAGGATATATCTAGAAATAAACTGCAATATTTTATAAAGAAAACTTGTTATTAATTGGCTCAGCAGTCTAGTGCCCCTGAGTTCAATCCCCAGTACCCCAAAAAATAAAAAAAAATAAATGAATTGCATGTGGAAAATGTTAAAATGTCTTATCTTGTATTTCCTATTCCACCTGTATTGTTTATGAATATAATACATTGGGCATATAAAAGCAAAACAACAAAAATAACAAATGTTAATTATCCCATTTTTTGGATGGAGCACACAAAGAAGTAACAGATATCTGGTTAATCCTAGATCCTAGAGAAGGATGAACTACAAGGCTTTGTGTTTTCTGTTTGGCCACAGAGAGCAGCAGACCCTATGATGAGACAACAAAGTTTGACTGAGTAAAGATATTAGACTTTGTTCAGTTTAGCTCTCTTCTGATTATTTTTGATGATAATAAATAGGATTTTTTTAACTAATAAAATATTTTTCTTATCAGGGGAGGCCAGAAAAGTATTTGTAAGAGTTAATCAAGTTTGAACACATTTTCATGTGCCTCTTGGCCATTCATATATATTTGTTTGAGAACTGTCTACTTGGGTCTTTTGTCCACTTTTAATATGGGTTATTTGTTTTCTTGTAATTGAATTGCTTCAATCTTTACAAATTTTGGATATCAACCCTTTTTCATATGTACAGTCTGTACATTTAATGAACCTCAAAGTTGTGAGTTCTCAACCACTCATCATTCCAGTAGACTGTCTTCCATAGTTGACCACTTTGTCAAACTGGATTTTTCTAGGCATAAATGTAGAACACCACATCTTGAATTCAGGGGCTTCATAGGATGACACTATGGTTAGACTTTCACAGTTGTTCATTGACAATATGTTTACTTTATTTTCTTACTTCAAGTAGTTGGAAGTAGTTGGGTTCCCTGTTATCTGACAATATATAATTAATCTGATGTTTTTGAGAATAGAAATACTGTAATGACTTTGATTTGTTTTTAATTAATAGAACCTATTTATAGTAGTTTTAGGTTTTCTAAAAAAATGAGTAATAAATATATTCCCATATATTCCCTCTCCTTCACTCTCCAACATGGTTTTCTAATTGATGTTATACATTAGTATGATACATTTGTTATAGTTGATAAGTTAATATAGAAGAAGGATTATGAACGAAAGTCCAAAGTTTACATTAGAGTTAACTCTTGGTGTTATATGTTCCATTACTTTTGACAAATGTATGATGACATGCATCCTCTACTACACTATTACACAGAATAATTTTGGAAGCTATAAAAAATCTCATGTTCTCCATTTATTTGACCTTCTCTTTTACCCCTCAAACTCTTATCAACCACCTGTGTTATTACAGTTTCTATTACTTTGTATTTCTGAGAATGCCTTTGATTTTCACTAGTACATGTGAAGGACTTGCTTGAAAATGGACCAAGATACATTGTATAAAAGACCCATTTCTGATTGGAAAACTTTCAGGTGATGTGTGTGTTACTGCTGCCTACCAGAAGTTATTGTATTAATCAGGGTTCTCTGGATAAATAGAACCAATAATAAGATAGATAGATAGATGGACCAATAGATAGGTAGATAGATGAGAGAGGATTTATTAGGGGAATTGACTCACATAATTGTGGATGTAGAATCAGAAAAGCTGGGAGCATGACTCAGTCTGTTATCAAGCCTCAGATCCAGAACAGCTGATCCTGTAATTCACAGTCCAAGGCCAAAGTCTTAAGAGCCTTGGGTAGTGGTGATGTGGCATAAGTCATGTGAGTCCTGAAAGGCTGCAGAACCTGGGGTTCTGATGCCAAGGACAGGAGAAGTAGGATGTTCTGGCTCTGGAAAAGAGAGCAGGAGTTCACCCCTTCACCTTCTTGCTCCATTTGGGCTTCCCACCAACAAGTGCATGCCCACCTTGACAGATCTTCCTTTGGCTGCGTGACACACACCAACCTTCTTCCAAATACTCTGATGGACTCACCCAGAAACAATGCATTATCAACTTTATTAACCTAATATTAACCTTCACAGTCATCTGGTATCTTGGTATCTATTTTCAATTATGATGTAAACAATGCTGTCCTGGCAAAATGATATAGTGTATCAACACTGATGGAATATCATTTATGTCCATGTTATGGATTGTTATGGTTTATATATAAGGTATACATTGTCATGTGTGAGACAATGCAAGAATGTTTAGAGGTGAGATGATTAGATTATGAGATTCATGACCTGATCTGTTAACTAATCCACTGATATGGATTAACTGGGTGGTAACTATAGGTAGGTAGGATGTGGTTAAAGGAAATAGGTCACTGGAGGATATGCCTTTGGGGTTTATATTTTTTCCATGATGAGGAGAGCTCTCTTTTTCTGCTTCCTGGTGCCTTATCTTGAGTTTCTTTTCTTTGCCATACCTTTATATCATGATGTTCTGACTCATCTTGGGCCTAGAGTTTTGGAGTCAGCCGACTATGGACAGATCTTCTGAAATTATTAGCCAAATCAACTTTTCCTTTTCTAAGTTGTTTCTGTCAGGTATCTTTGTCATCAAGATGAAAAGCTGACTAAAACATGGATTTAATTTTGTTACATGTGAAGCAGATATTTTAGAGAAACTGAACATAATATCTGTATGTAAAATTTTATAATGAATTTGCAGACTTTGTTATGTTTTAAATTCAATCAGATATTTCAAGTTACATATCCCTTCAGTTTTTCTGGCATATTGCTAAAATGTTTCTTCCCTTGTTCTTTCTTCTGCTCTCCCCTCTGCTGTTTCTACTTCCTCTCTTTCATTATTTTTCCTCCACAAATATTTATTAATAAATTTCTGTCATTTCCTTCCTTCCTTCCTTCCTTCCTTCCTTCCTTCCTTCCTTCCTTCCTTCCTTCCTTCCTTCCTTCCTTCCTTCCTTCCTGCCTTCCTGCCTTTTTCTTTCTTCATATATTTACTTGTCACTTACCCAAACACATGATACGAATACAGTGAAGACCTCTATTATCTCTCCTAGCTCTGACTTCCTGATCCAGCAACTTCTCAACAATCCCAGTGCTGTGTTCTCCCATCAAACCACTGTCAAATGATCTCATACTTGTTTTATTGAAATATTCTTCAAACTGGCCTCTTTACAAAACTCTTGCCACCTCAGTCCTTTTAACATGTTGCACTAACCTTTAAAAATATAAATTAAGGATGTTTCACATCCCTTAGGACCTTTCTATTGTTTCCCAATACAATTATGACAAAATGTTAACGTGGGTTCATGACTATGAAATTTGACTTCCACCTAATGCTCATCAGCTCCTTTTTGTGGAGCTTATCTTTCAGTTATTAAATCATCATGTTCCTTTACTACTCAGGATTCTTATAACTGCAGTTCTTTTAATTCACAAAACTCTTTCTATCCTCCGATTTCATCCCCTCATCTGGGTAACACACGCAGATTTTCAAATATTAACTCAGAAAGTCACATCCTCAAGCAAAAATATCATAATAGATAACATTCTACTATTATGGAGCTTAATAGTATCTTATGGTTTTTTTTTGTTTTGTTTTGTTTTTTGATTTTTTGCTTCAGATGCACATTTTAATTATATACTTATTTCTGTGATTATTTGGTCAATCTCTCCCGTGAAAATGCAGATTATAGGCAGACTGGCCTGTATTTACTGATAAGTCTTGACTTTGAGGTCAAGACCAAATTTTGCCAAGTGCTTAGCATAAAATAAGCAATATATGTTTATTGAGTGAATGAATACATGGATATCTCCAAGGTATATTTAAGCAATGAATCCATTTCTTCCATTTTCAGCTTTTCAGGATAACTTAGTATTTGCAACTGGTATTATTATAGGGTAGAGAGTATTTGGAGCCGGGCGCGGTGGCTCACGCTTGTAATCCCAGCACTTAGGGAGGCTGAGACAGGAGAATCGCGAGTTCAAAGCCAGCCTCAGCAATGGCAAGGCACTAAGCAACTCAGTGAGACCCTGTCTCTACATAAAACACAAAATAGGGCTGGGGATGTGGCTCAGGGGTCGAGTGCCCCTGAGTTCAATCCCTGGTACCAAAAAAAAAAAAAAAAAAAAAAAAAAAAGAGAGTATTTGGTGTGTAACAAATTGAACTATTTTGCTAGGTGCTGAGTGCTAATGAATGATAATAGGAGTGGTATCCCTACAGGCTACTCTCATCTTAAAATGCAGTTGATTTTTACTGTTTGTGCTAAATTATTTTCCCCATATTTTTCTAAGATTCATACACAGTATCCAACTTATTTTTAAATGTTTTGGGTGTTCTTCCTTTCATTTTTTTTTGGTACTGGGATACTGGGGAACGAACACAGGGCTTAGCACATGCTAGGCAAGCACTGTATCACTGACAAATATGCCAATTCCTTTTTAACTTTTATTTTCTTTGACACAAGGTCTTTCTGCATTGCTCAGGCTAGCCTCTGATTTGTGATCCCAGCCTCAGCCTCCAGAGGAACTGGGAATGCAGGCATGCACCACCACACTTGGCTCAAGTGTGAATATTCCTTAAATATTTGCACAGCCCAAATGAAATCATCTAACATACTAATGGAAATACACTCAAAGTTTGAACCCATATCACATAAAAACACATCTTCCTCAGCTGCATGGGCATCTTAGGGGGCAGTCTTCCATCCTCTACTTTATGGACTGTTGAAGTCTATTGTTTTTTTGGTATTCCATTTCTTTTTTTATGTGTTCTAGTAGTTACACTGCAAACTCTACTACAGATAAAGGAAATGGAATAAAAATAGTTCACTCATCTCTGTTTCTTCCCCCTGCCTCTACACCATTGAAAAGTCCCCTGCGGCTCTTCTCTCCTCCTGCTGATCAATATTTCTTGTCTTAGATTAATGAACATTCCTACATTGATCTCTCTCAGGTGTGGTGTTACTTTATGACAGCTTTCTTGGTTACAACTCCCTCTTAGCTAAGTCAATGGAGTGCCCTGCCATTCCCTACACAAAGCAGAATGCAACAATAGGACCTTTATTCCTCACAGGTTAATGCATGATTTTTTTTTTCTCTCTGCTTGGAAAGGAACAAATAGATTTTTTTTTCCCCACGTACTTCTTTAACTTCATTTTTGGTTACATTCTTAGAAGAATTGTAAAAGCAGTTTAAGAATCATGAAAAAGCAGCAAAAAAATTATGAATCTTTAAAAGCTTCTGAAACCACTTTTCTGAAAACTGGAAGTTATAATAGCCTTGTTGGTTACTTCGATTTGCTTTATATATTGTTACCATAGTAGCAAGTCATTGAATAATCCCTATCCCCAGGAAGATAAACTGGAGGTATTTGTATCACACAAGTATCTCTAAGTCCAAAAATAGTTTTCCCATCAGAGTTGTCCTGTGGCAAAAGAAATGAAGAGTGTGGGTGAAGAGTGCATTAAACTGTGGATGGTTGCCTTGATTTCCATATTGAAAAAAACTTTTAATTAAGTCTCATTCTCTTGAGCTTTTCATTTTCCCTTTCACTCTATGTGGCTGATTAACAAAGCAACTGCCTACTATTTGTCATACTAGCTCAGTTCCATCTTCTGCCTCATTTACCTGTTTTGCCCCTCATCTTTCATCTTTTGTACCTCTAAACTATGGTGAAGATCCCCAGTAAACTTTTCTCCCATAGTGCTTTCTTAAGCATAGTACAAACTCTGTTGATTTTGGTTTTTGTTGTTAGTGTGCATTTGATCCTCTAATTAATTATTTTTTTCTCCACTATGTAACTAACTGCCTAGGATATCAGTAAAGTGTGGCACACTAAGAACAGGGAGAAGGTCTCCCTCTGGATTCACAGCAAAACCATTAAATTTCTTATCACATTTTTAGTATCTATTTCCCATTTCATTTGATTTAAAGATGTCGCCAAGGAAACTGACCTACTTGGAGATCTAGGAAATGCCTTCTCTAAAACATTTTTGTACATCTCTTGTGAATATGAAATGAACTTTATAGAAATTTAATGAAAGAGAAAGAAAAAGAGAGAAGGAGAGATGGAGGGAGACAATGGAATTTGAAGTCATTTAGGTAATAGAAGATACACTTAGCCAGTTCTGCCACCCACAGGCTATGTTGACTTTGGAAAGCTAATACGTTTTTCTGAGCCTCAGTTTTCTCATTTGAAGACAGGCATAATAAAATATACCTTTTAAAGCTGAGACATGAAGAATAATGTAAATCACAAATATAAATATAGCAGTAAATGTGAAAAACCTTCTGTTATGGGCCAGGCTATATGGGCGATGACCAGACAGACTCCATTTTGCCCTGAGACTCCACATCATGTAAGAAATGCTTCTCCCATGGGAACATTCCACCTCTGTGCCCAACCAGCAGTTGCTTAGCATGGCATGTTTGGCAACACAAAATGGCAATTCTTATACAATGTAAAATTGTTCTCTCTTTGGTTCCCATTTTTCTTGGAGAATGATTGTCTAGACGTTAGTAACCATTCTTTAACTTATACTCAACTAGGGTCATTTTGACTCACTTATCCTTCCGCTCATGATTTTAGATCTCATGACATTTGTTTATGGTTTTGAATCATAGTAACAGCCACTTATGATGAATATGGTTTTGGACTATAAAATGTGGACTTAAATCTGGGAGGAGGTTGATGGGTGTAAGATTTTCAACCTGCCCCTTGGCCCACCAGCTGGCGGATCCTGACCGCCTGCTCGTGAATAAAGTTTCACTCTCCTGCTCTAAGATGGACTCTGTGATTTATTATGATCTTACCATAACACTTCAAACACAGCTTTACTTAAAAGGCCTTACACCTTCCAGAACTATTTTTCCTTATTCTTTTATTCAAGCACATATTGAATATCTGCTATCTTCTGTGCTAGGCAGGTAAGATTTAAAAGTGACCTACACATAGCCCTGGATGTCCTTGTTCTTGTTCAATTCCTGGACATTTCAGATTCAGTTCTTATTCTGCCTGTATCTGAAGTTCTTTGCCTACAATGACTTTTTTAAAAATTAAACATCTTTTTTTATTTTTTTGCATAGTGTAACGAGATCATCAGATTGCACTCATGTATTCACTTTCAATAAATGAGTCACTTTGGAAAATAAGTCATTTCTGAAAAATAACTGATTATTCAAAACAAAAACTTTTTTTTTGTATACTCAGAAATGTCCTTACACTTTTCTTAGCTGAATTGAAATACATCTTCTTATAATTTAGTTTCCTCCTCCACTGCTCATAAATGATTATACACAAACTGGAGATTTTTTTTCTCCCTGACAATTCATTACATTGAATGGCATATGAAATATCCCATCTGTCTTTCTAAAGGCACATCAATATTGGCCTACTTTGATTGAACCATCTAGACCAGCAATTCATTAACCTGTAACACGCTAGGCCTGTTGTTTCATTACTATTCCCTTAATGCTTTTCTGCTATAGAGAGATAACCTGAAGTTTCTAGTTTTCTATTTGTATGTTTAGCTTTCCAAAATACAAAAATATTTCTTCTCTGAATCAAGTGCTGGAACATGGCCCCTAGATAGGAGGTCATATGTAAGAAAATCTGCCAGACATTGTATGCCCCAGAATAAATAAAGTCTTCTCTATTTTTTTCTCTCTACCTTACAGCCTTTCCCTTTGTTTTCCTATACATTTTAACTTATTTTCATTTTTTATATCACCCACATTTAATAGTTGTAGGTTAAGAAAGAAGTCAGGATATTATTTTCTTCTTCATCTTCTTGTTAATAAATTCTTTATTTTTGATGGTTGAATGTGATGAAAATAAATATAAATGCTATTTCGTATTGGGGATATTTCTAAATACAATGGTGTCTTCTACCACTTCACTGTTGTGTGTCTCTTTGTTACATCAAAAATATTTTTTCTATAAATGTCAATTTATAGAAATCATGCCATTGTCATTGTTATTCTATTAGTTGTTTGTTTGTTTGTTTGTTTATATTTGGGTACTAGGGATTGAACTCAGGGGCACTCGACCACTGAGCCACATCCCCAGCCCTACTATGTATTTCATTTAGAGACAGGTTCTCACTGAGCTGCTTAGTGCCTTGCTTTTGATGAGGCTGAATTTGAACTTGTGATCCTCTTGCCTTAGCCTCCTGAACTGCTGGGATTACAGGCATGTACCACCACGCCTGGCTAATTTTGTTTTTAATCATGTTTTAGAATTGAGTTAATTGTAGGTTTATATTCAGTTTTAAGAAAAAATATATAGAGAAAACGGGTATTCTTTACTCAGATGCTTCCTTTTATAATCTCCTACAAAACAGTTGTACAGGCAAGGTACACAGCATGTCTTTCACAAGAGACTCCTCCAGCTCTTCTTTTATAGTCACACCATTACATTCCCACTCCTCACTTCCTCTTTAACCTTGGGGAATCATTAATCTCTTCTGAATCCACACAATACTGTCATTTCAAGATCTTTATATAAATGGCACCATTCAGCATGTGTCCTTTCAGTATTTCTTTTTTCACTGAACATGATTCTCTAAGATTCATCCATATTGTGATAGTGCATTCCTTTCCACATGGTGGTATTTCAAAGTATGAATGCAACATTTTTTTTTAAACATTTGTCTATTGAAGGAAATCTGGGTTGTTCCAAGCTTTTGGTTATTATAAATAAAGTTATAGACATGGACATATTTTTATGTTAATATAAACTTTTTTCTCTGGGCTAAGAATTTGGAAGTGTAGTTGATGGTTCTACAACTGTTACATTTCTAATTTTCAAAGTCGTTTAAAAATTATTTTTCTAGAATGGCTGTAACAGTTCAGACATCTGTTAGCAGTGTATTAGTGATCTATTTTCTCTGCATTTTTATGGACATTCATATATATATGTATATATGTGTATATATATACATATATATCTTTATCACCTATGTATATTTCACACATACCTATGTATTTCACATGTACATACATATGTTTGCTTTCTTTGCTTTTGTTTTTTACATTATATTTTCACTTATCTGAAATAACCACATGCTATACAAGCTATGTCTTATTTACTATGTTGCTTCTTAAAAATACCTTTCTGTTTTCATTCAGGAAACCCAGTAAGTTAACAGAGTGTTGCCTCAGGATGATAACATCTTGAAATGACATTGACCATTAAAGAAATTCTGAAAACTTAAGAAAGAATACAAAAAAAAAAAAAAGCAAAAGGAGGCAGAAATCTATTCCACTAGTACTAGATAAAAAGGTTTATTTTTATTATACTAATTTTTAAAATAATGTACAGAATAAAATTGCTATAATGAAACATTACAAATTTCTTCAAATAGCTTTATCATCTACTTATTTTAATAAAATGTTCTCTAACACTGTTTCTTCCAATACGATATAATTTCTTACTTTAAAACTGCCATACACTATTTCTTCTTTCCTTTTCTTTTTTAAATTTAATTTTGACATACAAAAATCTGTAAAAAATGTATACAACTTGATGAGTTTGGAGATCTTTGTAGTTATTGATGTCATTATCACAATCTATGCCATCAATCTGTACAATACCTCCAAGAATTGCCTCCTACCCTCTTTTTCTGAATAAGATTATTATTATCATTTTGATTATTATGATGTAAGAACACAATGAAAGATCTATTCTTTCAGCAAATTTTAAGTGTATAACACAGTATTCATGCTGTGAAGCAGATCTTTAGAACTTATTCATCTTATATAAGTAAAACATCATACACTTTAACTAACACCTCCCTGGGTCCTTTTGGCAACTGCTGGCAACCACTATTCCACTGTCTGCTTTTATGTGTTTGACTATTTCAGATTCATCATTCATGTAGTACCATGCAATGTTTGTACTTCTGTGTCTGGTGTATTTCATTCAGTGTAATGTCTTCTATATTCATCAATATTGTAACAAGTGACAGAATTCTCCTTCTTTTAAAGGCTGAATATTAATACATTGTACACATATACCACATTTTATTTATACATTAACAGTTTGATGGATATTTAGATGGTTTCCGTCTCTTAACTATCATGAGTAATGCTACAGTGAACATGGGGGTACAGAATAGTGATCTATTCCTTTTAGTTTTATTTCCACAGGGATCTGATGGTAGATATGAAATGATAGCACTTATGTAGGAAAACTTAGGGGAAAACATTCTTGGCACTGGCCTTTCTTGTACATGACACCAAAAGGTACAAGTAACAAAAGCAGAACCAGATAAGGAGAATTACATCAAAATAAAAAGATTCTGCACAGCAAGGAAAAGAATTGAAGAAAAGGTGATATAGGCAATGGGGGAAATATTTATATAGAGTATAAATCTCATAAAGTGTTAGTAGTCAAAATATATAAGAAACCCTTACAACTCAATAGCAAACAAAGAAACAAAACAAAAAACAACCTGCTTTTCTTTGACCCAAAGTGAGCAAAGGACTTGGGTAGACATTTATCCAAAGGTGAAAACCAAATGACCAAAAGATACATAAAAATATGCTCTGCATTACTCATCATCAGGGAAATGGTAAGCAAAACCATGATGGGATATCACCTCATTCCTGTTGGAATGGATTTTATATTTATAAAAATATTAGCAAAGATGTGGAGAAAAAGGAATCCTTCAGCACTGTTGCTACAAATACGAATTGGTGCAGCCATTATGAAAACAGTACAGAGGTTCTTCAAAAAGTTCAAAACCAGATCCACCAGAGGATAGTTGCTATTCTGATTGACAGGAGGAAAAAACAAGGATACAGATATTATGTCAAGTGATGCATTTAATTTTTCAATATAAACATACATCCTCTACTGATTATTACATGTAGAGATGAAGCTATCAGGGATAGTTCTATCTATCATCTATCTATCAATCTATCTGTCTATATTTATCTATCCATATCTATCTATATATCTTGGAGATCTATCTATCTTCTATCAATCAATATATATCTTTATATATAGATAGATACAGACATCTCCAAGACAATAGGGAAAGATAAATTGGGAATCTGGGCATTCAGGAGGAAATTTATAACAGGGATGTAGTTTTTAAATTTGTTGGTATGTAGGTTTTGGCTAATGCTATGAGCCTGGTTTGTTACCTAAGGAAATAATTGTAGAAAGAAAAGATTTTAAAGCAGGCCATGGGGACCAAAATGGCATTTAAAGTAATGTTTATAAAGAAAATCTGCAAAGTCCCTTGAGGAAGAACAATCAGAGAGATAGGGTTAGTGATAAGTGATGTCTTAAAAGGAAAAATAGAAAATTTCAAAAAAGAGATGATCGATGATATTCAATATTTTATAAAAATAGTTACAAATCAAAGGAGTTCTGCTTGATTGAGATAATTATCTGCCTTTATAGAAGTAGATATAATATTCAGAAAGCAATCTGATAGTAGCTTTATAAAATTTATTTTCCTTCTTACTCAGAAAGAAAGTATCTTGTAAGTGAAATATGATTATGTGAGAAATACACATTTATATTCTGAGGTACTAACTAGTATTGACCTGGAGTGGAGTAAAGGTACTTATTGAGAAAAAAATAAGGCAATTCACTGCAAATGAAGATAACACAGAACTGAATCTCAATTAGTACCTCCCATGAAACTTTTAAAACAAAAATTCTTTTAATCAAGTCTATTTGAACAAGAAGAAGGAAGAATCCCTGATCATCTCTGAGATGAGTTTGTAAGAAAAAATGGCAAATAGGTAGTGGCAGCACATTCTTTCATGGTTTATAAGGGGTGGAACAGATTCTGATTTCACCTGAGAACTGGACTACCCTCCTGAGCCTTGGCTATATGTGACCCCAAATACTCAGATGCAGAGAAATCCTAAGATTTCCAGGGTAACTATTGGCCTGGACTAAGTAAGCTACACAAGGAAAAGAAGAACCTTGCTGCCCATCTAGCTGGAATTGAGAAAAATTTATTGGCATTTTAGAATATATCCTTTTTATTTCTATATTTTATTTCTTGCCTGTTTTACATTGCTGAATACAATTTTAAAGTAAGTAGTGATAGGGAGATGATAAAAATCAAAAGACAGTCTCTTAATTTAGATAAAACCCTCAAGAAAATCCCACAAATCTTGAATGGATAAAATGGATGTATATCCAGGGCATCTAAGTACAGTTCAGAATATAATTCTTTCTACTTATCTGAGCAGATGGTTATGTTAAGGAAAATTGTCTTTCTTAACCAATTCTGCAAAATCTCTTAAGGATATTTGCCCTTATGCTAGATATCTTGTGTAAGATTTCTACAACCATTCTCAGACATGCTGAGTTGCAACATTTTTTCCTCGTCCTCCTCCTCTTTTCCTCCTCCTTCTCTGATTTGATATGTATTTCCCCCTAATACCTCTTAGTATACTTTAGGACAATAAAACATGTTAAATGTTGACATGATGGTAGTTGGATAAGTTGTCTTTACATGAATCTACGATATTTCTACTATCTCACTCTCACAAAAAGTCTGCTCTCACCTGAAAGTTATAATAAAAGGTAGCATATCATAGTAAAAAGAGCATGGGATTGTAGTTAGAACAGAATTCAAACTTTTTTTTTTTTCAAATCATGATTGGCATGTCGCATAAATCTCCAAACATAAAATTTTAGTGTAGATGAAAATGCCTATGGCAATCTATCATTTGCATTAAATTAGATGACATGAAGGAAACTAGCATAGTGACTGTCACATAGCAGGACTCTGATGTGGAGCATTTATTCTCTGTTCTCTCTTTTCTCAATCATTACCTCTTCCTTTCATCATTTCCTTCTGTTTCTCCCTTTCTCTCCTTCCTCTTTTTGTCTTACCTCTCTCCCTTTCTTCCTTTCTTTCTCCCTTATTTATTTCTTTTTTAATTTTCTTTCTTTTTATTCTGAATCATCATGAAGTTCTTACTTTTTCAGACCAATCACTATAGGAACTAAGCATGACGGTCATTAATAGATGACTTAAAAAAGATGACTTAATAGATGATTAAAAAAGTTTAAAGTGGAGACATGTTTTGGCTAAGATCAAACAGTGTACATGTGCACATCCAAAATACCAGTCAGGTTCCCTGATTTCAACATATTGCTTTAAATTATTAATTGTATTTTATGTGTTATAAGTCTAATGTTATATAATATCACAAACCAATAAATTATAAAAAAAACTTATGGGAAAATATGATTTAACATAATTATGTGTAGTTTTCTTCCATCCACTCAAACATGCATACAACATTGTATTAGTCTGTTTGTGCTGCTGTAACAAAAATACCTTAAACTGAGTAAATAATAGAAATATATTGATCAAAGTTCTAGAGGCTAGAAAATCCAAGATCAAAGTGTCAGCAGATTCAGTGCCTGTTGAGGGCTTAGTCTTTGCTTCAGTGGTGGTACATTCTTACTATGTCCATGCATAGTAGAAGGGAAGAATGAGCTCCTCTAGGCCTTTTTCATAAAAGCACTTATTCCATTTATGAGGGTGAAGCCATCATGACTCAATTCACCTCCCAAAGTTACCCTAGCCTATCTTCATACTATCACAATGGGGATTAGGGTTCAACATTTCAACCAGGGAGGGGAACAAATATTCAGAACATAAAAATAATCTATAAGAATTGTTGAGCTAATAAGACCAAGACCATTCTTACATATTTAGAATATATGAATATTTCAAGAAAAAAGACATATATTTTATGATTTCTTTTTTTTGCCAGAAAGAAAATCACTATGGATAAGATATAAGAAGAGAGCTATTACTGTGATCTTCTTGAAGTCACTTTCATGCTGATACAAGAGTTTGGTGTGAAATTGATCACTAAGATTGTAGAGATATATCTAGAACATTCTTTAAGATGATGATGATAGGGCTTCTGTTTTCAGAACAGAAGCTGAGCTACCTTATGGATATTCTTAATTGAAAATCCATACCTCATTGTGACCAAATTTAAACCCTTATGTGGATTTATTCATATACCTCTGAAATAAATTATTTCAATAATGCTCAATATCAAATGTGTATATTTACTTCCTTCAAAAGGAGTTGATATTTCAAGTTGAATATAGTATTTAACAGTATTATAGTATTTACCAAAGATGTGGGTTTAATTTATATTAAAATATAGATGATTTATTTTATAGAAGACAGAATTTTCTAGTGTATCAAGCTTATTAGATATGAATGATATACACTAAAGTGTGATTTTAAGATGACTAAATAGAGCAAGTTACTTTCCTGGCTGCTCCTTGATGTGAAACCAAGAAAGCAGACAGGCAGCTTCTCAGCAATGCGGATAAATAAAAATAAAAGAGAGACTTTACTGGAATTTAATACTGAATACTCAAAGCAGATAGTGGACTCAAGGAAGTTAGATATAATAAAATAAGGAAGAAATCATCAGTGCCACAGCAGTTGCTGCTATCTGAGGCACCAGCCACAGCAGTCACTCCATGAGTGAAATGGAGGGATAAGGGAATTAAAAGAACCTGCATTTTTAGGAGGACTGAGGCATGTCTGGGTACAGACAGTTTAGAGATAAAAAACTGCCCAACTACATTGAAAGGTGCAAGCACAATAGAAAGAAACTGCATCTTTCTTGTAGCATTCAGAGGATACAGGAAGGAACCATTTTGTAGCCATGATGTAGAGACTGGCAGCTGAGGGAGCTGAGTCCTGGCAAACCTGAGTCTGGCCTGAAGCACAGATATGGTAAACCCACACTGCATGAGATAGAGTGTGCCTAAATGATCAGCAGGAAAGCAAAGTGGAGAGAAGATTACAGAGAGAACAACTGGTTGCAGAAACCCACCTGGCTCCCCCTCACACTCTAATCTGGCTGCTTTCAGGACCCACCCAGAGAGATGGGCCTGGCTGGGAATTCAAAAGGGTAGGGGAAGGAAAGATTGAGTTTGGAGACTGAACCTAAGACCAGGAAACTTAGGGTCCACAGGTGACATTGGGGACTAAGAACTGGATCCTCCACCATACAAGTGGAACCCAGGGAAGATTCTGGAGTGCAGACTTCCAGTGTCAATGGGCCTTGGAAATTGCTGGGCCTTGGAGGTGAGCTGATTTAGAATCTCTAGATCAATTGGCATTCAGTGAAGATCCTGGACTCTACCTAGTCCTAAATTCTTCCTCCACGAATTCTTCCTACAGGATTACTTCTTTCATCCTAGTAACTCCAATCTAAGGGTGGAGTAAGCATCATACTTTGGACATACCCACATGACTGCTTAAAAAGGATGCTAATAATCTTTTCATCTCCAAAGAAAACAATTCTTTTTATCAAGATCTGTTTTTTTCCACTTTTTTTCTTTTCTTTGCTTAATTGTGACCTTGATGGTTCATGGATATTTATACATATTTTTAATTTTATCTTTTCTACCATTTTTTAAACCAGATATTTTTCATGGATTAGTTTTTTGATGACTAGGATGTTTAATTAGTATATTCAGTTGTGTTTTGTATTATTTTATTTTTAATTTTTAAAATTTTTACATATATATATTTTTTTCTCACTTATCTATTTCCTTGAATCTCTTTCTCTCTTTTCTTCTATGATCAGCCAATCTCTATGGTTCTATCTTTCACTCTTCCTTTAATTTTTACTTTTATCCTCTCTCCTCCTCCCTTATAATCATCACATCCTATATCATTTCTGTTCTCTCCTTGTGCACCATTCAAAATTATAAATCATTTTACAAACAATGTTTTTTTTTTACAGGCAATAACTGATTTTATTATTTCAGATTATTATGACAACACTGTAGACTTCATAGCAGGAAATATTTGGCTTAATGCTGTATATTGTCTGCATTGGTTGTTTTTATTTTTTGTCTCCCCGTAAATAGTGAAGTAATGGAAAACTTCAGGGACACTATAAGTCTACAGGGCAGAAACTCTACTGCCACACATCCACTGTTAGGTGGTTAGACACATAAGCATGAATAAACAAGGGAACAAAATTCCCCAAACAAGTCAAGATACTTCAATAATAGAATCCATCATTACTACAATGGAAGAAAATGTCAGAAAAGTTTAGAATGTATAGTTAAACTAATCTGTGAGGTAAAGAACAATGTAAGGAGTGATTCAGACAGCAAATACAGAAAGTAAAAGATTACTTCAATAAAAGAGATTCTGAAAAAGAAGCTGAAATCCTTGAAATGAAGGAATCAATAAACCAAATTTAAAATTTAATGGAAGCTGGGCACAGTGGCACACATCTGTCATCCCGGCCCTTTGGGAGGCTGAGACAGGAGAATCACAAGTTCAAAGCCAGCCTTAGCAACAGCGAGGCACTAAGTAACTCAGTGAGACCATGTCTCTACATACAACACAAAATAGGGCTGGGGATGTGGCTCAGTGGTTGAGTACTGCTGAGTTCAATCCCTGGTACCAAAAAAGAAAAACAATTTAATGGAAAGCATCATCAATACATTAAACCGCTTGGAAGATGGAGTTGTAATCAATGAAGACAAAATATATGATCTTGAAAATAATGTTGACCATGGGGAAAAGATATTAAGATACCATGAACAAAACTTCCAAGAAATATGGCACAATCAGAAAAATTTGAATTTAAGATTCATAGGGATAGATGAAGGCTCAGAGATACAAATAAAAGGAATACACAACCTTTTCAATCAAATAATATCAGAAAATTACCCAATCCTAAAGGAAATGGAAAAACAGATACAGGAGGCTTATAAGACCCCCAAGTATACCAAATTACAACAGACACACACCAAGGCACACTATTATGAAAATACCTAACCTACAGAATAAGGATAGAATTTTAAAGGTTGTCAGAGGAAAATCAATAATTCCTGTTTACAGGAAAACCAATCCAGATCTCAGCAGATTTTTTCAACCCAGGTTTGCAAAGCTAGGAGGTCTTGGAATAATATGTATCAAGCTCTGAAAGCAAATGAATGCCAGCCAGAAATAATAACCTACGAAGCCAAATTATACTTCAGAATTGATCATGTAATAAAAACTTTTCATGACAAACAAAAGTTAAAGGAATTCACAACTAGAAAGCCTGCTCCACATAATAGACTCAGTAAAATATTTCATTAAGAAGAAATAAAAAATAAAAGTAAAAATCAGCAAAAGGAGGAACTACTCTAGAAGAAGAGTCAATCAAAGGAGAAAAAAATCAAATTAAAATCCAGAAATAAATCAAAATGACAAGAAATAAAAATCATATCTCAATAATGATATTAAAAGTAAATGGCCTAAACTCATTCATCAAAAGACATAAACTGGCAGTTTGGATTTAAAAACAAAGCCCAACAATATGCCTTCTCAAAGAGACATACCACATAGGCAAACACTTCCAGAGACTGAAGGTAAAAGGGTGGGAATAAAACATACCATTCACATGGACCTTGTAAAGAAGCAGAAGTTTGTTTCTATCTTTATATTAGATAAAGTGCACTTCAAGCCACAGTTAATCACAAGGGACCAAGAAGTTTATTTCATACTACTTGGGGATTTTACATCAACAAGACATATCATTTGTAAATATTTATGCCCCAAACAATGGAGCATCTACATACATCAAACAAACCCTTCTCAATTTTAAGAATCAAATAGACCACAACACAATAATACTGGTAGATTTAACACCCCTCTCTCACCACTGGATTGATCCTCCAAAAAATAAAAAAAAGCTGTAAAACAAAAATACAATTACTAATTTAGACTTAACGGACCTAAGGAGAATATTTCATCCATTAATGACTGAATATGCTTTCTTCTTAGCAGTACATGATGGATACTTTTCTAAAATAGATCTTATCTTAGGCCACAAAGAAGCTCTTAGCAAATACAAAAAAAAAAAAATAGAGGTAATATCTTGCATTCTATCAGATCATATTGGAATAAAATTATAATTCAATGATAAAACAAAAATAGAAGGTATTCTAATACCCAGAGACTTAATAATATACTATTCAATTACCATGGGTAGCTGAAAAAATCATAGATAAAATAAAAAAAATACTTACAGGTAAATGAGAATAGTGACACAACATACCAAAATCTCTGGGACACTATGAAAGTGGTTCTAGGAGGAAAGTTTATGCATTGAGCTCATTCATTAAAAGAACAGAAAGTCACCAAATAACCTAATATTACATCTCAAAGCCCTAGAAAAAGAATGATGAATCAACACCAAAACAGAAGACAGGAAATAATTAAAGTCAGACCTGAAATTAATAAAATTAAAACAAAAATACAATCCAAAAATATTGACAAAGAAAAATGTTTCTTTGAAAGAATAATTAAAATTGATAAATCCTTAGCCACTCTGTTATAGTTTGGATGTAAGATGTCCCCCAGAAGCTCATGTGTGAGACAATGGAAGAAGGTTCAGAGGAGAAGTGATTGGTTTGTGCATGTCTTAACCCAATCAATGAATTAATCCCCTTATTGGGAATAACAGCGGTAACTGAAGAGTAAGGGTGTGGCTGGAAAGTGAATCATTGGGGGCATGGCTTTGGGGTGTATATTTGTATCTGGCCAGTGGACACCTCTCTCTGTTTCCAGATAATTATGTGAGCCGTTTTCCTTCACCACACTCCAAAACTGTGAACACTCAAATAAAACTTTCCTCCTCAACAGTTGTTCTTGTCAGTCTTTAAGTCACAGCAGTGAAAATGCTGACTTCAACAGAAACTGATACCAAGTAGTAGGGTCACTGCTGTGACAAACCTGATCATGTGGTTCATACACATTTTGAGCTTTTTGGACATGGTGGGAGAAATTTTGATATGCTTAGCAGTGCAAGCTGGAAATGTTTTAGGTTCTTGTAAGTGGAGCTTAATGGCCAATACTGGTGGGAGCTCAGAAGACCAGAATACCAATAGGACTCTGGACAATGAAGACAGGGCTCAAGAGGGTTTATAGAAAAAGGAGGACACTTTTGGTAATTGGACTAGAGGGCATTTGTGTTATGTTCTGGCTAAGAAATTGTCTGCATTTTGCCCTTGTCCTGAGACTTTCTGTGAGGCTGATTTTAAAAGCAATGGACTTCTTAATCTGGCAGAAGAAATTTATAGGCAGCATAGCTTTCAGGACGTGGCACAGATATTGCTGGCAGTTTTTAGCCAAATTTATGTGATATTCAGAGTAGAAAGCAGAACAGAAATATTTGAAAAACTTGAAATGCAGGATTAAAACTGTGGCTAAGGAAGTTGCAGTTGTTAAAGACATTACTGCTGCTAAAAAAATTGGTATAGACTTCCCAGAGACAATAAAAAAGATGGCTTTGAGGGCTTCTCAGGAGTTGGCAAGACCACACCCATCTCAGACTCAAGGGAGTATAAGTAAAAATTATCCTGAGAAAAGACAAGTGGGGAATCCTTTTACAAGGCGGCCTGGGAAGTTTTTCCAAGTTGCTCAGCCACACAGACACTCAGAGGCTACCGCAGCCAGGGTCACTGAGGCTTGGCTACTGCTGAAAATGGTGGCAGACCTTGGCATCAACCATATGGTGCTGGTTCTGCAGGAATGCAGATGCTGGAGTAGGGAGTCATGAAAGCTTCCACAAAGATTTCAAAGGAAGGCCTGGGAAGCAAGGCAAAGTGGGACAGAGCTGGAGTCCCTGTGGGCACTCCCTAAGAGGGAAAGGTATAGAGACTTGAGGAGGAAGCCGAAGCTTCAGTGGAAACCCCCAAGATTAATAAAAGCCAGTGACATGAGACATTGTCCTAGGAAAGCTGCAGGAATTGAGCAGAGTCAAGCCAATAGAAAGGCCACTTGGGCTGCAACCAACAAAACCAAAGGGAAGGAGCTACACAAACCCTTTGTGGAGGACATTATGCCATGTGCTCCAGATGCTGGATGCAGAACCACAGGAATTGTTTGCCCAGATGGATTTTTGTCTTGCTTTGGTCTTATCCCTTCTTCTACGCACCTATTTTTGTGAATGGAAATGTGTACTCTGCACATTTACATATTAGATGCTTATAAATTGCTTTTAATTTTAGAGGAGCTCAGAATGCAAAATTGCATTGAGTTTCAGAGACGACTTTGGACTTGAAATTTGAGCACTCTCAGAACTGTTGAGACTATGAGGACTCTTGGAAATGGAAGAAATTCATTTTTCACTGTGAGATGGTTGTGAGGTTTCAGGGACAAAGGGTGGAATGTTATGGTTTGGATATGAGATGCCCCCCAAAGCTTATGTGTGAAACAATGCATGAAGGCACAGAAAAAAAAATGATTGGGTTGTGAGAGTCTTAACCCAATGAATTAATCCCCTGATAGGGATTAATTGAGTGGTAACTGAAGTGGTAGGTGTGGCACTGGGAAGGAGGTCTGGGATTTTCCCTAGAAAGGATAACTTGAAGGACAGAACAGGTGGAATAGAGGTTGGGGCAAGAGCATACTTCCCGAAAAGCCTGGACATAAGGAGTTACTTTCCATTTTCCCATCCAGTGACAAAAACTAGCCAAATCAGTGAGGATTTGAAAATCAAAGGTTCCCTCTGGGGGCCATTTTGATCCATTGTCTAGGCCATATTCAGGCCATATTATTGTGGAATAAAGGACCAGGTGCTTATGACATAGCTCCTTAGTGAACCATAGACAGCCCAAAGGAGTTTTGGGGTCTAGAGAGGAATTGGCATTTCCCATGACCTTCTGGCACCTGTGGGGGTGGGTGAGAACAGAAAAAGGCATCCTCAATTCTGATCACACTCACCCGAGGAATGGGGGACCAGGTGGGGGGTTGAGGCATCCCTGAAAACCCTTCAGGGCCCAGATGGAGTCGGGTGGCTCACACAAGGACTGTGGACATCTCCACCACCCTTGGGGCTTTAAACAAAGAGGTCCATGGCACGCACGTGACTTAATGGATAGACCTCCATAACGGATGGGAGACCAGAGGGTCAGGGGAAATGGGGGGGGGCTTACCTCACTTTTGCCAGTCCATATAAGGGGAAATGGAGAGAGCAGCTTAGGAGTTCTCTTGGTTCAGGGAGAGGGTGGATCTCAGCCCCTGTGGTAGAGATCTGAAAAACCCTCCCGGGTTCTCGGCACCATATATAAAGCCAGATGACCAACAGGAGGCCCATTAAACCACTGGGTAATGGCTTTATTGGGATGTACACTCCTGAGTGAACTCCTCAGTCCAAAAGAGCGGGTCTGGGAGAATCGCGCATGTGTTCCGCAGTACAGAAAATTTAAAGGGCCCAGTCCAGAAAAGGAAGGCTAAAGGCAGGAAGAGAAGAGCTATGAGGTAGGAAAGAAAGGTATTTAGAGTCCTGTGTCCTCTGGGATTGGTCAGGGGATCCTGCTGAGGTCAGAGTCCTTCTGGGATGAGTCAGGAAAAGTCCACTGATTGGTAGGAGGTGCCACTACCGCTTATATATCAGCCTCTGGTTGGCTGTTCCTTTGCACGTACAGGCTGCTTCCTACTTTGTTCCGTGCAGCCTGTGGCGGTGGCCAAATTGTATGTTCTGTGTTCGCCTCGCAAGAAGAAACTCAAAATCTTGAGCAGACCTAACATATATTAGCTATTGGATCATGCAGGCACAGTGATGGCACCCCTGCTGGCCGTCTTAGTAGTTCCAATTGGGTTCAGTTAGAGGAATGGCTGCTTCACCTATAGGGAGAGTCTTGTCTGTTAAATGAACTTGATCAGCATGGTCTCGAGCAGCCTGCCGGATGCAGGTGCATTCATCTGGGCTAAGGGTGGTAGAGTGAATGACATAGGTGTTGTGCCAAGTAAGATTATAAGTCTGAGAGAGATACTAGAATTCCTAATGTAAGTAGAAGAGTCAGCAGAGAAGGACGCCAGGCGCTCTTCAATCTGGGAAAGATCCTGAAGTGAGAATGGAGCATGAACTTGGATAATCCCTTTGGTGCTGACCACTTCCCTGAGCAGACAAAGAGGCTTAGGGTCAGCTGGTAAGGGGACCTGTGGGATTTGGGGGTGTGGCTTTGGGGTATATATTTGTATCCGGCCAGTGAAGATCTTTCTCTCTCCCAACTGATCATCATATGAGCTGGTTCCCTCCACCACATTTTCCCACCATGATGTTCTGCCTCACCTTGAGCCCCAAGGAATAGAACCAGCCTTCTATGGACTAAGACCTCTGGAACTGTGAGCTATCACATAAACCTTCTTTCCTCTATGGTTGTTTCACTGTCACAGCAGTGAAAAAGCTGACTAAAACACACTCTAGCAAGAGAAAGAGAGAAAATTCAAATTACTAAAACTCATGATGAAAAAGGAAATTTCACAACAAACACTACTCAAATACAAATGATAAACGGAAAATGTTTTGAAAAGTTATACTCCAAGGAAAAAGATCATGAAGACATCAACAAATTTTTAGAGTCATATGACCTACACAAATTTAATCAAGAGGACATAGACAATTTTAACAGATTAATTTCAAGCATTGAAATAGAAGATGCCATAAAAAGCCTACCAAGAAAAAAAAAAGTCCAAGAACAGATGGATTCTCAACTGAGTTCAACCAGACCTTCAAAGTGTTGCATCCAACCCACACCTCTCCCCAAGAAGTACAGCCCAGACAACTCTGCAGAAGCAGCAAAGTTTATGGAGGAAATAGGCACACAGGCCAATTGATTGGAGTCAGCTCTCCTTTCCTTCAGAGAGTGACCCTGAAATGAGGGTTTCAGAGGTTATTATAGAGTGGGCTAGCTACATGACTCAGGAAGACAGGATTTGGCAAATATTCAGTCTATAGTTATTTACAGTTCAACCATGATGGTGCCTCCTATGTCCCCTTTCAGTTCCTGGAACTTTAGTTAACTGGCCAGTGGGTCTGGCAGCCTGTGGTTTGGCCCCATCCATGAGAAGCAAGCACAGCAAAGCATTAATCACAGAAACACAAAAAGCAGGTTAGCAGATATGTGCAGGCCCGAGCCAGAGTGACTCCATTTTGAGTTTGGATTTTACAAAAGAAAAACTTATACCAACACTCCTCAAATTATTCCATGCAATAGAAAAGAAGAAAATACTTCCAAACTCATTCTATGAAGCTGGTGTCACTTTGATACCAAAACCAGACAAAGACACATCAAGGAAAGAAACCTTCAGACCCTGATGAACATAAACACAAAATTCTTAATAAAATATTATTATAAAAAAATAATGTACCATGATCAAATGGGGTTCATTTTCAGGATTTTAAGGTTGAGTCAACATACAGAAATCAATAAACATAATTCATTACATCAGTAGACTTAAAGACAAGATTCACATGATTATCTCAATAGATGCAGAAAAAGCCTTTCACAAAATGCGGCATCCATTTATCTTCAAAATATTGGGAAAACTAGGGATTGTAGGAACATCTTTCAACACTGTAAAAGCTATATCTGCTAAACCAAAGGCCAACATGGGGAAAAACTGAAAGCATTCCCAATAAAAACTGGTACAAGACAGGGATGCCTTCTTTCACCACTTCTGTTCAGCATAGTCCTGGAAGTTCTAGCAAGGGTGAATAGAAGGAAAAAAAATTAAAAGGATATAAGTAGGAAAAGAACTCAAAGTATCCTTATTTTTTGATGACATGATTCTATATTTAGAAGACCCAAAAAACTCCACTAGAAAACTTCTAGAACTTATAAATGAATTCAGCAAAGAAGCAGAATATAAAATTAACACCCATAAATCAATTGTGTTCCAATATATCTGAGATGAATCAACTGAAAGAGAAATTAGAAAAGCTATCAGATTCACAATAGTCTCAAAATATATATATTTAAGAAGCAATCTAATTAAAGAGGTAAAATCTCTACATTGAAAACTACAGAACTCTAAGGAATGAAAGTGAAGAAAATCTTAGAAGATGGAAAGATCTCTCATGCTCTTGGAAAGGCAGAATTAACATTGTCAAAATGGCCAAACTACCCAAAATGCTATAAAGATTTGATACAATTTATATTAAATTTCTGATGATGTTCTTCAGAGAAATAATAAAAAGAGTTATGAAATTCATTTGGAAAAATAAGAGGCCCAGAATAGACAAAGTAACCCTTAGCAAGAAAAGTGAATCAGGAGGCACTACAATACCAGACCTTAAATTATTCTACAGAGCTATAGTAACAAACAGCAGCATGGTTTTGTCACCAAAACAGATGTGAAGATCAATAATACATAATAGAAGACACAGAGACAAACCCACATAAATACAGTTATCCCACACTAGACAAAAGTTTCATAAATATACAATGAAGAAAATATAGTCTCTTCAATAAATGGTGCTGGGAAAACTTGACATCCATATGTAACAAAATGAAATTAGACACCTATCTCTGATTCTGCACAAAAGTCAACTCAAAGTGGATCAAGGACCTAGGCATCAGACCAGAGATGCTGTGCCTACTAGAATAAAAAGTAGGCCCAACTCTCCATCATATTGGCTTAGGAACCCAATTTCTCAACAAGACTCCTAAAGTGCAAGAAGTAAAATCAATAAATGGGATTGCATCAAACTAAGAAGCTTCTTCACAGCAAAGGAAACAATCAAGAGTGTGAAGAGAGAGCCTACAGAATGGGAGAAAATTTTTGCCACCTGCACTTCAGATAGAGCATTAACTTCCAGGATATATAAAGAACTGAAAAAGCTTTACACCAAAAACGAAACAAAACAAAACACAAACAACAACAAAATAACCCCATATATAAATGGACAAAGGAAATGAACAGATACTTCACAGAAGAAATTCCATCAGTCAACAAATATACATAAAAATGTTCAACATCACTAACAATTAGGAAAATGCAAATTAAAACTACACTGAGATTTCATCTCCATTTATAATGGCAATTATCAAGAATACAAGTAACAATAAATGTTGGCAAGGATGTGGGATACACTCATACATTGCTAGTGGGACTGCAAGTTGGCCCAACCACTCTGGAAAGCAGTATATAGGTTCCTCAGAAAATGGGACCATTATTTGACTCAGTTATCCTACTTCTCAGTATATACCCAAAGGACTTAAAATCAGCATACTAAAGAAATGGCTTCCACATCAATGTTGATAGCAGCTCAATTCACAATAGCTAAACTATGGAACCATAGCTAAGCTAGGTGTCCTTTAACACATGAAAGAAAATGTGGTGTACATGCACAATGGAATATTTCTCAGCCATAAAGAAGAATGAAATTATGACATTTGCCAGTATATGAATGGAACTGGAGACTATCGTACTACGTGAAATAAGCCAATCCTGGAAAACCAAAGACTGAATGTTTTCTCTGATATAGGGATGCAGACTTACATACAATAGATGAGGTGAGAGGAGGGAGAAGGGGAGGTTCACTGGATTGGAAAGAGTGGAGCGGGGGAAAGGGGGAGGGATTGGGAAAGACAGTAGAATCAATCAGACATAATTTTTCTATGTTCATATATTAATACATGACCAGTGTAACTCCACATCATGTACAACCACAAAAATGGGAAATTATACTCCATGTATTTATGATGTATCAAAATAAATTCTACTGTCATATATAATTAAAAAGAATAAGAATTTTAAAAAAACACTAAACACAGTTATTTCCGTCCTCAGCTTCTATCTTTTTTTTATTTTTTAAATTTATTTATTCTAATTAAGTATACACAATAGCAGAATATATTTTGATTCATTGTAAACAAATGGAGCACAACTTTTTATTTCTCTGGTTGTATACAATATAGAGTTATAGCATATGTGCAGTAATACATGGCCAAAATTTCTCCATTCTTCCCATGCCCCCTTCCCCATTATGGATCAGCATCCATTTACCAGGAGAACATTTGGCCTTTGGTTTTTTGGAATTGGCTTACTTCGCTTAGTATGATATTCTCCAGTTCCATCCATTTACCTGCAAAGGTCATGATGTTATTCTCTTTTAATGCTGAATAATATTCCATTGTGTATACATATCATAGTTTCTTTATCCATTCATCTAAGGAAGGGCATCTAGGTTGGTTCCACAGTTTATCTATTGTGAATTGACTCAGCTTCTATTTTTTATAGATAGACATAACACCCATCCAAAGCTCATGATGACATGTGATAAATAGTCAAATAAGATATTCTTCTTTCATGTAACAAAATTATATTGAAGATACATTAAAAAAACTAGAATTGAGTAAGACTGAACATTTCTCATTTATATATGCATAAGTTGAGTTCAGTAGAAAAATATTATTTCTTATAGAATCATTTTCAGTTACTGTTTAAAGGTTGTTGCATAGCAACTAATTGTTCATGGAACACTACTAATAATACCTGACCCATGTTACTTTATATCTGTTTTATTTTTAAAATTTATTTCCCAATAAATCAAGGTAGATAATTACAGACCTGAACATTTTTAAGATAAAGTTTCATTCTTTTAAATTATTATTAATGGAAGTCTTATTCACAACTTCTATTTGTTTTTAAGATATGTATATCAATTTTAAAGTGTTTTATCCCAGAATGAGACTGAAACAAAAATGTGTTTCAGCTGAGATATGTAGGTCAACAAAAAAAATAAAGACTTGCTTTAGAGCCCATCAATTGACCAACAATTTTTTAAATAAAATGGTCATTGTAAATGTTAAGTAGTGGTTGATATTTCTATTTTACTTTGTTAATATTTTAATACATTGAGAATCATATTCTGTTCTACTGAACACTTCAAATTAAAAGTTCTAGAATTGTAGTGTGTTAAATAACAAAATTATTTAGTTTTACTGTTGAAAAATATGGATATTAACATATATTAAGTCTTTTTATTTTTAGGATTTTGCTAAGAACTTAAAAAAAACCCCAAAAAAACAAGAAGAGTTGATTCCCACCTTCAACATTTTCTAACTGACTATGTTATTGATAGGCAAATTGGTGCTAGACCACAGTTCAGTGATTTCCTATATGAAGATAACAAAGACAAAATAGGGTATAGGTTATGGAATTTAACATGATAATGAATGCAAGATTCTTTGTACAGTGCTTAAAAAATGGCACATGATTAATTCATGTTGTACATAAATCCTCAATTGCGTTTCATATATATCAGAATGTTTTTCTGTTAACCATCATACTTTACTGTTAGGTTTTGGTAAATTGGGTTATGATACAGCTAATAAATGAGGTCACAATAAGCATTGAAAGAATGAATATATGAGGTGAATTTAATAAAGTAAAATTTAAAAAGAATGAATGTAACTTGCTTTATAGGAATAAAGAATAAATTTCTTAAGTTCCACATGGCTAGAAGCAATATGGACGAAGATATATTAGGAACTGTGTTGGTTTTCAAACACTGCTATAACTAGTATCCATAAACTTATCAGCTTAAAACAACAAATTATTTATTCTTTAGTTCCAAAGTGAAGAACTCACAGTGGACCTCAAAGGGGATAAAATCAATGTCAACAGTGTCAGCAGTGCTGTGTTCCTTCTACAGACTCTGGAGAGAAACTCTGCCCTTTTGCAGATTCTAGAGGATGCCTCCACTCCAACAGTAGCATCACTCTGCCTTCTGTTTCTATCATGGCATCTCCTTTTCTGATTCTGGTCCTACTGCTTTCCTCTAATAAGGACCATTGTGATTACATTAGTACCACTCTAATAATTGAGGTCAATCTCTCCATCTCAATGTCTTTAATCTAATTGCATCTTTGTAGTGTGTTTTCCCATATAAAATGAAATTCTCAGGTTTTGATGGCTCAGTTATGATATCTTTTAGGAGTGAGCTTTATTTTGCCTATGACAGAAATTTGAAGTGGGATATGTGCAATACAAGGCAGCAAAGGAACTGGGTGTAAGTAACATTAACATCGTATCAGGCTTCTGTAGAAAAAACATGTTTCTAATGGAAGAAATAATCCAGCTTAAATCTGCTTAAATCACAGAATTTACATTATAGAAAACTGGGACTAGGATAGAAAGTGAACTTAAAAACATAAAGTATTGTTCAAATTTGAAAGATTTGTGTGTAAAAAGAGAATACCATGAGTTTCGCCAAATGGTTATGAGGTTTTCTGAGGAAGAGATTAGTATCACTCTAAAAATTAAAAAGCTAGAAACAGCACCGTGAAGTAGAAGTTGTAGTGTAGCAAGCCTCTGAGTCATCATGGAAGGAAACAGTGCTTTTCTTCTCCAGACATCTCTAAGCTCAGAGTTTACCAAATCCTTTATGGACAAGGGATAAAAGGGATTAGAGCATCAAAGTTTGAATTAAACTATATTACTTTTGTTCTTACTTTTAAAACTTTATTTTATAGTGCTTTTATTTTACTATCCTCTGTCTTATGTTGAGAGCAGAGTCACTCAAGTGGTTGTTATTGTTAGATCTTTTTTCCCTTTTTTTTTTCTGTCAAGTGAGATCTTGTATATGTGAGTCAATATTGATCTTAAGTAATAGATCTTCAATCAGAGATTGAATGAATCAGATGTAGAAGCAAGGATGTCTGTGAAGTACATGCCCTGTGTATCATGAATGAGTTAATTTCTATTTAAATGGATAAAATAGAATAAAAACTTCACATTTATAAAAGACACCCAAATTGCAAGGCAGGAGAACTTAGTGTAATTGCAGGAAAGAAGACAGTCAACACAATTCATTTCTAAGTTGTGCCAGTTAGCTTTACATTATTGTAACACATGTATAAGAGGTGAGTCAACTTAAAAAGAGAAAAGGTTAAGTTTGGCTTATAGTTTTGGAAGTATCAGTCTGTTGTCAGCCCCATTGCTTTTAGCCTTGTATAAGGCAGTATCTCATGGTAAGAATGTATGGCAGAGGAATCATGTTCCCCTCATGGCATCCAGAAAGCAAACAAAAGCAGAGATGGGAAGGAGCTAGTCTCCATGTCCCATTCAAGGTCACATGCCCAATGACTTACAACCTCTCATTAGGCTCCACTTCTTAAAGGTCCTGCAACTGCAATACAGAGCAAAAGACTTGGAAACAAGTCTTGAGATAAAATGACTTTTGGAGAACATTTACGATCTAAATTATAGTATAAGTACATAAGGGGCTACATAGTGAAAAAAGAACTACATTTGTTCACCTTTATAAAACTTTTGAAGATATTATGCATAAAATATTATTAATCCACTGAGAGAAGGCAACAGAGATGTTATCATTTGAATTTATATACAAAATAATGTTGTTATAGATTATTTTCTTAGACATATATAAATAAATAAAAGAATTATGTCTTCTCAATGTCTCAAAAATCACAGAATTTGAGAAACAAGATGAATTTTCTACTCAAACCATAGAATCTGAAATTCTGAGGGAATCTATCATTATGTGTGTCTCAATTCCTCAACGTATTATTTTTAAATTTTCTGGAAGCCACAAACTCTTAATGAAATTTTAGAAAAAAGAAGAAAAATTTAAAAAAATATGTTTGTGAAGATTTTATGTCCACATATTTTCCCGATGGTATTAAGGAAGGAGTTCATAACCAAGAATCACTAAGCAAGGGACATAAAGGTGAGAAGTTTTAGGTACACACACAAAAAAAAAAGAAAGAAAGAAAAAGAAAATAGAAAAAGAAAAAGAGTTTATAAAACATGATGGAAAACTTGAAAAATAGGATAAAAATTTGTTTAATTTTTCAAAAAAATAGAATTTAGAGTTGATTGTAAACTTCTTTCAAAGAAGTTAATGATTTTTTTTTCAATTTGATTCCCTTTGTCATCAGCAATTCAGAATCTATTGTGCATATATAACCTGTTCAGCATGGATCATAGTTAAACAAAGAACATTAAATTTACTACTGACCTGTGAAGGGAGGTGTGCACTTGAGATTAAACAGGAAGGAACATTAAATTCTTATTCAATGTGTAACCCATTTACCTTTCAAGCCAATCAAGGAATCATTCTTTTTGTCAGGAAAAATTTAACATCTAAAACACACATACAAAGATGATATTTATAAGAAAGAATTAAGAAATTAAACAGATACTTTCTCTTGACTTCATGGATAATGAGTGATTACCCATTTCTCAGTAAGGTGAGAAGAACCTGTGTATTCATATCATTTTTAGTGTACAATCTTGATAAATAACCTGTGTAAAGTTCTATTAATAATGTGTGAATCCAATCATTTCTGGCAAACTTCATTTTTACAAAGTTGAGTTTAAAATTCTTTCATTATACACAGACCTTTGTATGAGAGCCAGTTGAATATTTGGAACTTCTCTAAGTGATTATAATAATTATATTGAATAAATATGCTAGAAATTGAATAAATGTGCCACTAAATGGGAAATCATAGGGTCAATACTTTGATATGTAATGTTCAACTCAATCTAGGTTGACCTGGAATGATTATTAAACCTGCATATTTTACGCCTATATCCAGAAATTATTACTGCATATTGTGAGAAATATTATTAAAATAACAAAACTTTTTAAAAACGTATTTGTTTCTGGAAGTTGTTATGAACTACCCAAACTCAAGAACCGGTTGTTCCTCTACAAGGAAAGAACTGACATGGATGTAAATATGTTGTAAAGATATTTTATAGGAAGAAATTTGAAAACATGTGTGCATTTAACATGTGGTGCTAGCAGTTATATTGTCCTCAATAGACAGAGTGTAGATACATTTGGACAACAGATGGTCTTTTCACCTAAAGACATTTGTCTTAGAGAGGAATCATCCATCAGTTAGAATGAGCAGGTGGTACTTTCCTGACCTCTCTTCCCCTTACTTTCTACCTGCAGAGCAAAGAATAATTTTCCTTACTATACTTTTATGAAAGCAAAAGGAAAACTGATCAACCAAAACCAAGTAGTTAAAAAGAATATAAATTCAATGCATTGCTTATTTAGCAAATTGAGTTTGGGTGACCATATTGGTTAGTTCAGATCTTAACTTGAAAATGAACTCATAGTTCTTATCATTCACTTTGTAGATAATGATATTCAAAGCAGGTAGTGAGTCAACTAAGGTCAAAGAAAAAGTTGAAAATATAAGATTTCTAATATCTTATTTTTTTAAATTAGGGAATGCTAATTATTTTTTGGGGGGTGCCAAGGATTGAACTCAGGGGTACTTGACTACTGAGCCACATCCCCAGCCCTATTTTGTGTTGTATGTAGAGACAGGGTCTCACTGAGTTGCCTAGCGCCTCACCATTGCTGAGGCTGGCTTTGAACTCGCGATTCTCCTGTCTCAGCCTTCCAAACTGCTGATATTACAGGTGTGTACCACTGAGCCTGGTTTAGAGAATTCTAATTTTAAAGGTCTGCAAAACCTGGAGGTTATATAGTACTCCTTTGGTGATGCAAATATCAATCTGCTTAATTAGTTTTATCACCAATTTAGTTATCAGGATATGGTGAAGAGACCATTCATTCAGAAGAAAAAAAAAGTGTTCAGTTGGGATTCTGTTGTTAACTAATAGTTTTCCACAGGTTAGTATGAAGATTATTTACCCAATTGTACTATCCATGGCCCCTTTTTGTGCCTGGATAGTACCTATAGGTTACATGGAGACCAAAGAAGATACCTGGAGATGGCATGTGAAACACAAATTTCCTTGGAAATTGCTTATGAAGAAGGTCCAGTGGCAATGATCTGGACAGATAGCACCTCAGTACTTCCCAGTGCTTCTTGAGAAAGCAGTATCTCCATCCCTTATGGCACCTTGTCCAGTAGTGACCATCTGGAAGAGCACTTATCTGCTCCACAATGTTCTGTTCTTGCCAATTACCACAGGGAGAGGGGCTTTATAGTTCAGGCTTCATAAACAGTAACATCATTAGTTTGATTGGTTCCATTGCATGACCAACATTCCAAGGAATAGTTATCTTGTCATATAGGCAGGAAAGCAGTTTCTACAGATCACACTGGTTTTCCCTAGTTTCCAGGGAGTGCAAGTGAGTCTTTAAGATAATTCTTCCCTGGACATTGCAGGCTGGGCCCACTTTCATTGTTCCCTTGACTTGACTAGTTTCTTGGGAATGGAAAGGAGACTTTTAGGGATGTGATGTTTTATGTTCTCTTTTTCACAAGGAGGATACACCTACTGGCTCTCTTCCAAGGAAAGAGTCTTGATACTTGATACTAAATTTCTCAGACTGTTTTGGACAGAAAGGCGTTAGAGAGAAAGGCCTAAGGGAGGCATCAGAGGGAAATGAGGAGTGAGAATGTGAGAAGGGATTTCTTATTTTCAGTTCTTAGCAGTGTTGTTCCAGTTAGAAGACAGTTGTAGCTCTGTTGCTCCACCTTCTGCCTCTCCCAGCACCAGCTGTGTTACAAGCCTCTTGAAACAAAATAGCTAAACCTTCTGCAATGCTTCTCTGTTGCAGTTTTACACTCCCTGCACACAACCAAGCTCTCTAAGCCACAGCTATGTAGATGCTTTTCCAAGGTCTCTCTTTGCTATGCCAAAGGTAGATATGGACATTACTATGTCCTGATAGCACTGTATGTGGGCTACCTCACTTGCCAAAAGAATTAATTTGGGTGTAGTTTGCTGCATTCCTGATGCAAGATAGGCCTGTCTTTAGGAATGGCTCTTCCCTGACTATGGAGAGATGAATTCTGAGCCCTTGGAATAATCTGTCTAACAGGTGTATTTCTTTATGTCTGAAGCCTTAGGGCATAAGGTACCTGTGTGATCAGATAGTTATGCTAACAATGTGATTTACAGTGAACATCTGCTTTTGAATGCCTAAGGCTTTGGGATTTAAGGTACCAGTTTAATTAGATAGTTAAGACTGATGATGTTATTTTTGATAAATGCCTGTTCCTTCCCTCGCTCCCCTCTCCGAGTAGCTGAGGTCAGTTACTGTGTGCCTGAATGCCTGCTGGGAGAGTATAGCTGGAGATTTGTCCCTGGTCTCTCCTGGACTTCACCCAGTATGCTTTTTCCTTTTGTTGATTTTAATTCATGTCCCTTATTTTTAATTAGTATGTATTAATTGTCCCTACAAATGGAGTTTGATGTAATATTTCAGCACACAGCACAAACTTATCAAACATTCTCTTTATCCTCTCCCAATCCCCTTCCCAACCTGGAGTAAACAGTATTTTACATTAGGGTCATTGTTTTCTTTTTTTACTTTAACATAGGACAGAAAATATAGAGAACATATGATACTCTTCTTTCATCAGTAGCTTATTTTATCTAACTTAATGTTTTCCATTTCTATCCACTTTGCTAAAAATCAGGATTTCATTCTTCTTTCTGGCTGAATGCCATTTCATTGTATATATTTCATACTACATATTTTTTATTCATCTATCTGTCCATTGATAGACACCTCAGTTGTTTCCATATCTTGGTTATTGTGAATAGTGCTGGAATAAACATCTCTTTAATAAACTAACATCATTTCCCTTTGGGTAAATACTAAGAAGTGAGATAACTGGATAATTTGGTAGATCTACTTTTTGTTTTACAAAGAACTTACATTTTGTTCTTTGTGATATTTGTACTAATTTACATTCACAGTGTATGAGAGATTTTTTTCTCCACACTTTTTTTGTTTTTGTTTTTGTTTTGTTTTTTGGATGATGGCCATAGGAACTGGGGTGAAATGATAAATGCTTTTATTGTAATAAACTTTTATTGTGAGAGTAACAGCTTTTCTGAGTCCCATATTTCATTAGTGAGTCATTAAGACTTTGACCTTGAGGACCTGCTCTAAAACTCAGTTTTCCTTTTGTGGTTTTTTTTTTTTTTCTGGTACTGGAGATTGAACTCAGGGGCACTCAACCACTGAGCCACATCCCCAGCCCTATTTTGTGTTTTATGTAGAAACAGGGTCTCACTGAGTTGCTTAGCACCTCACCGTTGCTGAGGCTGGCTTTGAACTTGTGATTCTCCTGTCTCAGCCTCCCTAAGTGCTGGGATTACAGACTTGCGCTACTGCGCCCGGCTCCTTTTGTGGTTCTTTCAGCTTTTCTAACATCTATGTAACAACAGCCAGAATTAATAATTCCTTCTGTTTGAAACATTGAATATTTTCTGTTTTCCAGATTGAATATTTGCTGATATCCTTTTTCAGTTATCTAATTTATGGAATACTTACTCATAATTTTAATGAGTTTTATGTAAGAGATATATTATTTGGTTTGTCACAAATAATTCTGTGGCAAGGAATGCTCTGTCTCAATTAATTACCACTATTGACATTTGCTTATTTATCTATAAGAGAAAAGAGTACATTATATTTTGATAGATATGATAGGCCCTAGTTTTCCAGAATTTTGGAATTATTATTTCAGATACATCTCTTTTGAAGCTTTGGAAAAAATGGAATTGAAGCATGGCCTTTGGATTTAAGTCTATTACTGACATCGTGAAATTGGAATACTCTATGCTTTGATTCTCTTGTCTTCAAAATGGTTACATATTTTGCATAGTTACTGAATACTTTTCAGAGTTCCTGGCAGGTTTTTGCTTTTGTTTTTGGTACCAGGGATTGAACCCAGAGACACTTAACCCCTGGGCCACATTCCCAGCTCATTTTTATTTTTATTTATTTATTATTATTTTGAGACAGGGTCTCACTAAGTTTCTTAGGGCCCCACTAAGTTGCTAAGCCTGGCCTTGAACTTGTGATCTTCCTGCCTCACCCTCCTGAGCAACTGGGATGACAGGCTTGTGCCACTATGTGTGGTTACTGGAAATTTTAAATGAGAAAATATGTGAAAAAAGCTTTTTATTAAGCTTTTACTATTATTTTCCAAAAGGATATAATAGAGTTGTGTAGAACACTAACTATGGAGTTAAATGAATGCGTATTCAATTCTTGTTGAAAGATTTAGGTAACCTAATTATAATAACTTTACAAGCATTAAGACCATGTACAGAAGTATTGGTTCCGTAAATGTTGGTTCTGTAAGGTTCAATAAATGGTGAATTTTTATTGCTATATTCTTTGTCTATTGCTCTAGATTTTGTACCTTTGTTTTCAGAAAGTTTGGTTTCTATGTTCATTTTACAAAGGAAAATTTGTTTCTTCATCTTTGTCACTATAAGATCATAAACCCACTTAGACTAATTGAAGATTGTCTTCTTATGTTAACAGTGTTGAGTCCTCCAACGTTCACGCTAATCAATCTGAAGTTAAATTTTATATTGAAAGTAGAAACTATTGATTTTAACCAATTTTCTCTGTGGTAAACTTGCAAATACTTAATAATTTTGGAGATAGAGAATTATTATTCTTCACAAGGACACAGGCTAAAATGTTTGCCAAGTTTTCCAGGAATTTAAAGTGGCAAGTAATAATTTTACAGTTGGTTTCATAGATTTTCAAGTAGGTTTAAATTGTTTCATTTTGCAGATGGTAGCATTAATGCTTGATGAGTACAATTTGTCTATGTTTTAGCAGCAGGTTTATTCATAATCTATGAACAACACAGTTGGATGTTTTTTAACATTACCTCTTGTCAAGAAACAAATACAATACAATCTATAGTGAGACAGATGCCCAAACATAATTTTACCATTGTCAATATGATTATTTTAGTATTTTTGTGCCACTGTGAAATCAGTGATGTATAGAGCTAACATATTGCTTTGGTTCTAATTTAAAGGACCAGTGGTCTATGACTATGTATGTGAGAGTTTCCAAAGAATGAAGGGCCAAAGATGAAATCAATGGAAAAAAAATTAGAAATAACAGAAGAAATGCTAAAATGGGTTAGGAAAAGTGTATTTATTACATACCAAGCACGTTGTTATGTAAGTTAGAGGACAATTATGTATGTCTGTATGGATGGATGGATAATAGTGTATTTATTACATACCAAGCACGTTGTTATGTAAGTTAGAGGGCAATTGCAATCATATATGTTTGTCTGTATGGATGGATGTAATTTGAGAATATGATAGTGGCATTAGTGGTCATGAAGAAGTGTCAGATCTTAATTTATTTTGAAAGTTCCAAATTAGATTAGATACAAACTGTCAGAAAAAGAGCAAAGAGAACATCTAGCATGACTTCTGTTTGCTTTACATTACAAACTAAGAAAATGAGGTTGGACTTTCATGAAGAGTAGAAGGCTGGGGAGCACAATTTGAAGATGCAGTGGAAATCAGAATTGCAATTTTAAACACATTAAACTTGAGATTCTTCCAGTTATTGAAGCAGTTATCTGGTAAGTCATTAGATAATTGAGTCTGGAGTTAAGATTGTACAGGAATGGGAAATAAGTTTGAAAGTTTCCCTATAGATTTCATTTAAAGCTGTGGAACAGGAAAGAGTATAGCTTGAAAATGAGAAAGTAGGAAGAAAGAAGGACCCAAGAACTGAGGAGCCCTCTCTAAAATTAAGTAAAATGAAGAGTAGTCCAAAGGAAATGTGAAGGTAGCTTCATGTGTAAGTTTGTAAAAAATCCAAAAGAAATGACATAACAAACTCATGAGAAAATAACTTTGCTAAAATGGTAATCTGTAAATATTGCTGTGCATCTCATTTTCCTACTATTATTGCCTAAGATTATTTACAAATCTTAGAGTGAGTAAGTTATCAGATTATAATGATACCTGATTTGAGCCCTTTAAATATGGATCTCATGAATACTAATATGAAAAGGTACAAAGATGCATTTGTTGAGAAAGGCTGAATGTCTACATATGATAATTGTATACACTATAACTTAAGTTCAGTAACTGTCACTCTCTGGTGAACTACACAGTGGGCTCTGCTTTAATGGTCAGCCATTATTTGTTATTTTGGTAACTAGTGAAAACTATTCTACAACTTTTGATATAAGGTTGATTTTGCCCCCTTTTTAATACACTTTCTTTCATTGAAAATTTGCATTTATTTTCAGTCTCTTTGTCTCTTAATTTATAATAGTAAATTTCCCCCCCCTTTACTGGGCTCTACCAGATACTGGCTGTATGATTTGTATTTTAACTGGTAATATCTTGTTTTCTTGCTATTGTAGCACAACTGAATAGTCAATCTTTTGTATCTGTTTCTGCAATCTGCTGGGTAGGGCCAAATGGAGTCATATTAACCTTCTTTGGGTTAAAAAGTAAATATCCGATTGGAATGTGAGTTAATTTATTATTTTCCTTCATTGGACAGAAATTTGTTCATCTAATTTTCATACTGCAATGTTAAATTCACCTGCTGTTTATGAATTCAGGGAATGCCATATTGATATCTTATAAAAAATAACAGATTATGTAAGTGGTAAAAATGGAACACACTGATTCAAGCAAAGGCTTGCCATTTATCGAATTCCATGTTCTTTTACTGCCTTCATAATGTCTCTTGCATGAAAGTACAAAGCTCACAAATAAACTAGAAGGAAGTTAGGAGAGGGAGAAGGAAATTTCCTAAGTATGTTCAGGGCATGGGGATTTCAGTCAAAATTTTTCGTTTATTCTGTCACTCCTATAGTATTAATGTTAAAAGATAGATTTCTTTAGTGCTGTAGTCATGAATCTGTGCTCTATTTCTTATGCAAATCTTATGAGAAGATACTGGATGAATAATCTTATCATTGTTATTGAACTGACAACCTGAGACTATGTCATCATTCTCAAATATTGCTTATTCTGTTATAATTGGTACTAGCCATTCTCAAAAAGCATAATAATTATACAAGATAAAATAAGAAAACTTCTTTCCTAGGAAGAGACAAATACAAAATTGTAGACAAGCTAAAAATCTTTTAATTTAGCATGGGGCATCTTGATTTAGTATGTAGGGGAACTGATATAGAGTCAAGCTACTCTCTAAACCTAGGCGTAAGGACTGTTGCTTTGACTACATTACGCTGGCATGTGTGTCAAGAATGAATCTTTGAGTACAGTGAGAAGGCAAAGATATATGCTCATCAGATCCTGTTTGTACTTCTGCTTGGGCACATGGAAAAACCACTTTCTACCTCACTAAGCAGATCATGTGACTATTTTTGATGAATGAGTTGTGAAAATAAAAGACATTTTTCACTTCTATCCTGAAGCAACCTAAACTGCCCATACAATTATTCAGTCTTTCTCTCCCTTTGCAGCAGGTGTCCTGGTAGAGACCTCCTGCTGAGCTGCCAAAGCCATAAAATTGAAGCAGGCTACATTTTTTTTTTTTTTTTGCAGTTTGAGAGCAGATTCTCTGGGCTTTGTTGAATGCAAACTTTGTTTCTAATAAGCCAGAGAGATATGGGGTTATTTGCTACACAAGAACAAGAATATTATCTTCTAATTTAAGCACTTAAAGATACTAAGAGTTGGTCCAGATATTTGTAAATCTAGAATAAAACAACCAGCATTATGAATTATCAAGCATTTTAAAGTCAGAGGCACATAGACAACCTTGAAGACTGGACAGCAGTTATAAAATGGAAGACAGGTTATGTGTAGTTTCTAGTACCTCTTTTTAACATGAAATACTTTTTATTTCCTTTTCGAATTGACTTCATCTTCTACTGAAACTACAATGTCACATTTAGAGAAAGAAAATGTATATTAGAAGCATAAAAATAGAATTCTCTTCTTGAGTAGGCACCACCTGCTCAGTGCACAATCTCTCATTCTCCTTGTAATTTTAGCAAATTGCATTTGACATGTTTTTTTCTATCTGTGGAATGCTGTCAATGATGGAAGAGGATCTGCCTTATTCTGGGAAAATGCTATTAGTAATGATAGTCACAGATCAGCAAAATTATAGAAGGTATTGCAGGATAATCAAATGATGCCTGTGGACTAACAGTGATTAAAGAATCATCACTGGCTCTCGGAGAGTTTTATTTGTCTGTGTAAAATAAGTTAATCCTACTGAGATATAGGTTCTTATTTTGAAAGCTCTTATACACATTGCAGATTGATAGTTTTTTTTAAAGTAAATGCTTAGCGAATAGTTTGAAAACACTGAAAACAAATGGCATGTTTTATAGTTGGCCAAAAAATTTGCAGTGATTTGCATTGGCAGTGGGAACATAGACTATTACAGACCTGCTTTCCTTGGTATGATTTCTCTGGCAGAAGATGATTATTTATTACAAAGAAAGAAAAACTAAATAATAGAGATTTGTATTTACAAAGTTATTTAAGAATTTCATAAGATTTCTATCTCAGAAACTGGAAATTGGTTTTGTTATATTTACTAAATATACTTGCCCTTTGAATTGTTTTAGTATCCTTTGCATGTTAATCATCCATTTACTTTTATTGATAGTTGACTTTTTACCAGAGAATATAATTAAAAAGGATTGATAATTGAAAAGATAAAAGGTGGCTTGGGAATATATAATTTTAAGTAGTGAATATATTTGTTTATGTCTTGGTAATATTATTTTATGTGTGTGTTGTGGATTGGCAGGTGAATGAGTGGACATTTTAACACTTTGGGTGAGATAGATATTATCTATATTGAGATGTACTAGGACAAATAATATAAAGAACTCTGTAAGTGGTTTTCTCCACAAAATGGTATTTGGACACAAATCTTTTATGGCATTAATGTTCTGCCTTTCATGATATTCTAGAGGCTCCATATAAATTTTGGGTCCATCTTGGGTTAATGATTTCCAAAACAGATTTAAAACTAGAGGTAGACAGTACTCTACACTGAAAAAGTACTCATTTCTAAGAAGGAATCACTATTGTAGATTGTACTATTGGCCCCAATTCTTTCTCTATATTATTTCCTTTGTTATATGAATTTGCAGTTCACTCTACAAAGTGAATATTATGCTTCATCATATTTTGAATTAGAATTCTGCCTTATGACTTGCTTTGGTCAATTGTATGCTAGTAAGTGGAACAATTGCAGGGACTTTAAATGTTTCATCATGATTTGGGAATTCCTTTTGTGCTGGTATAGTCACTTGGAGAAGACATATCTTAGCTAACTGAGGAAGAAGACAGGCAAGTAGAACAGATGTAGATTTTAAGATCTGCAATTTGCAGTGTGCAGCTGCAACAAGTTGACACATAGCCACCCCAGTGCACCCACAGAAGTGTTGTGTTGCTTTAACCCACTGAATGCTGTGGTACTTTTTCATACAGAATTATTGCAATGATACCTGACTGATAAAGTGAGGAATGCCACAGTTTTTAAGAAACTAGGACTGGACTATCTCTCTGGAACAATCTGAAAATTCCAAAAAAGTTAAAGAATTTGCTATCATCTCCTAGTATTCTATCTCTATTTATGAATCCACAGGGAAATATTAAAAGGGGCCATGTTAATTTAATTATTTTTTGCTTATGGGTGCCAAATGTTTTCTCTCTGTTTTTTTTTAAGGCACAAGTTTTTCTATCAATATTTGTGACCTGCACAGTCTCAATATTAGGGATGGGGTGGTGAGCTCTTGCTGTGTATCCAGACTGGTCTTGAACACTTGGGCTCAAGTGATTCTCCCTCCTCAGCCTCTCAAGTGCTGGGACTACAGGCTTGCATTCCTAAACTCACCTAATTTTTGAACTGTATAGAAAGACTTTAAAATTATCTCCATACTTTGGAAATGTTGGGTTACCCTTCCTTTGACTTAGTGTACTTGCCTGATTCTTCTTAGCCTTACATACAGATCCTGGATACTACCCATTGTTTTCTATGATATGAAATTAGCAGATAGATCTCAATTCCAAAAGTACTATAATATTTTCTTATGTCCCTTAAAATTTAATAGCCTCAAATTATCAGAAACATTACCTGGTGACCTTTAAATATCTGTGTTTCTCTTCATCTTGTCCACTTGTCATCATACGAACAGTGACTGGTAACTTAATACTTATGAGACATCTATGGGGCAATTCTTAATCTACAATAGTCTACTCAGTCTACTAAGTATTATATGATTAAAGTGTTTATAAATCCCAAGGCTGTCTCTAGGAAGCTAAAATTAAAAGTGCTAAAAAATTTAATACTTCGCTAACATTGATGGAGAAATACAGATAAAGGAGCTCCGAGAAGAGACAAAAGAGGAGCTAAAGCAATCAAAGTCAGAAGAGCTGTGCTTGCCATCTGCCTTCCAGATTTATTACAGGCACACCTTATGACTAAACCGTGGGCTTATGTGGGATGTTATTGTGAAAATCACTATAAGATATATAACATGAGCAAATGGGAAAGCAGAAGGCTATCCAAACACTTTTTGAGCTATAGTCCTTTAGTGAAAGCTGGCTCATTTTATACTATTTTATTCTAGACAGGGGAAAATCTTGGCAGCAAGAATCCAAAAATAGTATAAATTTTTTTCACTTTACAAAAAACCTTTTTAAAACAAGAATGACAGAGGACAAGACACTTTAATCTTTTGATATAACTTTAAAGAATTTCAATCAGATTTAAGTACACTTGAATAATTGTAGTACATAAACTTCATGTGTTTTTACATTTTTAATCACCAGAGGTAGTTTCAAAAATCATTATATGTTACATTTAAACATAGTTAATTGAGTACACACTATGACTTTCCGAATGCACAGAAATTTGGATAACCTTAGGGTCAAGCATGTTATGAAACTTATTATTAGTTTAAATTTTAACTAAACACAATGTTGAATTTAATTCTTTGGTATTTTTGCTTTTCTAAGAAATAAATCTTTAATATTCCTGTGAATGATCATCAGAAAGCAAGGTATAGGAACCAGGGTATAGCTTAGTTGGTAGAGTGCTTGCCTTGTATGTGCAAGGCCCTGGGTTCAATCTCCAGCACCACACACACACACACACAAAAAAAAAAACAAAAAAGATCCAGAAAGCAAAGTATATTTATATACTCTTTGAATGCAATCTTTTATTGAAATATTACATCTCTACATAAACATGCACAAATACTAAAGTTAAATCTTGATGTACTTTTGCTGAACGAATGCAGCTGTTCAATTAATATCCAGAGCAAGAACAAAACATTTTGAGCATTGCAGAGGCTCCTCTTATCATCTTTCCAATAGCTCTGTACTATACATTCACTGCAAAGAGCTATGCCAATATGAATACATGTTTTGTATTTAAATGTATTTATTAAAATATCAAGAAAAATTGTGACATGAAAATAATGTACTTTCATTGAATACTATAAATAAAAATACCAATGATAATTCTATCGCCTACTATAATTAGCAAGTTATGTCCATAAGTTTTATTTTGATATCTGTCATATCTGTAATATGATAGAAATACATCCATGATTTCAATGGCTGATAAGGTTTTACTATTCTGATTTTAAATTCATATTTATCAAAAGAAACAAGTACTAAATTTCTTGTTAAAGATTAGTGAAAATAAATATGCAGTTTTTAAAGATCTAAATTTGGTGTTGAACTGATACATAAAATCCATAAAGCTTGTGCATGTTTTTCAGGTACCATGTATTTAACATGTATATGTTATGTAATGTTTCAATCAAGTTAAATATATCTGTCATTATTGTCAATATTGTTCATTTCTTTATGATAAAAACATTTAAACTCCTTTCTCTAGCTTTTTGAAATGTGTACTTTCAGTTAGATAGGAGTAAAAAGTTCTGGTATGTTATTTCCCAGTAGCATGACTATAGATAATAAAGTACTGAATATTTCAACAGTATATTTTTGAAAACCATTTCAAAATCAAATTTCCTGGAGTTAATTTTTCCAGTAAATAAGGAATCTCTCTATTATATAGGAGTAAACCAAAGGAACATGCTAGAGTTTGATAAGTTTTACTTTATAATTTATCATTGTATATTTACAAAATCTCTGCAGGACAACTAAAGGGAAAACCTTGTGGGGAAGCCAGTCCTACCTCCAGTCGTCCATAAAATAGGCCTGAGTGAGAATCACCTGAGCCCAGTCAGCCCTTAGAAACAAAAGATTATAATAAGCAGTGGCTGGCTGAGTGTATTAGGGTACACCTGTAATCCCAGTGACTCTGGAGGATGAGGTAGGAGGATTGAAAATTCAAGGACAACTTCATCAATTTAGTGAGACTCTCAGCAACTTAGTAAGACCCTGTCTCAAGCTAAAAAAAGATAAAAAAGACTAAGAATGTAGCTTAGTGGTAAAGCACCCTTGAGTTCAATCCCGACTGCTAAAAAAACCATGACAGTTGGGGCTGGGACTATAGCTCAGCAGTAGAGCGCTTGCCTCACATGCGTGAGGCCCTGGGTTCGATTCACAGCACCACGTACAAAGTAATAAAATAAAGACATTGTGTCCATCTACAACTAAAAAAATATTAAAAAAAAAAAAAACCATGAATGTTTACAATACATGGCGGCTGGCTGTGCTTGGTGGTGCCTGCCTGTAATGTCAGGAATTGGGGATACTGAAGGACCACAAATTGGAGGCCAGCCTCACCAATTTAGTAAGATCCCTCTATCTGAAAATAAAATAATTTTATAGAAGGGCTAGTGTGTAGCTTAGTGGAAAGCACCCTAATATTCAACTCCCAGGGCTATAAGACAAAAAATTGTGGCTGTTCTTTCATGTCACTACTTTAGAGGATGATTTGTCACACAATAATAGCAACTGAGCCAATGTTTGTACTTTAAAGTGCTATAACAAAAATGTAAATGTGTTATTGGCTTTGAGACAAGATCACAATTGGGTATACAGGAGTGTTTTAGAGAAAGCTTGGGGGTCATAAGGAAAATGTACACAAATCTAAAGGGAATAAGGAAGGTGTGGGGAGTTAAAGGAAGGCAATAAAATGTCTTACAAAACTAGAAGAGGATCCTAATTTGGCAGAAAATTTTATGACATAGTTATATACCGTAACATGAAAAATGGGAAATGTACCTGGGGTACTTCAAAGCATGAATAAGTTATTTCCAGATGGGGTGTTGAAGGTATTTCAAGACTTTTTCCATTGAATGTACTAAAATATGAGACAAGAACCAGGAAGAAAACAGAAGAACTGTGTAGTTGCCAAGTAATATGAAAAAGATCTATATAAGAGCTAGGATCCACTCAATAAAAAGTGGAACTCTTTTCATATGGGAAAAATTCTGCAAGTTAAAAACAAAATAAGAAGGATTCCTTGTCAAGATCACATCTAAGGTAGGATTATGAGTCCTTTGTTAAGTCCTCAGAGAAATATGAGGTGGTGTCATACTGAAACTTTTAAAAAGATAAAAAACCTTCCAAGGATCTTAAGGGTATGTTTTGTAAATCCTCTTTGTCAATATCAGAGTTGCTCAGAATTGCAACAATTTTGTGCTGCAGCAGCCTCACTGAGAATCCAAATAAAGAAGGGTTTCTGTGTGTGGTTGCTACTTACAGTTAGTTGTGCATTTTACTTAAGGGAATGAACTCCAGCTAGATTTGTAGAAAATATACATTTTTTTCTTCATTGAGATGGGGGTCTTACTATGTTGCCCAAGCTAGTCTTTAACTCTTGGACTGAATGGATCATACTGCCTCACTATCCCAAGTAGCTGGGACTATATAATGCCCTGCTAAAGTTTTTAAGATATTGTTTCCCTTGGAAGCATTACCAGCATGGACTAAAAAGGAAATACATCTTTGAGGGCTCAGGGTGTAGCTCAGTGGCAGAGCACTTGCTTAGCAAATATAAGAGCCAGGATTTAATCCTTAGTACTGCAAACAAAAAGAACAACAACAAACCTTTGAACTCCCAATATTTTGGGAGAGACCAGGCTGACACTACTCAGTTGCAATCATATTTTTTTTTCTTTTGTGTGGAGTAAGAATGGATGAGTCAGAGGATTGAATCAAGAGCTCAAAAATGAGCCAAAAGCAATGGAGAATTATTCCCAGGAAAGCAGTACTGGAACCTACAAAAAATCTGGCACATGTGCCAGCGAGGTTTCAGAACTGCTGCCCATCAGCCACTGTGGCACACATTCTAGTTTTCTCTTTCAGAATGGTAGTATCTATTGCTGTTATGCACTGGCACTAATATAAATTGGGTTTGAAAGGACAGATAAGTTATCTTTTTTTTACTTCTCAGTTATTTAAGGTTGAAAAGAAACTTCCCAGAGGAGTTTTTTCCAACAACCCCAAACCAACAGTTTCATTTCAAGTTGGATTGACATGACAAGATCTTGGAGTTCAAACAATGTCAGATAATAATAATTGCATGAGACTTTAGATGGATTCTAGACAAGGATACAAAATCAAAAATTGTTTGGAAAAAATTTATTTGGAGTTTTAAGGGATAGTCATAACAATTTAATTTAATAAAAGCATCTCCTTTCTCAGATAGTTAAAATTCTTGTTTGGAAGAAAGTATCATTACATATATGCACTGATTTTGCGTCATGTAAGGAAAAAAGTAATGTTTACTCTATAACTAGATTTCTGAATTTTTATGTGGGAGTAATGTGAAATTTGTTGTAATAAATGAAATCCCATGGCACTCTTTCTTTCATGATGTGAGATTTTTGCTATTTCCCCTTGAATCTGGGGATTGGTTTGTGAAAACGGTAGAAGAGACATTTTTAGGTGTTTTTTTTTTCTTCTTTTTTCCTGATTCCCTTAGAGTACTGAAAAATAGTAATAAAATTACTACTTTTGTTTTAAGGCCACTGTTTGGGGGTAATTTTTTGTGCAACAATAGTAGCTAGACACTAGATGATATATGAAAGTTGAGATCAATTTAAATATGACTTAATAGTAAAACATGTTAATTGATTTTTACCAAAAGCTCATTCTATATTCTACAGAGTAACATTCTGCTTTGTATTAGAGAGGCTTTGATGACAGACTACCACCCGGTAATTACAGAAGTTAATAAAAGTACTTTTGACATAGTTGTTGATCATATTTAGGAATCTAGGTCAGGTGGAACTTATTTTTCATTTTATATGTTGAAAAATCAGTCCATATATTTAATGATTCTTCCTTCCCATGTAAATATTTTGGAGGATAATGTCTTTATAGAAAAGCCATAGGCATGCTTATGGTGCTATAATATTGCTGGACTATTCCAGAATCTTTGAATTTTAAAATACACTGAGTTTTAAAGTGTTATTCATGAACATTCTTTTAACCTTTCAGTTCACTAAGGTATTATTTTCAGAAGTTGTTTAACTTGTTTCGTGTTTCTGATATATCAGTAATATGACTTTTCAGTTATTGTTTGATCTCTGCAAATTAAGACACCGAATTTTACTTTGCCTGTGTTTTAGAAGGTCACCATTGTTTTGTGTTCACACAGCTTATTCTGTATTCCCAGATAATGCCTCCTTTCTTCTGTAAATTAACTGTTAACATGGAGTTGATATACCATTTTAATTAATAAATCCACTGTTTTCCTTTGTGAATTAAACACACTTTCATGTGGGTGGAGAGCATCCTAAGCTTTAGTTCAAAGAGGCTTTGGATTTCACCTACAAAAGTAATCTGCTTTTAAAACCTCATTTAAGCTTTATCTGGCATTACAAAAGCTCAAAATCCTATACAGTGCTTTCAAGTACAAAGCAACAGAATTTCAATTTTGCTGTATGGATTTCTTAGTGATGCTTGAAGAGTGTGATTTAACTAGATAAATAAATTAGAAGGCTAAAAAAGTGAGCATAGGTAATACATTTTGTATGTGTATGTAGGTTATTTAATGGAATGTTTTAATAGAGGTTTATATATTTAATGGAGATAGGAATAGAATTTGACTTAAATTCTAACATGAGTCATTGTATACAGGAGGTAATATGCTAATAGGTTTTTAAATACATAGGGAATAATTTCCAGAAAGCGATTATAAAACAGGTTTCCCTGAAAGTTAGTAGTTTCCATAGAATCAATACATAAATTATTTTGAAGACTAAATACCCAGAATAGCCACAGTAATACTGAGCACTAAGAGTGCTGCGAGGGGCATCACAATTTCTAATGCAAAACTATGCTACAGAGCTATAGTAACAAAATACAGCATCAAAACAAACACAAATGCCAAAAAATAGAGGAAAAGAAATAGAGGCAAATCCATTTAGATACAGTCATCTGATCCTTGAGAAAGGTGCTAAAATATACATTGGAAAAAAGGGCCTTTTAACAAGTGCTGCTGTGTCTATTAGTGGCAAAAAAGATTGGAAATGCCTGGGACAGCAATACTTAAAGTAATGAACAGTTTTGAAAATATCTGGAAGTTTTCTTCACATCTTTATATATTTCTAAGAATAAACTTACTCAGATTAAATCACTTTTAATTCAACCAGTAGGATCCTTGTTCAGTTAGTTGACAGACTTTTCATTGGATTGTTTGTTTTATTCAATTCAGAGTATTAACAATTCTGCTTAATTATATTCTTTTATGTATGTGTAATATGTCAGCCACTTAGAGGTCAATGAGTTTTTGTACATTGGCTTTTGCAACATTAGAACTCGAACTATATTAAAACATATATATTACTTTTATCTAATTAATTCTATTAGATAGTACAGTAAATGAACAATGAATTATAGAAATCATTACATTTATAAGTAGCCTAGGTACCAAATGGTTGCCTCTATATCATTTATTTATTTATTTATTGTTTACCACTGTATCTCTCTCTTTTTAAATTTCATTTATTTATTTATTCTACTTAGTTATACATGATATCAGAATGCATTTTGATTCATTGCACGTAGATGGAACACAATTTTCATTTCTCTAGTTGTATATGATGTAGAATCACAACATACATGCAGTCACACATAAAGCAAGGTTATGATGTCCATCTTATTCCACCATCTTTACTGTCCCCATGCCCCCTCCCCCCTCCATTCCTATGATCAAAGTTTCTCCATTCTTCCCGTGTCCTTCCACACATTATGGATCAGTATCCACTTATCAGAGAGAATATTTGGCATTTGGTTTTGGGGACTGGCTTACTTCACTTAGCATGATATTCTCCAACTCCATCCATTTACCTGAAAATACTATAATTTTATTCTCTTTTATTTCTGAGTAATATTCCATTGTGTATATATACCACATAACCATGAATAGAAGGAAAAAATGAGCAATTTGATTAGCACTTAGATTATAAAAAAAACAAAAAGGGGAGAAATTAAGTTGAAAAGATTGATGTTGAAATAAAAAGGAAACAAAGGAAAAATAAGCATAGCTGAGACAACTGTAGCCCAGGCATCTCAAAGACAGAGTCAAAGAAGGACAATTGAAATGTGCAGAGGTCCTCTGTTTAGGAAATAAGGACGTGGTAGCAAAGAGACACAGGGTCAGGTCATCCATCAAAGGTCCCAGTAATTGACTGAGTCACTAAAGGACAACTTGAATACTGTATCAAGGGATCAATAGAGGAGGTGAGAGGGAAAGGCTAAGTGCAAGGAGCATAGGCTTGGGAAATCCATCTGTGTTTAACTCCAGTATTGCAACTAAGGCCCAGTTAAAATATCCACCAATGTCACCACTCTCCAATCAAGGGGAGGCAGATACCAAATGTTCAAAATAAACATAGAATCAGATGTGAACGCCACTGTACCTTTTGATGACATAAGTTTGCTAAGGAGAAATATCATGGAAATTACCATTTAAAAATGTTAGTATTCCACAAGTGCCTTTAATCATATCTTTTATATCCCTTAATTATACTATCTCTCTTTATCATAGTTGTTTTTAATTCATTCTTACTATGTGTCTGGCAATGTACATGGGTTACCTCATTTAATCAAGTCTTCAAAGGGCTCGATGTCAGAGATACTCCTTTATCAGGGCTGGATTTTCCCTAGAAGGTTGTTATCACTAGCCTAGGAAAGATGACAAGTTATGAAATGTGAGTCAAGTCTACAAATGTATGGACCAAAAGATAGATTATTTGAGACCCTGAGAAGAGTATGCCATCAACGTTGGCATGACCAGGTGACAGACCCCTTCCCCCTGGCTGGGACCGCAAGCCCTTACTGTAACTGCTGTGTTCTCTGGTTGCTGCAATAATGGAGACCATTTCTATCTTCATTTCGAAGTCCTTCCGTGAAGTTTACCTACCATGCCTCTATAAAACAAAGTACTCCCTTCTATAATCTTCACCATGTGGAGAAGGCCCTTGGACAACCAAAGCTCTCTGGTTCCCAGCTAAGGTCTCAGCTGATAGCTAGTCCCAGCTACTAGATGTGTGAATGACACATTCCTGATGTTCCAGCCCAGATGAACCTCCAGGTGAGACCACATGGAGCCTAGCAGAGCCCAGTGGACGCACAGAATCATAAGAAAAGCAGTGCCTTTTTTGCTGCTCCAAACCCTAAATTTTGAATGGTTTGTTCACAACATAAGATAATCAAAGCAAGAAGAAAATTGGAAAAACAAAAACAAAAACAAAACAAAACAAACATGTGCTGCTGTGAAAATGACTTTTTCTTTCAGCATAAAAGAGTAGGATTTATTCAAATGAGAAGAAAAGAGACAGAACTCCTTGAGAGTGAGAGGGAACTGAATAAGGGTTGCCTGAAAACTAGATATTTTTATGGAGAAGAATGAGACTAGATTCCTTTCTCTCACAAGTTACAAAAATGTACACAAAGTGAATCAAACACCTAGGAATAAGACTAGAAACATTGATGCTAGAAGAAAGCAGAGTCAACATTCAAACATATCATTGTAGGCAACTTCCTAAAGACCCTCAAAATTCAAAAAATAAAACCCAAATCAAGCCGGGCGCGGTGGCTCAAGCCTGTAATCCCAGCACTTAGGGAGGCTGAGACAGGAGAATCGCGAGTTCAAAGCCAGTCTCAGCAATGGTGAGGTGCTAAGCAACTCAGTGAGACCCTGTCTCTACATAAAACACAAAATAGGGCTGAGGATGTGGCTCAGTGGTTGAGTACCCCTGAGTTCAATCCCCAGTACCCACCCCCCCAAAAAAAACAAATTAATAAATGGGATGTCTTCGAATTAAAAGTTTCCACACAGTAAAGAAAACAATTGAGAGAATGGAAAGTCATCCTACAGAATGGGAGAAAATATCTGCCAGCAACAGGGGATTAATATTCAGAATATACAAAGAAGTCAAGAGACTAATCATCCCCAAAATAAATAAATAAAATAACCCAATCGATACATGGGCAAATTAACTAAAAAGACATTTCTGAAGAGAAATAAAAATGGCCAAAAAGTATACGAAAAAATAAATTTTCAACATCCTTAACAAATTAAAATTAAATCAAGGAAATGCAAATCAAAACTACATTCAGATTTAATCTTACTTCAGTTAGAAGGGCAATAATCAAGAACAAAAGTCATAATAAATGCTTCTATGGATATGGGGATAAATGTATGCTCAGATGTTGCTGATGAGATTGAAAATTAGTATAATCACTTTGAAAACAGTATATAGATTCCTGAAAAGACTACAAATGGAATCAGTATATGACCCAGATTTCCCACTCCTCAGTATTTATCCAAAAGAATTAAAATATGCATGCTCTAGTTATGCATGCATACCAGTATTTATAGCAGTGCAATTTGCAATAATCAAAATATGGAACTAACCTAAGTAGCTGTCAAGAGCTGATTTGATAAAGATAATGTGGTATATATACAGAATGGAGTTTTACTCAGCTATAAAAATATTATTAAATTGTTTCATTTGCTGGTAAATGAATGGAATTGGAGAACATCATGCTAAATGAAATAAGTCAGATTCAGAAAGTCAAGAGTTGAATTTTTCTCTTATATGCAGAATGTAGAGAGAAATAAAAAAAATTAAAAAGAGGGATCCTAGGAAAATAGAATGAAGAACAGTACAGTAGAGGAAGGGAATCAAATGGCAGGTAGGAAGGATGGAAAGGGAAGAAACAGCATAATGAAGTTCACAAAATTATGCCATGTACATGTATACATATAGCACAATGGATTCCACTTATTCACATGTCTATAATGCACTTATTTTTAAAAAAGCGATAAATTAACAGAGGAAGATAACAGAGTAGAGAAGGGAGATCAATAGGAGGGAGAAGAGGAGGGAAAAGGGAAATGCTAGGGGTTGAAATGGAGGAAATTATATTATACACATATATGAATATGTCAGAGTGAACCCCACTATCAAATATAAAACTGAAGTGTTAATAAAACACTAAAAAAGAAAAGACATAGATCAAGGAAACATAAGAGAGCCAAGATACATACCTACATAAATATTATCAACTGATCTTTTTATTCTATTTTTTTCTGTGCCTTTTAACTAATTTTTTATTATTTAATTATAGATATTTATTTTTTTATTATTTAATTATAGATATGGATAATATTGGGGTTCTTTATGATATAATTATACAAGTGTGAACTATAATTTGCTCCAATTCAGTCTTCCTCTCTCCCTTTCCTCCTCCATTTTTGTTTCTTAACTCCACTGATATTTTCTCTATTTACTGATAGTTTGTTTCCACTAGTTTATTGTGGATATACTTATCCACTCCTTCAATCCTCTATTAGCTGATGTTTAAAAAAGGAGCAAATATGATTCAATGCTGAAGGAATGATGTTTCAACAAATGATGCTGAAACAAACATATATGCCATGTAAAAACAAACAAAAAACTATACACACACATATCTTACCTTTTCACAAAAATAACTCAAAATTTATCATAGACCAAATTGTAAAATACAAAAATTAAAGCAAATTATTTAAGGTAGCAGTAGACAGTACACCTAACCTTGGTTTTGGCTGTGAATTTTTGGGTAACCACCAAAAGAACACTCTGTGAAAGAAAAAAAAATTGGTAAGTAGGGCATCATTAATTTTTTATTGGAGCTTTATAGTTATACATAATAGTTGGTTCATCCTGACAAACTCATAAATGCATGGAATTTGATTTCAGTTCATGATTCCCTCTCTTTCCCTTCATCTTTTCCTTCCAAAACAACAACCAACAACAAAATCACAAAACAAAACAAAAACAAAGTCTTCTTTCTTCAAAAGATACTGTTAGGAGAATGAAAATATAGCCACAGACTTAGAAAAATGTCCTTGCAAATACATATTTGATAGACTGGTGTCCAAAACATATAAAGGCTCTTAAAGTGCAACAATAAGAAAACAAATACCCCAATTACAAATCACCAAAAAATATGCATAGACATCTCACTGAAGAATACATACAGATGACAAATAAACATATGATAAAATACTCAATATTATATGTCACTAGGCAATTGTAAGCTAAAACAACAAGCACCACTACACAACTATGAGAATGGTTGAAATCCAAAACACTGACAACATCCAGTACTGATGAGGACACCTAACAGCATGAAAACTTTTTTCAGTGCTGGTAGGAATGTAAAATCTTAGAGATACTTTAGAAGAAAGTTTGAACTTTCTTACATGTCCAGTTATTAATAATATGACAATCATGCTCCATGGTATTTACCCAAGTGAGTAGCAAACACGCCCAAATAAAAGTCTGTATATGAATGTTTATGGCAACTTTATTTACAACAGCCAAAGCTTGGTAGCAAACAAGACATCTTTCAATAGGTAAATGGATAAACAAAGTGTACATCCATAAAGTGGAATATTATTCGGTGATGCAAAGAACTGAGCTATCATACCTGCTAAAGACGCAGAGGAATCCAAATGCATATTGCTAAATTAAAAAAAAATTTATCAAGACTTACACTCTGTTATTTTTTTAACCACAAATTATCCCCAGGGAAAGGTAACTATGGAGACTGTTAAAACCTAGTGATTGCCGGGGTTTTGTTTTGTTTTGTTTTGTTTTGTTTTTGGTGGGGAGGGAAGGATGACTAGTAGATAAAACAGAAGGTCTTTTTACAGTAGTGAAACAATGTTTTATGTTATTATAATAGTGGAGAGTGCATGTCCTTATACATTTGTCAAAATCTAGAGAAATTACAACATGAAGAGTGAAACCTAATATTAACAATAGACTTATTCCATAATGATGCATCAATATTGGCACATAACTGACAGCACATATGATAAAGATTAATAATAGGGGAAGTTGTGAGGAAGAGTAATGATTATGTGGGAGCAATGTACTTTTTCCCAAAACTTCTCTAAAATAATAAAGTCTAACAGTCTATTAATTTAAAATAATCTGACACAGATGCCCAATTAGAAGACTTATTTGTAGAGATGATGGATTCCATTGCTTGAGTTCCATGGACTTCAGTATATCATGCATGGGCATATTCTGAGTTTGTTTTTGGATGCATTCCTAGATATCCATCTGTTTTGAGACTTTGTATCAAGATAATTAACTGTTACAAAAATGAAGATGCATTGCTTTAAATATCATCTAGGCCAAGATTTTTATCTTGACTATATGAAACTTTTGGAATACTGAATAATCACTCAAATTCACTTTCTTCTTGCCTCTTTTTTCTTTCAATAATTGTGCATACTGAGATCATGTTTTTATTTTCTCCTTCACTGGTAAGAATAAATATTGAAAAATTCTGTTGACCAGTCAGTGGAAAACATCAACACACTTTAAGTTAATAGCAATATGGAAAAATATAATTTTTCCTAGACTTTTCATCATTTTCCCCAACCTTTTATAAACATACAAAAAATCTGAAATACTTGTACTCAGAACACACACACACAATGACTTATCTTCTACAGTAAATACCTTTTATTTGCTTCATTACCTGTCAGTTTGTCTTCACATCCCTTTGTCTATCCATCAACCCATCTCATTGGTACATTTCAATGTATTTTGGAAACATCAGTACATATCATCCCTGATGTTTCAGCACAAAATCTTATTTTGGGTTTGTTTTACATTTGTTTTCATTATAATTGCACATTTTATAAGTTTTGACGAATAGATACCCCTTCATCATCACTATCAAGTGTCAGAGCCCTACTTTCACTCCAGAAATTTCTTGTTCTTTTGATCAAAGGCATATCCTTTGTAGCCAATAAAAGATTGAAGAAAAAAATAAAATGATAGAACTAATGTTATCTGATTTTAAGATATAATCTATATCAATTCTATTCAAGACAATTTGGTACTGGTGAAAGAATAGACAAACAGTTTATCAGAACAGACTAGAGAGCCCAGAAATAGATCCATATAAATTGAATCAGGTAATCTTTGACAAAAGCACAAAGCCAGATCAATGGAGAAAGGATAGTTTTTTTTAACAAATGTTGTAGAACCAAATGAACATTCATACACAAAAATGTAAATCTAGATGAAGACCTGATGACTTCCTTCAAATTTAACTCATAATGATACCTTAGACGTAAATGTACAATCCAAAACTACAAAAAATCTAGAAGGAAATTTGAAGAAAATTTTCATGATCATAGGCTTGTCAATGAATATTTAGATACATTTCAAAAACCCCATACATGCAATTTAAAATAATGGTAAATTAGATATTATCAAGAGGATCTTTCGTGCTTGGTGCAGTGGCACATGCCTATAATCCCAGCAACTGTGGAGGCTGAGGCAGGAAGTTCCCAAGTTCAAACCCAACCCAACCTCAGCAACTTAGCGAGGCCTTAAGCAACTCAGTGAGATTCTGTGACCAATAAAATATATAAAAGGGCTAGGGATGTAGCTTGGGGGTTAAGTGCCCCTGGGTTCAATCTGATACTAAAAAAAAAAAAAAAATTCATTATGAGTAACACTTTGAACAAAATAGAGTGAAAGATTTGCATATGTTAGACTTCTTGCAACTCAAAGATAAATGACACTTTGTTATGATGTATAACCTTTTTGATGTTTTCCTTCATTAGAGGTATTAGCTTCTGGAGTTTTGGTCTAGGTTTTGCTAAGGTGATGTTAGAATAATAAAAATGAATTTGAAAATGTTCTCCTTTGTTTTGGGAAGAGCTTAAGAAGGATTGGAATCAATTATTCTCTGAATGGTAAAATTCAATTGTGAAGCCATCCAGTCCTAGGCTCTTTTTCTGCTGGAATTCTTTTCATTATTACCACTCCTTCAATTTCTTTATTTCTTACTGGTATTTTCTAGTGTTCTATACTTCTTGATTTAGTGAGAGAAGAGTGTACATTTCTTGGAATTTATCTGTTTTCTTTAGCTTATTTAATTTGTTGGCATATAACTGTTCATCATAGTTCTTTATGATTCTTTTTGTGTCTGAGGCACACATAATATTGTAGCCTTCATTTCTGATTTTATTAATTTGAGACTTCATTCCTTTTGTTTTCTTGTTTAGTCTAGCTAAGAGTTTGTTGATTTTGTTAATTAGAAAGAACAACTCTTAGTTTTGTTATTTTTTTAAGTTTCTCCAGTCTCTTAAATTTATTTATTTTCTGATCTTCATTATTTCCTCCTTTGGAACTTAGGCTTATTTATTTTTTCTTCTTTTCCTAGTTCCTTGAGTTATAAAGTCAAGTGATACATAAAACTAACAAATGATGGCTAGAAAATCCATTACCAGCTCGTCAGAAACAAGAAAAAGCAGCTAAAAAATTTTAACATTTTTTCCATGATAGACAAAACAAAATAGGACAAAGGCTATTTTCTCTACATAATAAAAACCATTGATAAAAATTCCACAAATAAAATAACAATGAACTGGGGAAAAATTGAAAGCTTTTACTCCAAGATTTAGAACAAGACAAGTATACTCAATAGTATTACTTTATTCAACATATAACTAGAAATACTAGAAAAAAGAATTGGATAAGAAAAGGAAATAAAATATATTCAAATCAGAAAGAAAGAAGTAAAATTATACATGTCTGTAAATGACATTATCTTAAATATATAAAACCATAAAAAATTTGCAAAAATGTTATTAGTAATTAATTTAATAAAAATGTGGGATAGAAAGTTGATGTACAATATAAGTTGCATGTATTTGTAACAAAAACAATCGATATAAAAAGGAAGCCAGGAACATTCCTATGTATAATAGCATCAAAAACATAAACCACTTAGTAACAAATTTAACCAAGGATGTAAAAAACCTGTTCACTTAAGAAGATAAATGAAACTATGTAATATGTTTGTGGACTGGTAGAATTAATACTGTTAAAATGTCCGTATTACCTAAAGCAACCTCCAGATTCAAAGCAATCACTTCCATCATTCCAATGAAATTTTCCACTGAAATCAAAAAGAAAAATGAAGGTTAAAATTTATATTGAAATTCATATGCAAATAATCTTGAAAAAGAAAAATCACAGACATCATACTTCCCAATTTCAAATAAATTACAAATTATTTAAAATAGCACATTATTTAAAATAGCATGACATGAATATAAATTCAGATGTATTGGCCAATAAAACAGAATAAAAAACCCAGAAATAAACTTATTCATTCACAGTCAACTGATCTTTAACAAGATTGCTGTTATGGTTTGGATGGGAGGTGTCCCTCAAAAGCTCATTTTTGAGACAATGCAAGGTTTAGAGGTTAAATGATTGGGTTATAAGAGTCTTGACCCAATTAGTGAATTAATCCCCTTATAGGGATTAACTGAGGGATAACTGAAGGCAGGTAGGCTGTGGTTGGAATAAGTGGGTCCCTGAGGGCATGCCTTTAGGCATTTTGTATTTGGTGAGTGGAGCTTTTTTTTGCTGCCTTGGCACCACATCTCCAGTTGCCACTCTTCTGCCATGATGTTCTGCCTCACTTCAAGTCCTGGGGAATGGAGCTATCTATGGACTGAGTTGGTTCTCTGAAACTGCCACAAAATAAACTTTTCCTTCTCTAATTGTTCTTTAGATCACAGGAATAAAAAAGCTGTCTAAAGCAGAAATTGGTACTGAGAAGTGGTGGTGTCTCTGTGACTAACCTGAGCATGTAGTTTAGAAGCTTTTGGAGATTTTTGGAATTTGTGGGAAGAATTTTGAAAAGTTTATAGAGATGAAAGCTGGAAAAGCTTGAGATTGTTGTAAGTGAAGCTTAATGAGCAATTCTAGTGTGAGCTCAGAAGACCAGAATTCCAATAGGACTGTGTATAGTAAAGACAGGGCTCATGAGTTTCAGAGAACACTGCTGGTCATCGGACTAGATGCCATTCATTTTATGTTCTGGCTAAGAAATAGTCTACATTTTGCCAATATCCGGAGATTTTCTGTGAGGCTGATTTTAAAAGTGATGGACTTAATCTGGCAGAAGAAATTTCTAGGCAGCATAATATTCAGGCAGTGACATGATTCTTGCTGGTGGCTTTTAGCCAAGTTTATTGTGATATTCAGAGCAGAATGCAGAGCAGAAAGGACTTGAAAGATAGGAGTAAAACTGGGGTTAAGGATGTTTCAAATTTTAAATATATTACCATTGACTTGGCTCCCTGGCTGCCAATCCATGCAGCCAACCTACTGGTCCCCTGCTGAGAAGTGGCAATGGAGCAGTGGAGCAGCAACAGAGTGGCAGCCAGGATGAGTTGGAGTTCAGGCAGCAAGCATGGCCCATGGCCCCATGATGTGTGCTATATAGGTGCAGTGATCTTGAAGAACACAGACCTGTGTTCTTTGGAGTCTAGACCTGGGCATGATGTCAAGGCCTGCCACAGAAGCCTGCTCCATGCAGTGCTCCATGCAGAGACCATCTGAAGACAGCCTCCTGCTTGCTGACCTGCAACCAAAAGAAAATGGAAGTGAGGCAGACCTGAATGAAAGTTGGTTCTCAAGAATTGATCAGTAGCGTTAGTATGTTTCCAAACCCTTATTAGCATAAGTTTGAACCAATAGCAGTGGTACTTCTTCTAAACTCTAATTAGCATAAGTTTGGACCAATCACAGTGACCCAAGTATATAAACACCTAGACTAGGACACTCCGTAAGTTTTCTCTTGGTTCCCCTTTGCACTTCAAGAGTTCTGTTCTTGTTTCTATTCTTCAATAAATTCTACTCTTATACTATTTATCCTGGTTTGTGAATTTCATTCCTCAAATTCACAAGACAAGAAACCTGGAAGAAGAAGAAATTGACATTGAAAACTCTGTGGCCTTCTGCAAAAATTAGAGGGTATGACCTGCCATTAAGAACTGCAACACTTCTGGCTGCGGAGGCCTGCATCTTGTGCAGGCCTCAGCTGCCAGCAGAAGCAGTGAATTGAGTTTCAACTCAAAACTCCAGTTTCATTTTGACTAATGAAATGCTGAAGACTTTAGTCAGAGACAAAAAGAATGGCTTAAGGACATCTCAGGAACTGGCAAGACCTTACCCATCTCCGGCTCAAGGGAGTAAAAGTGAAAATTCCTTTGAGAAGAGAACAGTGACAATGGGGCCTAGGAAGTTGTTTCACCAAGCTCAGTCACCCAGGCACTCAGAGGCTGCTGCAGTCAGGGTCCCCAGAGGCTAAGCTACTGGTTGAGAGGGCAGCAGACCTTGGTGTCACCCACATGGCACTAGTTCTGCAGGATTTCAGGATGTTGGAATTAGTGGTCATGGAGGCTTACATCTAGATTTCAAAGATGGCCAAGGAGATCAAGCAAGGTATAGTAGGGTTGGAGTCCCTGCAGGCTTTCCCTGATAATGAGATGTGTGGAGATGTGAGCCAAAGGAGATATGATGTGGACTGCAACTTGCAAAGCCATAAGATTGGAGCTAGACAAGCCCTTTGGAAAGATTATCACCACTCCATGTGCCTCAGATGCTGGATGTGGAGCTACAGGACTTGTGTGCCCAGCTGGATTTCAGTCTTGCTTTTGGTCCCATTCCATCTTTCCATGCCCCTATTTTTTTCAGAATGGAATTATTTACTCTATATCTTTATATATTGGACATTTGTAACTTGTTTTTTATTTTTACAGGAGCTTACACTAAGTACTTGCCTTGAGTCTCAGTGAAAACTCTGGGCTTGAACTTTTCGGCAATCATGGAACTGCTGAGACTAGGAACTCCTGGAAAAGGACTAAATATGGGTTGCATTGTGAGATAGTCATGAGCTTTTGGGAGCTGAATGTATGGCTTGGATGTGAGCTGTCTCTCAAATGAGGCCCCCTGAAGTGTGCAGAGTGCAAGACTTGGCTTATAATTGGCTTAAGAGAGCTTTAACCCAATCAGTGATCTCTGATAGGGATTAACTGAGTCATAAATGAAGACAGGTGGGATGTGGCTGGAAGAGGGAGTCATTGTGGGTATGCCTTTGGGAAATATATATACATACATAATATTGTGTATCTGGTGAAGTGGAGTCCCTTTCTGCTTCCAGGAACCATGTCTCCACCTGCTTTCCTTTGCTCCACTCTTCTGTAATGATGCTCTCCCTCACCCAGAGCACGAAGAAATGAAGCCAATCATCTTTGGACTGAGAGCTCCAAATATATTTTGCTGTGCACCATATAGGTGCAGTGAGCCCACAATATATTTTTCCTCCTCTAATTTTTCTTGTTAGAACTTTTGATCACAGCAATTAAAAAACTGACCAAAAAATTTGCCAGCAACACACAATGGGGAATAGATCATATTTTCTATCAGTGGTATTGAAATAACTTGATGACCATTTGAAAAGGGATGATACTGGAACCTTGTCTGACACAATATACAAAAATTAACACAATATTTATGAGGACTCAAGATAGAACTGTAAAACTCCTAGAACAAAACAGAGGAAAAGCTTTTCGATATTGTCTAGGCAGTGAGGAATCATACAACACCAATAGTACAGGTAACAAAGGTAAAAATAAAGTAGTGGAATTATGTAAAACTTAAAAGCTTCTCAGCAGCAAAAGAAACAAACAATGAAATGAAAACTTAGCCTATTAATTGGGAGAAAATATTTGCTAACCATATATCTGATAACAAGTTCATATCCAAAATATATATAAAAAACTTACACAACTCAATAACAGACAAATAGACACTCTAAATATAAAATCAAAAAAGAACACCAATAAATTTTTTAGACAAAAATGTCCATATGAAAATATGTTCAACATCATTATTATCAGGAAAATAAAAATAAAAGCCATAAATAGCTACCACCTCATACCTGTTAGGGTGGTAATTATATAAAATACAAGAGATAGCAGGTGTTGGTGAAGATATGGAGAAAAGGGAACCATTGTACATTCTTGGTGGGAATGTGAATTAATACAGCCATCATAAAAAACAATATGAACATTCCTTCAAAAATTAAAAGTAGAACTAACATATAATCTGGATATATATTCACAGGAAAAGAATTCCACACCTTGTATAGACATGTGCATTGTCATATTCCTTTAACCATTATTCTCAGCCAATATATCTTCAAATAGCCAATAAAAAGTGTCCATCGACATATGAAGGGATAAAAAAATTATCTTCTACAGAATCAGAGAACAGAATGGTGAACTCCAAAGGCTGAAATGTCAGAGGAATGGAGACATGCTGATCAAATGATTCTAAGTTTAGTTTTCTAGGAGGAATAAATTATAAGCATAAATGTGATATGTTACTTGACTTGATTCAATCATCTTACATAGTATTTACATATAGCATTATGTTGTACCCCACAATCACAGGATTACATTGTCTCTAAAAATGAAATAAAATGAATGGCAGCACAACAAAGATTTTTTAAAAGGGTCTGTCAATTCCCCATACAGATGAGAGAATTCTTATGTAGAGAATAAAAAGCTAATGATATTCTTATCCACTCAAAACTACATTCTGAACTTGGAAAGATAGTTGATGAGAATTCTTTCTTTCGAAAGCACATCTGCACATGCCTATTTGTCTCACAGCATGCTTGCCCTATGCCATCTTGCATTTTGGCTATTTCTACATTTCCAGTGGCCTTTGTGAGCTTACAAATATGTTTCCTTGTCTTCTTTCAGAGAAATGTACATATGTGATGTGGTTCTTTGTATTTCTGCATGTGCTATTAACTGCATTTTCAATGCTCAGGTCTCTGTAGATTCAACTAAAATCATCTAATCTTTATATCATTTTTACAGAATTTTCTGTTGTTATGATGGTTGCTCTTATTTACTATGTGTCAGCATTCACTGGAATTTCACTTTCTTGCATTGTATTAGAAAAACTAAAATATACTGTCTGTTCAAAAAAAAAAAAAAAAGAATCTGTCAAAGGTACCAAGCATCAACTTGGAAGAGGTCCTAATAGCCCAAGTCAGAATAATTGGAACAACAATACTAATAATTTAGGATACAATTCTAACCAAAAATATGAAATAAATGGTCTGTACTGGTATAAACAAATGATTGAATAAATAAATAAATGAGGAAAAAGAGATAAATTTTCCATACAAAAGTCTTTCAAATAATTTACATTCAAACTTCTCCTTCAACGAGATATAGCTTATATACTCTCACCCTAGAACATGGACTTCATTTACTTACTTGCTTCCAGAAAGGACAGTATAGAAAAGGGAAGAAGATTAACTTAGAGTGAAGAAACTTCAAACACACTACATTATCCAAGTGATCAAGGTTAATATTGTCAATGACAAATTATGTTGGTAGCATATACACTTCATAGTTGATTTTTGTGGTCTTCCTTTCAAAAACGTGTAACTCCAATCTAAACATGAAACCAAAAAATTCTAAGGATGCATGACAACTAAATAATATGGTAGTCTGATTGGACACTGAAAAAGAAAAAAACATTAGAGAAAAACTAAATTTATTTCTGTCCACAGTTGTTTGTACTTTAATGTGTAGAAATAATGAATATCTTTATATCAGATAGAACTCTGAAGAATTTCATATTATTTTCATATTGCTATGAATGGCAGCTTTTCTTTTTTTCTTTTAATCTAACCATATCTTTTAATATCTATAACTCTGAAACCACACATCATACCTGTATAGAAAGTTGTTAATGTGGGCCCATCCTTAAGTGACTTAGGAGAGGAGGGCCCATTAGTGAGGAATTTGGAGAGACTTTGAAGACAGTAAACACTCTCAATGTTACTGTTCTGGGCCATCTGGCACACTAATGAGTGCTTGGTGCATCAGAACTTTCAACTTCTGACCCTGTGAGTTTGGAACCTGGCCAGTTCCCATCTTGCAGAGAAAAAAAAAAGAAGAAAAACAACCTAAAGCCAGTTGCATAACGCTGGACTGCATATTGGGAGGAGTTGTTGTGCCTTTTTAAGTCCTCCAAAGGGGAATGAGAATGAGAAAAAGGAATCCAACTGGAGAGGAAGAAATCCAACCAGAGAAAAAGGAATCTAACTGGAGAAGGAATCCAACTGGGGAAGAAGGAATCCGATGCTTGGAGTGTAGAAAAGGAACCTGATGATGAGAAGTAGGAACCTGATTTGTGAAGAAAGAATTTGACTCTCACCTATGTTTTTACCCTGCCCTTGGTGTTGCTCCTTTTACCCGAGGACAGGTGTTGAAGGTGATGATGATGCTTTGAGGAGAAAGACTCTCATCTATGTGTTTACCCCATTCTTGGTGTTGCTTATTTTACTCAAGGCTGGGTGTTGAAGGTGATGATGATGCTTTGAGTGTACTTGCAAATTCGTGTTGTTTTATCCGGTGTTGATTGGTGAGTGCTTATTGGACTGGAGCCGCTCTTTCTTTCTTCCATATTATTGATTTATTATATACAATATTTAATATTGCAAAGTATAACTGTTTCTTGCCTATTATTATATTATCTAATATTAAAGCCTATAAAACCCATCCTGTTGTGAGGCTGGTGATTCACTCCACAAATCTGTCGTATATAAATTAGTCTCAGATCCAGACCGAGACAATACCTCATATAATGATATATGTAGTTCACAGAAAAACTAAGAAAGGGTTAAGATGGCCATAGAATTACAACATACAGTGCCAAGAGCACATGCAGAGAACAGATAAATACAGAGCCAAAGAATCACTGTAGGTGATCAGGTGAGGATTTTAACCAATGAGTTCCATACAGTTGTCAAAGCAGAGGGTCTAAAAGGAAAGCAGTTTTAGTTTCAGAGTGTCAGGTTGGAGTTTTAACTCCAAGTGTCAGCTTGCAGTGGGACATGTGTAATCTTCATAGGCAGGAAAAACTGTTCTGCTGAAACCCAAAGGGACAGGATATTGAAGATTCATTGCTGCTCTGATTTTCCTGGGACAGGATCCTGATGAGTGATCAGATAACAGGGTCCAGTCTTGGGGTTGTGCCTCCTCATATGCTTTTTTTTTTAACTGCACTTTTAATTTTAATTTGTGGTTTTTGTAGTATATATAATCCAATTGGTTTTTCCATCAGTCTTGAATTCTGTAACATTGTTATACTCACAATTTTTCTCAACTTTTGGGTAGATTTGTAGAATTTTCTGTAGGTAAATTCATGTCATTTACAAGTAAACTCTTGTTTATTTATGTAGTTTTATCCCTTTCTTCCCAACCTGGTCGTCTTCCATTTCCTTATTGCACTGCCTAAATTCTCCCGTACAATTTTGAATAGAAATAATGATAATGAGAATTCTTTTCTTGTTTAGGACTTCTGAGGAAATGCAGTCTTTCATCAATAAATATAATATTTTTTTGAGGTTTACCATATGTATTCTTAGTAAAAAGGAAATTGCCTTCTTTTCACAGTTAAGGGATTTTATTTTTATTTTTTAAATTTTTATAGAAAATAAATGAGTTTTAGAGAAAAATGGATGATGGCTTATATTAAATGTTTTTTTCAGTATCTATTGAGATGTAGGAGCACTCTCCATACCTTCAGAGTTCCCCCTCCCTCTTTCCCCACCCAGTGCTGATGGACTGCAGAGCAGTACCCCATTGGCTGTAACCTCGGGGCCATGATTGGTCCGAGGACCGTTCATAAGCTGTTGTACTTCCTGGAAAAAATGGGTTCTGCATCTCATTCTGGCAGAACAGTCTTACCAGCTCCCAGAGTCTGGGTGAATTGGCTCTGAGACTGTCCAACTCATTCCTCATCCTGTGGGACCCCATTTCGTCCCTCCTGAGGACCCCTTACTTTTATCCCCCGGAACCCCACCTCCTTGGCAGACTCATGCAAGGCATGACATAAAACAACATTTTGGCACCCACATGCTCTAATGCCTGCTCAACCCCTGTAAGTGAATTCATGGCGGTCCCCTGTCTTTCTTGTCTTGGTGGTGAAGGTAACACCAGTCTTTTTGTAATTGTACCCTGTGTCTGTTTGTCTTTGTGCATTTTTTTTGGTCCTCTTTGCTTTCAGTTTCATTTTACTAGCATTTCCTCCTAATTTGGGGAAACTACCCCTGGCAGCCGTCCCTCCAGGAGGGCTGGTCCTGCTTCTCCCCACTCCTTCCCCTCTCCCTAGAGGCTCTCGGCTACTGCCGCCTGCCTGGACCCTCTGTCTCTTGGATTGGTGCTGCCTGGTTGTGCCAGAGCTGCACATTCAGGGCAGGGCCCATGCCTTAGGAGAAAGCATGTGTGGCTGAGCTGTGAGAAGCTACAGTCCCGCCATTGCATGGAGAAGTGAGTGAAACCACTGCTATGAGCTGTCACAAGGTGGTTTTTGCTCTTAGCAGGGAGATGGGAAGGTGCCAGGCAGGCTGTGCCTGTACCACCTCTGGTCACAGCCACAACCCCCCTGCCTCCAGTAAGCTACATCACACCACAGGCAGCCCAGGACCGCTGCCTCCCACCCGTCCACAGCAGTTGCTGTGCAGACGCAAAGCGTGCTGCCGGATGGGCTTTCGCAGGCATATGCTGGTCCCCTTCCTGGTAGCCAACTCGAATGTTACTGTTTACTTTCACTTTAATGTCTCCCATCCCCACTTCTTCAACATGGGAAATCTACTCTCCTCGGTCCTTTCCTCCTTCATGGAGGATGAAGATGACTTCGATGGGGTGATCCCCAAAGAAGCCCCCAAAACCAATCACATACCCCTGAACACCCTCTTCCTAGAGATTCCCCTCCCTTGACCCCCTCCTATTTGTCCCACCATGTCTTTAGTGCCCCCTGCAGTCACTCCTGCTCCCTACATTGCTGCATCTGCCTGCAATCTGCTCACTCATCTCTCTCCTTCCAACCCTTTTTGCCTAACTCCATCCACTGCCCATGCTTATATGGTTAATCTCCAGGCCCACGGCAATGTCCACCCCTGGATTTCCACTCTGTTCAGTCTTCAAGCTTACTCAGATACACAAGGCCTGTTGAGATGCTGGCCCTTCCTCTTCCTTTTTTCTTCAACTTTGGGAGTCCTGGTCCTCCTTTCTCTAAACTCTCTTTGATTATTTTTCCCTTCTCACAGCAGTCCTCTCCACTTCCCAATACCTTCAATGGAGGGAGTCTTACCTAGAATTTGTAGAAGAACAAGGTCGTCACAATATAATACAAGGTCTTAATTTTCCATGGATATGCTATTGGGCAGAGGTAACTTTACTTCCCCCAGTCTCAGGCACTTGTCGGCAATCTTGTTTACTTTGAGCAAGTCAAGGAAATTACCCTTATAGTGCCACATAATTTGAGCCCTCTCACTCCTCAAAAATCTTATTCAATGTCCTGATGAATGGTTTCCTGATTTCTTAGCTCTTGTCATCCAGGCTGTTGAAAAGAAAGTATATTTTGGCTCAGGCCAAGACAACCTCATTCGGCAACTCACCTGGGAAGGTGCCAATTCCACTTCTAAAGCAACAATCACCCCAGTTAGACAGGAGGACCTTAATAAATGGGTTTCTGCCACTAAGGAAGTTTCCACCCCTAATGACTCAATTTCGGCCCTTATGGTGGCTATGAAGTCCTGCTTTACTCTCAATATTTCTTCAGCCTTCATCAGCCACTCTCAAGCCCCTATCTGTTGGGGATGCAATAAACCTGGGCATATGGCCCACAACTGTCCCTCTAATCAATCATCTGAGTTACCAAGGAAGCCCCACACCCCATGCCCTCATTGCAAAAAAGATTATCATTGGTCCTGAGACTGTCACTCCAATCCTTTAAACAGGGGCAAACATCAGCCCCATTAAATAAGAGGGCCCCTACCCCCAGGTCAGTTGGACAGTACCTTTGCTTCCCACAAAACCTAGCATGACCATTTATCTCAATGGGAAACCCATTAAAGGTCTTATTAACACTGGCCCTGACATTACTATTATTGACACTGAGACTGCCTCCTGTTCCCCTCCTGGAAATCCACTAATGGACCTAATATCCTTGGTGCTTGTGGCTTCACACCCTCTCATAAAGTAACCTCACAGATGATATGGAAGGATCCTGATAGCAAATCTGGGTGCATACACCCTCTTTGGAAATGAGATTTATTTTCAAAAATGGATGTAGTCCTTACCACAGATGACAAGGCTCCTCATGATGAGTTGATAGTGCATGAAAAGATAGGCCTTTCTGGGAGAACCCCCAATTCTAATGGCCACTGCCCCACCTTCAGATCTGATCCACCTTAGTTGAGTGGACACCTCACCCTGATGGGTGGAGCAGTGGCCTATCCTTGAGCCTAAGCTTTCAGTGTTAAAGAACCTTGTCCACGAGCAACTCGCTTTAGGTCATATTGAGCCTTCAACAAGCCCTCATAATTCTCCCATTTTTGTCATTCAAAAAAAAAAATCAAGCAAATGGAGATTATTACAGGACCTTAGACATATCAACAAGAAAATGGAAAAAATGGGCACATGTCAAGGTGGCTTTTCTTCCCCCTCAACCATCTCCATAGCTATCATAGGCATTAAATAAGGATTTTTTTTTTTTCCATCTCTCTTCATGAGGCAGGCAGGCCTTACTTTGCCTTTTTGGTCTGGGAACCTAATTATACCAACCCTTGTGAGCAATATCAATGGAAAGTCTTGCCACAAAGAATGAAAAACAGCCCTACCATTTACCAAATGTTTGTGGCTAAAGCCATTACCCTCTTAAGGAGCGCCAGCTACATTACTCATTACATGGATGATATTTTAGTGGCTTGCAAAGACCAAGTATTCTTCAAGCACTTCTGACTTCACTCCTAAAACATTTAGAGGATCTTAATCTTCATGTGGCCAAGGAGAAGATTCAAACTCACCTTCCCTTTTCCTTCTTAGAGTTTCATTTTTCTTGGGTGATACGACCTGTTAAACCTTTTCTTGATGTCCCCAATGACATCTCCTTGACAGAATTACAAAAATTATGTGGTACTATTAGCTGGATTAGGCCATTCTTGCTGTTACCTCCAAAAGTACTTGAGCCCCTCTATAATCTGCTCAAAGGTGGAAAACATCCTTCTAGAAAGCTTAAGATTACTCCAGAAGCTAGAGGCACCCTGGCAGAAATTAATCACTTGTTCACATCTGCCCAGCTTCAAAGATTTGACCCTGCTCTTCCTCTGTCAGCCATAGTACTTTCCACCTTGTGAAAGACCCGAGCTAAAATGAACCCCATGACAGGTTTTGGACCCTCCAGAAAAACTAGTAGGCCTGAGTTTTGGTTCCAGGAAAAGACACATTACTCAAGGCTGAAGCCACTCTGGGACCACCCTCAGAGTAGACAATTAAAGAGGTTAAAAATCACATACCTGGCATTCCTGAGGTCTGAGTCTGCCTAAACCCCACGTGAGTCACTTAAACTTACCTTGTAGTTGGTCATTTTCAAAACATTCCCAAAAGCCATGATTGGGTCCTGTCAAATGTTACAGACACCCCTCAAACTATGAATGGTCACTATTGTCACCATAGGTGCTGCACGATTGTAATTGGTGCTTGTGTAATGATGGGATGCATACCTCATGTCCACTACCATCACCTGTCCCCTCCCCCTATAAAAACCTGTTCAGCCATTGTTCGGGGCTTTCTGCACTGACCTGCTGCATCAGTGAAGTCTGAGATACTGAGCTTAAGCCTGAATAAAGGCTCTTTGCTTTTACATATGTGCCTCGGTCTCCCTGGTGGTCTTTGGGGACTCTATGATCTGGACATAACACCTTGAAGTTACCTTTAGGTGTCCTTTGGCAATGTGATAGACCTTCATTATGGTCACACCTTCCATGGAGCTCCTGCTATAAAATCACCAGTCTCATCTCACAAATTATAGCCTTACCAGTGAGGCTCATAGGACAGGCTAGATCCATCTTTAATAAGGAACCCAACACCATAGCTGTACTCTTTCATCAGGAACAAATCACCTCCCTCCTACAAACTTCTTTAGACTTCCATAATGATGGAGGGATTTCCTGGGTCACTGTCTTCCCATCTTCTTCCTTCTAAACTACTGCATACCCTACAAGATCTTTCATTGATGGTGACCACTCCTGCCTTTCCCTTGGGCAAACCCATTCCTACGGCCCCTTGTGTGTTCATAGATGCCAACACTCATCATCTTGGATATGTTATAATGGGATCTAATATAACAAATGATCAACTTGTCCAAAGGCATTCTGATTCTGTCCAAGTGGCTGAATTGATTGCACTTATCCTGATGCTGGAAAGATATCAGACCATTTCCCTTAACATGGTCTCTGATAACACATATACTGTCAAGGTCTGCTCTTCCATTGCTTATTCTTCATTTAGACCTGGAGACTGTCCTGTTGATCAGCCTATGGCTACCCTCAAGGCTATACTAGAAGTAAGACAACAACCATGGTATATTATGCACATTAGCTCCCATTCCAGGTTGCCTGGCTTCCTATCAGAAGGGAATGCCTCTATTGACAAACTTGTAAGTCAGCCTAAAATCAAGATGTCCTATCTAGAATAGCCTAGAGCCTTACATCAAAGATTTCACCTCTCAGCAGATAGTCTTCATCTCCTATTGTCTGAAATTCCAATCCAACAATGCAAACATCTGATTCATACATGCTCCTCTTGCGGCCCATTGTTACCATTGGGCCCACTCCAACCAGAAGGAGTCAATCCCTGTGGGCTGACACCCAACTCCCTTTGGATGGGGAATAGGGATATGGATGTCACTTAAGTGTCCCTAACTTTGGGAAACTTAAATTTGTACATGTGATAATTGACACCTATTCCTCCCTTGTGTATGCTACTGCCCTCACAGGGGAAAAAGCAGCCCATGTGATTAAGCAATGCTAATCTGAAGCAAGCAATGCTATTCATGGGTGTCTCATGTCAATCAAAACAGACAATGGCCCAGCCTATGTCTCCCTTAAATTTGAAGGAATTTTTAACTTCCTGGGGGATTTCCCATACCAAAAGGGATTCCCTATAATGCCCAGGGACAAGCAGTCATTGAAAGAACCAACTGCACTCTAAAGGAGATGCTTCAGAAATTTGATTCTACTGAAAAGGACCCTTCATTGAGATTGCTGAATGCATTATTTACCCTTAACTATCTCATTTTTGACAAACAAGGCTTCAATGCAGCAATCCAACACTGGGGTCCATTTACCTTCCCTACCCCCTTCCCTCAGTGCAATGGAAGAACACCTTGACCCTTCAATGGAAGGGCCCAGACCCTCTGCTCACATAAGGGCCAGGCTATGCTTGTTTCTTCCCCCCCACAGAGTCTAAGCCCCTTTGGATCCCAGCCAGGAATATTTGTCCAAGCCTCTCTTGAGAAGACAACATAACTCCCTACCTGAAGAAAGAAGCCCCCTCAGTGAGTACCTAAATAAAAGCTAATGTTGTCTCTGACATTTCTATGCTTCAAAAGGTGTGGAATAAATTATCAGCTCTGTTAGATCCATCCAATTGGATTATTGTAGGGCTCAGAGTTCTAAGCCTTCTTCTGGACCTTCTCTTTGTCAAATGTAAAAAACATCAATTAGCCAAACTAGAAACTAAACAAGCTCTCTTAGTTCATATTGCTAAAGAATCACAGGAACACAAGAAAATTCCTACCATATGGATCGCAGTCCTCAAGAGCATGTAAGAAACTTGTCCACCCCATCTTCCCTGGAAATGCAAGGCTTCACAGCTTTGGCTGACCCTAACCCCAAACCCCCTTCCCTTCCAACCCCACCCAATGCCATTACCTCTTCTCTTAGGAGAGAACTCACCTCGGGCACGTTCACTCGGGTCAGTTATCCAATGATGGGTAAGATGCTCTGAAAGATGGGCACAACCTAAGACAGGCACAGTCTCGTTTGCCCTTCCTCTCATTCACATGCGCTGGTTAACCAATGATGGGTAAGATGCTCTGAAAGACAGGCAGTTTTATTTGTTCCCTCCTCTCTCATATGCAACATTTAGGAGTCTGGAAATCCAGTAGAATGATTCTCTCCCACGAGGAGATTATCACAGATCCTTCCAACATGCTTGCTTATGGGCCACACAGGTTCTACGTACCTTTCAAATAAAAGTAAAAATGGGGATATGTAGGAGCACTCTCCATACCTTCAGAGTTCCCCCTCCCTCTTTCCCCACCTGGTGCTGATGGACTGCTAGCCTGACACAGAGTGGTACCCCATTGGCTGTAGCCTCGGGGCCATGATTGGTCCGAGGACCATTTATAAGCTGTTGCACTTCCTGGAATAAATGGGTTCTGTGTCTGGCTCCAGCAGAGCACTTTTACCAGCTCCTGGAGTCTGGGTGAATTGGCTCTGCAACTCTCCACCCCAAAACTCATCCCTCAGGAACCCATTTCATCCCTCCTGAGGACCCCTTACTTTTGTCCTCTGGGACCCCATCTCATTGGCAGACCTATGCAAGGCACAACATAAAACAACATTGAGATTGTTATTTTTTACATACTGTTAAGAGATTGATTGCATTGAGGACATTCATTCACTTTTTAGTATTATATCAAATTTGTATTTGTTGAATAACTATCTGATTCATTGTCACCAAAAGTGGCCTCATGCTCTGAGTTGTGAAATATTCTCTATTTTTTAATTTACTTGAAAAACTTTAATACATTTTTATTTCTTTCTTTCTCAACAATTTAGAAGAATTCATTAGTATATAACAATTTGAGTTTAGAGCTTACTTGCTTGAAAGTTTGAAACACATTTTGAATTTATCTAATAAATATGAGGTCATAGAGAGTATTTCTTTTTTTTTCTTTTAATTAGTTTACTTAGTTGAATTTCAAGTCATAGTACATATATAGAGCTCAGTTTTTCCATTTCTCTGGTTGCAAACCAGATAGAGTCACACCATTTGTGTCTTCATACATGCACCAAGGGTAGTGATGACAATCTCAATCAACCATTTTTACTGTATCTATTCCCCTTTCCCTCCCCCCACCTCCCCCCTGCTGTGTCCAGAGTTCCTCCATTTCTCCTATGTTCCCCATTCCCAACCCGCTTATGTATCAGCATCCACTAATCAGAGAGAACATTCAGCATTTGGTTTTTTGGGATTGGCTTACTTCACTTAGCATAATGCTTTCCAATTCCATCCATTTGCCTGTAAATGCCATAATTTTATTCTCTTTTATTGCTGAATAATATTCCATTGTGTATATGTACCATAGTTTCTTTATCCATTCATCTATTGAAGGGCATCTGGGTTGCTTCCACAGTTTTGCAATTGTGAATTGTGCTGCTATAAACATTGAAGTGGCTGCTTTACTGTAGTGTGCTGTTTTTAAGTCTTTAGGGTATAGGCCAAGGAGTGGGATAGCTGGATCAAATGGTGGTTCCATTTCAAGTTTTTTAAGGAATCTCCAAACTGTTTTCCAGATTGGTTGCACCAGTTTGCAATCCCATCAGCAATGTTTAAGTGTACCTTTTTCACCACATCCTCGTCAGCACATATTGTTGCTGGTATTTTGGATAGCTGCAATTTTTACTGGGTTGAGATGAAATCTGAGAGTTGTTTTGATTTGCATTTCTCTAATGGCTAGAGATGTTGAACATTTCTTCATATATATTTGTTTATTGATTGTATATCATCTTCTGAGAGGTTTCTATTCAGCTCCTTAGCCCATTTACTGATTGGGTTGTTTGTTTTTTTGGTGTTAAGTTTTTTGAGTTCTTTATATATCCTGGAGACCAATGCTCTATCTGATGTGCGTGTGGCAAAAATTGCTCCCAGAATGTAGGCTCTTTGTTCACCTCATTGATAGTTTCTTTTGCTGAGAAGAAGCTTTTTAGTTTAAGTCCATCCCATTTATTGATTCTTGCTTTAATTTCTTGTGCTATAGGTGTCTTGTTAAGGAATTCGGGGCCTAATCTCATGTGATGAAGATTTGGATCTACTTTCTTCTCAATTAGACGCAGGATCTCTGGTCTAATTCCTAGGTCTTTGATCCACTTTGAGTTGAGTTCTGTGCATGGTGAGAGATAGGGGTTTAGATTCATTTTACTGCATATGGATTTCCAGTTTTCCCAGCACCATTTATTGAAAAGGCTATCTTTTCTCCAATGTATGTTTTTGGCACCTTTGTCTAGTATGAGATAGCTGTATTTATGTGCATTACTCTCTGTGTCTTCTGTTCTGTACCATTGGTCTAAATGTCTATTTTGGTGCCAATACCATGCCATTTTTGTTACTATTGCTTTGTAGTAAAGTTTAAGGTCTGATATTGTGATGCCTCCTGCTTCACTCTTCTTGCTCAGGATTGCTTTGGCTATTCTGGGTCTCTTGTTTTTTGAAATGAATTTTATGATTGGCTTTTCTATTTTGATAAGAAATGACTTTGGGATTTTAATTGGGATTGCATTGAATCTGTATAGCGCTTTGGGTAGTATGGCCATTTTAATAATATTGATTCTGCCTATCCAGGAATATTGTAGGTCTTCCCATCTTCTAAGAACTTCTTCAAAGTCTTTCTTTAGTGTCTTGTAATTTTCGTTGTAGATGTCTTTCACCACTCTTGTTATATTGATTCCCAAGTATTTTATTTTTTTGGAGGAATGGAGTAGTTTTTCTGAATTCTCTTTCAGGGTACTCATTGCTGATGTATAGAAATGCATTAGATTTATGTATATTGATTTTATATCCTGCAATTTTACTGAATTCCTTAATTAGTTCTAGAAATTTTCTGGTGGATCCTCTAAGTACAGAATCATGTCATCTGCAAACAATGATAGTTTGAGTTCTTCTTTCCCTATTAATTTCCTTCCTCTGTCTGATTGCTCTGGCTAGAATTTCAAGAACTATATTGAATAAGAGTGGTGAAAGAGGGCATCCCTGTCTTGTTCCAGTTTTTAGAGGGAATGCTTCCAATTTTTCTCCATTTAGGATGATGTTGGCCTTAGGCTTAGCATATATTGCTTTAACAATGTTGAGGTATGTTTCTACTATCCCTAGTTTCTCTAGTATTTTGAACATAAAGGGGTGCTATATTTGGTCAAACACTTTCTCTGCATCAATTGATAGAATCATGTGATTTTTATCTTTAAGTCTATTGATGTGATGGCTTATGTGTATTGATTTCCGTATGTTGAACCATCATTGCATTCCTAGAATGAACCGCACTTGATCATGGTGCACTATTTTCTTAATATGCTTTTGTATGCAATTTGCCAAAATTTTATTAAGAATTTTTGCATCTATATTCATCAGGCATAGTGGTCTGAAATTTTCCTTTTTTGATGTGTCTCTGTCTGGTTTTGGAATCAAGGTGATACTAGGCTCATAGAATGAGTTTGGAAGGGTTCCTTCCCTTTCTATTTCATGGAATAGTCTGAGGAGTATTGGAGTTAGTTCTTCTTTGTAGGTCTTGTAAAACTCAGCTGAGAATCCATCTGGTCCAGGGCTTTTCTTGGTTGGAAGCCTCTTGATGGCCTCTTCTATTTCCTTGCCTGTAATTGATCTGTTTAAGTCATGAATGTCCTCTTGGTTTAGTTTGGATAGGTCATATGTCTCTAGGAATTTGTCAGTGTCTTCAGGGTTTTCTAATTTACTGGAATATAAGTTTTCAAAATAGTTTCTGATTATCCTCTGTATTTCAGCAGGGTCTGTCATGATAGTTCCTTTTTTTTCACAAATTTTAGTAATTTGGGTTTTCTCTCTCCTTCTTTTTGTTAGAGTGGCTAAGGGTTTGTCAATTTTGTTTAATTTTTCGAAGAACCAGCTTTTTGTTTTATCAATTTTTTGAATTGTTTCTTGTGTTTCAATTTCATTGATATCAGCTCTGATTCTAATTATTTCCTGTATTCTACTTCTTTTCGTGTTGCTTTGTTTTTCTTTTTCTAGGGCTTTGAGTTGTAGTGTCAAGTCATTGATTTGTTGACTTTTACATCTTTGACTATATGAGCCTAATGCAATGAACTTTCCTCTTAGCAATGCTTTCATAGTGTCCCAGAGATTTTGGTATGTTTTATCAGAGTTATCATTTACCTCCAAGAATTTTTTTATCTCTTCCCTGATGTATTCTGTTATCCATGTATTGTTCAATAGCAAATTATTGAGTCTCCAGGTGTTGTAGTGACTTCTTTTTTAAAAACTGTCATTAATTTCTAGTTTCAGTCCATTGTGGTCAGATAGAATGCAGGGTAGTATCTTTATTTTTTTGTATTTACTGAGACTTGCTTTGTGGCATAGCATATGGTCTATTTTGGAGAAGGATCCATGTGCTGCTGAGAAAAACGTGTATTTGCTTGTTGAAGGATGGAATATTCTATATATATCTGTTAAGTCTAGACCATTGATTGTTCTTTTAAGTCTTATAGATTCTTTGTTTGGTTTTTGTTTGAAGATCTGTCCAGTGGTGAGAGAGTTGTGTTAAAGTCACCCAATACTATTGTGTTGGGATCTATTTGTTTCTTGAATTTGAGAAGGGTTTGTTTGATGAACAATGCTGCCACATTGTTTGGGGCATAGATATTTAAGATTGTTATGTCCTGTTGATGTATGATTCCCTTAGGCAGTATGAAATGACCTTCCTTATCCCTTATCACTAAGTTTGGTTTGAAGTCTACTTTATCTGAAATGAGGTTGGAAACTCTTGCTTGATTATGCAGTCCATGTGAGTGATAAAATTTTTTTCCATCCTTTCACCTTCAATCTGTGAGTATCTCTTTCTACGAGATGAGTCTCTTGGAGGCAGCATATTGTTGGGTCTTTTTTTTAAATCCAATCTACTGTTCTGTGTCTTTTAATTGCTGAGTTTTGGCCATTGACATTCAATGTTATTATGGAGATATGGTTTCTATTTCCAGACATTTTGGTTTATTCTTAGTTTTTAACTTGATTGAGTTTCTCCTTTGATTGGCCCTTAGTGTAGCTCCTCCCTCTGCAGGTTTTCATTGTTGCTTTTTATGTCTTCCTCATGGAATATATTACCAGGAATTTTCTGTAGTGTTGGCTTTCCTGCTGTGAATTCTTTTAATTTTTGTTTATCTTGGAAGGTTTTTATTTCATCATCAAACCTAAAACTTAATTTTGCCGGATATAAGATTCTTGGTTGGCATCCACTGTCTTTTAGTGCTTAGTATATGCTTTGCCATGATCTTCTTGCTCTCAGGGTCTGGATTGAGAAGTCTACAGTGATCCTAATTGGCTTCCCCTTATATGTAATGTAATCTGAAACTTTTCTCTTGTGCCTTTTAAGGTTCTCTCTTTATTCTGAATGTTAGGCATTTTCATTATGATGTGCCTTGGTGTAGGTCTGTTGTGATTTTGAACATTTGGTTTCCTGTAAGCCTCTTGAATTTGATTATCCAATTCATTCTTTATATTTGGAAAGTTTTCTGATATTCTTTCATTGAATAGATTGCTCATTCCTTTGGTTTGGAATTCTATGTCTTCCTCTATCCCAATAATTCATAAGTTTGGTCTTTTAATGTTATCCCATAATTCTTGGATGTTCTGTTCATGGTTTCTTACCGTCTTCACTGTGTGGTCAGCTGAATTCTCAAGGTTAAATATTTTGTCTTCAGTATCTGAGGTTCTGTCTTCCAAGTGGTCAAATCTGTTGGTGATGCTTTCTATTGAGTTTTTAATTTGGTTTATTATTTCTTTCATTTCAAGGATTTCTGTTTGGTTCCTTTTCAGAATCTCTATCTCCTTATTGAAGTGATCTTTTAGTTCCTGTATTTGCCTATGTGTTTCTTTATCAAAATGATTGTTTGCTGACTGGGCTTGCTCTCCTTATATCATTCTTTAAGTCACTGAACATTTTAATTATGTACATTTTGAATTCCTGTTCTGTCATTTATTCTGCTGTACTGACCATGGATTCTAATAACATAGTATCTTGGTTTGTTTGAGTCACTTTCTTCCCTTGTTTTCTCATGATGTTTGTGTGTCTTTCCTTCTAGCTCTGCTGATCCAAGGTGTTACAGTTTTACTCCTATATGTTTATATTTTCCCTGCAGGGTTTCAATACCTCTCCTTTAAAGGGGAGACCAATATTGATTGATCTCAATACAAACAATATATAGTTTTAAACCAAGTAGCTCCTAACAGCTCCCAAATACATTTACAGTTTAGTCACTATATACAACAATTATGTGTTCCTTTACAATCTATTATGTAACCAATAAGTTTGCACAAGGGTCTATAGTATCTGTTGGTGGGCTAGAGAAACTTGAAGGTGGGTAGTAGGAAGTGAGGATATGGTTATTAGATCTTAGAGAGCATAAAAAAGGAATCCAAGAGAAGTTGGCTATTACTAGAAAGAGCAACTGAGTGTTGGGGAAAAACAGTAAGGAGGAAGAAAAGAGTACAGTGAGGAGAGATGATAGCAAGAAAAATAAAACTTATGCAAGTGGGAGTTACAAAACTATATAATACTACTATAGTATACAGTTCAGAAATCCCAATCTACCATATCCCACTGTATAACAGATATTTGATGTCACAACTGTTGAGGATTAGAGGGTAGGAAAAGAATGAGAGAGAAAAGAGGGAAGGAAAAAGAAAGAAGGGAAAGAACAAGAGAGCAGAGAAATAAAACAAAAGGATTAAACAATAGAACTATTAGGAAAAAAGATAAAGGATAAAATAAAAAATAAGAATTTTATAAAAAAGTAAAAATTCTCAATGTAAATAAATAGGTATGGTTCCTTTCACCTCCAGTAGGTGGCGTTGTCCTTTGCTTGCTGGATTTTCCCCGCTGGTGTTCTGGGTGCTGCTCCTACAGCAGGGTGAAACTCTGAGCCGCCGGTGAAGTTGCTGTTCCACGGTGTGCTGCGCCATGGCCAAAGTTTACTCCCAGGTGCTGACCTAAGCCCCCTGGTGTAGGAAGTTCCCCCATGTTAGTAGGGGATCCACAAAGAACAATGGCCGGGGGTCCGCTCAGGAGATGGTCCGTCCACAGCAGCAACTGCTAGCGGTCTCACACGGCTGGGTGGGTGCTGGGGCCAGGCATCCTGTGTGGAAGCAGGCCCCGCCTGCCCGGGGCAAGTCCTGGGCTGGAGCCCAGGGCTGGAGCCCCCACCGCAACTGCGCTCCACCAGTCGCCACCAAAGTCATGCTTCCCGTGGCTACTGCTGCCTCCCGGTGGCCCTGAGCACACACAGATGAGCCGCAGAATAATAATGCCAGGAAGCTGGCTGGAAAGCTGCACCTTCACCACTTCCCGCCTTGGTCCCGGAGAGCCTGAGCCCTGGGCCGGGGCCCCCGCTGCAACTGTGCTCCGCCGGTCACAGTCGAAGTCATGCTGCCCATGGCTACCGCTGCCTCCCAGTGGCCCTTCGCACACACATGCGAACGAAACTCTTGTAGGGGATGGTGAGCCGCAGAATGATGCCAAGAAGCTGGCTGGAAAAGGGCACCTCCACCACTTCTAGCCTCAATCCCGGGGATCCTAGCACAGAGGAGACCATCTAGGCTGCCATTTTGGAACTTTCCCTGAGACTATTTCTTTTAGACTGAGCTTTGGTAGTTTGTATTTCTCAAGAAATGTGTTAATTTTACTAAATTGTTCAATTTAATAGTATGCTTTTCATAATATCCCATCATTATTCTCTTCACATCTGTTGAATTTATCCTGATATCATCTGCAATTTAAAAGTAATATCTATGTTTACTTCTCAATTTTTCTTGATAAGTCTGGCTAGAACTTAATTTATCTTAAAGAATCAAATTTTTACTTTATTAATTCGGTGCATTGTTTTGTTTTCTATTTCATTGATTCCTTCTCTGATATTTATTGTTTTCTTTTGTCTGATTACTTTGGGTTTGAGGTTATTATCTTCTTTTCCTAGTTTCTTAAGGTTAAAACTGAGGTGATTGATCTAAGACTTTTCTTCTTTTCTTATATACATATTTAGAACTAAAATTTTCCCTTCAATTACTTCATCCTTACATTTTGATATATTGGGTATGGTTCTATTAAGAGTCTTTTATTGTGCTCTTGCTTTAAAATGCCAGGTTACATTTTATTTTCTTTTGTTAATTGATTATTAGGAAATATTTAGTTACAAATGTTTGAGGATTTGCCACAGAGATTTTATTTAATGATTTTAAATTTGATTCCTTTGCAATCTTAGAACTTCATTATGGTTACTTTAGACATATCTTATACATCTTAAATTGTTGCCTTCTACCTTTGAGGTTTTTTTTTTTTTAATTCTGTTTAATATAAAGTACAAATCATACTATGGCACAGTTTCTTCTAACTACTCTTGACTTTTGTATAAAATTGTCATAACTTTTCTTCTGCATGCTTTATGATTCTTATATTATTATTTTGCTTTAAATAATCATTTATCTTTTAAGAGTTTTTAATAAAGAGAAATTTCTTTTCAAACCATATATTTATGATACCAGTACTCTTAATTCTTCCTATTAATCTGTATTTTCTTTATATTTCATTACCTGCTGCCTGAAGACCTTTCAATATTTGTTGTATTACAGGTCTTCTTGCCATGAACTTTTTCAGCTTTTATATACTTGGAATTTTTTTTCACCTTTGTTTCTGAAAGATATGTTAGCTATGTAAATAATTTTCTATAAACATAATTTACTTCTAGTTCCACTCTTTCTTTTAAGACCTCCAATGCCACATACATTATTCTGTTTGAATGAGCTAACAACTCATTCATGCTCTCTTCTCTTTTCCATTCAATCATTTCTGTGTGTGCTTTATTATAGATTGTTTCTTATATTGCATCTTCAGTTTCACTAATCTTTTCTTCCTCAATGTCTAATTGAATGATTAACCTATATAGTATCTTTCATCTCAGTTTAAAATTTCCATATTAGTAGTGTGGCTTGTTTTATTTACATATCTTCTTTGCCTTGTCTTTACATGATCAATCTTTCCAATATCTTCTTGAAACTATAAGATATATTTTAATGCCATTTTTGTTTGCTAATTCTATTACTTGTGCTATTTCTGTGTAGATTTTTATTGATTGCTTTTAATGCTTATTATGGGTCACATACTTTCTTGCTTATTTCATAGTTGGTAATTTTTATTGGATGTCAGACATAAATTTTAACTTCTGGGGTTCTGGATATTTTATTCCTAGCTAGTCTTTCTTGGTTTGATGTTTATGAAATAATTCTGACACAGGTTTTTAACTCATAAGGCATAAAAATTTTCAGATTATTTACCTCTGTCTTAGAGAATTGGCATATAAGATAAATCAATAGTATGAATTTTTATAGCCTTTTCCTCTGTTTTTTCATCTTCAATATTAATCATTGTGACTGAGACATAGATAACAGAAAAAGTCTTATGCTTTTAAGTTTCTTGATTAGGAAGAAAATTATATGAATCAGACAACTTGCAGTTTATTGTTATCATAGGATTCAAGATATATATTTAAAACATATATAACTTAAACTTCTATTGTATTATTTTTAGCACAGTTTAGATGTATTTGATCTCAGATTAATAAAGGCATAAATATGGTAACTTTTAAAAAATCCTGTGGTTTTCTAAGCAACATTAAATGATAAAATATGAATTAATCATTTATAAGTTCTTGAAAAGTATGGGCTACACTAATGAGTAGTTAATTTTCTATGAACATTTATAATAAATTAAATAATTACTCTCTATATAAAAGATTCATATTATCATACTTGGCCTTTACTAAAGAGAGTTACATAGCTTTTTAATAATCTTCTGTTATTTGAAGATATTAAATAGGATAAAATGAATTCATTATTTTTTCTTCTACATCTTGAAAAAACTAGAAGGAATATTGGATTTATCATTCTGCTTTCTAGTCATGAACCAAAAAACAATCCTTTATAAATAATATCTTACATTATTATTCCTTTGTTTCCTATTGTTCTAGTTCTTCATTTTAATAAAGTTATTTTTAATGGCTCAGTCAGCTTAGAGGAATGAAGGAAAAAAAGATATATGGTTCATGTTTTATTGATAGCTGAAAGAAGAATAAAAAGTGTCAGACTCATTGGTAATCCAGGCAGCCTATTAGTAGTACAGACCTCAAATTCTCATTAGCTCTTATTTTGCATTGAGAATCTTCCTCCTAGTACTTTCTCATTCAGTTCTAAGATTTCCTATAAAAAGGTTGTGTTCTACTATCCTATATGAAATCTAAAGTCTTTTGTCTATGAAACTTTGCCTCCTATCATATATGATTTTTTTGGGGGGGCAAAATTTGGGATTTACTATTAATATTTCTGCAGTTAGTGTATAACTGCTTCTTCAAGTGTGGTATATACTCACAAAGGACAGGAACCATAATTTATGTTTTCCTGAATTTCTTATGGATTTCTACATATTAGCTATTAAAGCAATTAAGAATTAATCTAAATAACATTAAATATTTGCTAATTGAAACTATAGGATACATTTTATGCTTTTTTGTTAATACTATTACTTATGTCATTTATTTGTAGATTTTTATTGAATGTTAGACATAAATTTTAATTTCCTGTGTGCTTGATGAATTTTTATTCCTAGTTAGGCTACTGTGCATGAATGTAATAAATATTGTATTTAAATACTCAAGTGGTTAATTTTCTGGACTTTTAAATTCTATGAAGAGTACCATCAAATATTTTTCTTCATTGTAAACTCAAATCACCAACTCTACTTTCTCTCACTTTTAAGATACTTTTAAATGAAGAGAAATTTGATCAATTGTTGGGTCTTATGATAGTTGTATGTTTGGTATACAAAAAGTGCAAACTTGCTTTTCAGAATGGCTGAACTATTCTTTATTTCAATTAGAAGTGTATGAATGATGCCAATCTGAAAACTCTTCCTGATCATAAATCCTGAAAGTTCTCAAGACCAGGGAATGTAGCTTAGTTGTAGAGTGCTTGCCTAGCATGCCCAAACACTAAGTGTAATTCCCAATAACACACACATACACACACACACACACGCATGCTCCACACACAGAGGAAACATTCCAGTTTGAAAATTATATTGTCTACATTCACAGTTTTTCTTTAATTTTCATATTAAAGATATAAATGACTTTAACCACCATTGCAGAGTTATAGTATTCTGAATTTGACTGTTTAATTTTATCAGTGTGTTTTATGGTTCACATCTTGTGTTACAAATTGGTATTCTTTTCTTTGAACTTAAGGAATTACCATTAGCATTTCTCATAAGACAGGTCTAGTGGTGATAATTCCTATAGATTTCGTGTAAGAAAGTCTTTATATCTTCTTTATTTCTGATAAACAGCTTTGCTGGGTACAATATTCTTGCTGGCAGTTTTTTTCCTCTAACTCTTTGAATATATTGCACTACTCTCACCTGTCCTCTAGGACTTTTGAGAAATCTGTAACAGCTATGGTGAAATTTCCTTGTTTGTGGTATACTCATTTTGTTCTCTTTCTGCTTTTCAGAATCCTATCCTTGTCTTTTATTTCTGAGAGTTCTGTTATAATGTGTCTTGGAGTAGTCTTGTTTGGGTTGAATCTGATTAGAAACCTTTAACCCTCTTCTACCTGCTTGCTTGTATTCTCCTCCAGATTTGCAAAGGTTTTGTTATCATTGCCTCTTTGTGCTTCACAAAACTTCCATAACGTAAGTATTTACTCTTTTTATGCTGTCCCATAAATCCCATAATTCTTTTTCATTCCTTTCATCTGTTCTTTTTTCTCTTCTTACTGCATATTTTTTCAAGTATTCTGTCTTCAGGTTCACAGGTTCTTTCCTCTCCTTGACCAGTTCTGTTGTTGATATTTTCTCTTGCTTTCCTCATTTATGTGATTGTATTTTTGAGCTTCAGAATTTATTTTTAATAATTTTAATCTGTTGAATTTCTAATTTTGGTTATGGTTGCATTCAATTATTTCTAATTTTGGTTTGGTTGCATTCAACTATTTCTCTGTATTTTCTTGAAGTTCTCTGGGTTTCCTTCAAACAGTTGTTTGGAATTATTTGTCAGACACTTTGTATATCTGTTTCTTTGGGGTCAGTTATTAGGAGATTGCTGCGTTCTTTTGGTTGTGTTACATTTTTATTTTTCACTTATCTGGTTACCTAACCTTTAAGTGTGTGCATTTGAAGAAGTGGGACTCTAATTTTACACAGCCCTTTACCAGTCAGCTCATATGGAGATTCTGGTCAGACTATCTTGCATGTGGCTTTCACTTGGAGTCCTTAGGCAGGTGCGACTGGTGCCTGAGGTCAGTGGGCAGTTGAGTATAGCACTTAGGACTGTGAACTTGGTCTTGTAGTCTGGTTTCTTGAGGGTGATCCTGGAGTCCGATCCATTGGGGAGTGACCTGAACTCCAGGTCCACAGGTCAACCTATTTCTAGTACAGGCCTTTAGCTTGAGTCTGCAGGGGCTGTCAGGTAGAAGAATGGGCCTGATATCTGGGTCCATTGGGATGGGTTTGGTGCCTAAGGTTAAGAGGAATGATTCATGCAATGTAAAAAACTGTTCTTCCTACAATCTTTGGCACATCTTTTCTTAGTTTGATGTTGTTCTCAGGTGTTACAATCTGTCACCTGGTCTTCTTCTCCCTCATGTAAGTATTTTTGCATGTGGGTAGTTGTTCAAATTCAGATTTCTGCAGGAGAATGAGCACTAGAAATTTCTATCATCTTGGTGACATTAGTCTTAGTAGTTTGTTTTTTAAGACCTGGTATATTACATTTAAATTTTCAAATAAATATGTAGAGTTATTCATCATATTTACTTATTATCTCTTTGAAGTCTTTAGGAACTGTAATGCTAGCCTCCGTTTTATTACTAGAAATTTGTCAATTTAATTAATGTTTCAAAAAGTCAGCTCACTCTTTCATAGACTTTCTCTATTTTTTAATTTAATTTGTTTGACTGATGCTTTTATTTTTTTTTTGTTCCTCCTACCCTTTGCTTTGGATTTATTTCACTCTTCGATTCCTAGTTTCCTAAAATAGAAGCTTCAATTATAGACTTGAGGTTTTTGGGTTTTTTTTTTGTACCAAGGATTGAATCCTTAGGCACTTAATCACAGAGTCATATCCCTAGCCCTTTTTTATATTTTATTTAGAGACAGGGTCTCACTGAGTTGCTTCTGGGCTTGCTAAATTGCTGAGGCTGATTTTAAACTTGTGATCTTCCTGCCTTAGCTTCCCAAGCTGCTAGGATTACAGACATATGCCATTGCCCCAAGCTAGACTTGACATTTTTTAAATATAATTTATAATAGTATCAAAATGATTGCAAATTCAGGAAAAAAATCTAAAGTAGATATGCAAGACATCTCACACTAAAATCTATAAAATATTACTGAGTTCTTAAGGATCTAAGCAATTAGAATACTCAATATCATTAAAGCCAGTTTTCACATAGTCTATAAATTAAAGTAAAAAATAAATGCTTAGCATTTTTTGTGTTTTGAGAATTGATGACCTTAGACTAATGTGTTTTCTACCAAAAAAAAAGTAAGACAAAAGGATGGCAGAGTGTCTTGAAGAAGAATAAAAGTAAGAGATTTAAATGATCATCTTTTAATGATTATCATATATCTACTATAATCAAGAAAAATTCTTCTTGATGACAAAATAATCATATAAGAACAAGAATCTAAGAATGATCCCTATCTATGTTGTTACTTGACTTAAAACAAAGATAAGCCACTGCACACTCTTGTAATCCCAGCAGCTCAGGAGGCTGAGGCAGGATGATCACAAGTTCAAAGCCAGCCTCAGCAAAAGCAAGGCACTAAGTAACTCAGTGAGACCCTGTCTCTAAATAAAATACAAAACAGGGCTGAGGATGTGGCACAGTAGCCGGATACCCCTGAGTTCAATACCCAGTACCTCAAAAAACCAAAGACAACATAGAAATATAGTCTTTATAACAAATGTTACTAGGGATAATGGATATTTTTTATGAAAAAAGAATCATTACCAATAAATCAAATAATTCACACAAACTAATGATAGAGCATAGCCATAAATGTGGAAATTAAATGAGTAAAATTCAATAACTTATATATTGGACTTCAATAAATTTAAAAATTTTTGCTCATCAAACATTTTGTAACAGAAGGAAAAGATAAATGACAGGTAAGGAAAAGATATTCTTTATAAAAATAGCTGAGAAAGTACTCATGTCTAGAACACATAGAGAACTCCTATACATGAATTAGCATGAGAAAAGATCCAATAAAAATGGGCCTAATATGATATAATTCACAAAGTAGTATAACCAATCAAACTATGAAAATATGGCTCTGATATTGTCTTTCAGTGAAATGTAAGTTATATTCACAATGTGATAGCCACATCCACTAGAATGGATTAACATCACCAAGGCTTGATATAACTATGGAACAACTGGATTTCACATTTGATACTTGTGGGAACATGGCTTGATTAAGCCAGTTTGGACAACTAGCAATATCTACTGATGTTAAACATATGCCTGCTTTATGACTAACCAAATTCTACATAAATTAATGCATAATTATTTCATAAGACTAGAATATTCATAGCAGTTTTATAATAGTTCAAAGCTGGAAACAGTGCAAATGGCCATCAATGATAGAATATATTTACTATGATATACATATACAATAGAATACTGCAAAATAATAACAAATACAGTAATAGGAATATAATTGTAGGAATAATTCTTACAAATATTATATTGAAAAAAGTCAGACATAGCTATATTTTTTATTACTGTTTCATTTCAAATTGATGACAAATTGGCAATTCAAATCTAAGAAAGTAAATTTCTGTTAAGTCACCCAGAATATAGCATTTGCTATAGCAGGCAAGGTAGGACTGTGTGTGTGTGTGTGAGTGCACCTACTCTCACATACACGTGTGGGTTGGTATTGAAGAGGAAAGGGCATGGAGGATTGTACTACAATGATTTAATAGGAGTACCCCTGCTTACATTCTATGATTCTTAACATTAAGTGCCACTTTGTTTTTTAACAATTATATATATATATAATATTTTATGTGTATATATATGCATATATATACATATATAAAGGTATGTATGTATCTCTAAAAAAATCTTAGGATATATTTGTGTATAATATTATGATAGTGGTTTAGAAAAGATAATTACACTTAAGGATTAAATTAGATTGTTCACATACACACTGTATTCACTAAAGTATAATCTCATGCATATATTTTTTAATTTACATCAATGTGGACTGTAGATAAATTCTATAAGAAGCATAATTTTTTCAATTAAACTTCAGTGTACAGAGGTTTTTTTCATAGACATAAGGTACAATTTCACAGTCCAATTATATCATTCTTAAGAGCTATTATAGACTTTTTACAGTCCTTTTCTCCTTCTTATTTAGACTCTTAAATATTTATTGCCCAATTTTAAAGATTACTGAAAACTATTTTAAAATGCCTTTTAAAAATAGCATCCTAACTGTGCTATTTTTGATTATATAAATTATACATGTTCTTTGTAAATAATTCAAATAATCAACCTATAGTCAACCTTAGGTAAAAAAATGAATTGAAGAATAATACAGGTAAAATGATCCTAACTTTGGTTAAATTATATATGTGGCATATTTATAATATACATGGTCCTTAAAAATGCAGAAGTAATAGTTTAATTTTTTCTCAAAGTGAATTAAATTTAGAACATTATCAACACATTCTTGAAAAGGTAACAAATATTTTTAGAATGAATAAGAGAAGTAAATTTAAAAAGAAAAAAAAAGAAACCTCTCAATTTTTCAATCTGAAATGCATTTGTATTAGTCAATTCCTGATCATCTTTCTTCCTTTTCCTTAGTATCAGAGGTTAGCTAAGCTCCAAAATTTTCTTAATCCTCACTTGATCATCAGGGATGTTGTCTAGTTAGACCTGCATTACTCAATTCCTGCAAGAGGAAATAAATCAGACTTTGAGGGAAAAAGTGTGGGTGGGTAAAATTTTCATCATGCACTTTTAAAAATGAACCAAGATTGAGAACAAATATATCTGGCAGTAGTGGCTAATCTTTGTCTTCTTTAATGTGAAATGGTCCTACCTAAACTTTGGCTTTGAGAAGCATCAGGGATTTGTGATACAAACATTCTGCCTTAGTCTTTGTTGTAACCCACCTTGTCTAGATCTCTTCTGAGCCACTTGCTCTCCAAAGACTTCAGTTGGGTGAATCTAACAGCCTTAGATTCAGATGAGAGGGTTCTTATTCTGGGCTCTGTTTTTGATGGCTCTACATATTTCATGACAAAATGCCCATTCAATCCCAAAGAAAATACTTTTTCACATCTCAGTATACATTTTAGAACAAAGCTGTGTCTGAATGTCTAGAAAGTTGAAGATTATGTTCTAGCCTTGGTTGTAGATGGCTAATGCCTCTATGTGTTGGGGAATTGGAGCAGCTGAAGAGCTTTCATAAGAGAAATAACCAGCTAGTTTGTCAAAAGATCTCACATAACGCAAATGCAATATATTTTCACATATTACATTATCTTTCTCCAGTAGTGCCGATCTTATATTTTCTTGTTTCTCCTAATTTGTACTTCACGATTCCAGAGATACTCTTGAACTAGCATGATATTCAGAAAAATTGCACATGGATACTGAAAAGCATCCTCTTTATTAAACAATTCGGTATTACTCAAATCTATAAGTATATATTAAACATATGAATCCTGGAAATGGTATGAGTCCAATGCTGGGCTTGATATAAAGACAAGCAAAAGAACAAAGCATATATTCCTTTATATAATTTGGAAAGATGGTCATTTTAGGGAATAAGGTCAAGAAAATTAATCTTATACTGATCATCTATCCACTTAAGAAGTATGGTAGAAGAAAATCTAAGGAAAATATTAAAGAAAGGAAATTAAGTGAGTTCTAAGGTATAAATCGAAAGGTGGTTTCAGATATGTCTGTAGCAAGAAAGATTGAGAGACAGGACTGGGATCCATAAAAGATGATCTTTGCTGGCAAGGTGAGATAACATGTTTAATTTACTTATTTTCATAAATTTTATATTAATTTAAACTACAATATGATTTGTAATTTCTTTATGATTTCTGTATTATATATTTTATATGGGAAATTGCTAAAAATTAAGATTCCCATGTAAAAAATCTTCCTCCTTACACAGTGTTACACTTTCCATAGTTTGAAAAAATAACCCAAATATAACTTTTATATCTTTCCATTTTCATCATATGCCAGATGTACTTTTTAAAGGGAATGATATATGTGATGTATTTGTAGTCAAATTGATAATTTAGGATGTATTGGTAAAAATAGATGAACTAAAATCTATTTCTGAAAAAATTAGATTCAAGATCAAAAACAAACACAAATTCACCGTGGTTCTAAATCAAGATTATCTCCCTTGAACTTTCAACAGTTCCAATAAATAATAAAATATTGGGTTATAAGCAAACTCTCATTATTTGAAATTTATCTTTTAATATTTATTTAAACTCAGAGTTTGTCTACTGGGTTGTGACCTCTCTAAATCTCTAGAGAACAGTAGAATGCCCCGACCCACGGGGCAACAACGGGGACACGCGCGGGAACCACCTAAGAGAATGAAACAAACAAGGGGCGCGAAAGAACGGAGGCAAGACAGGATTCTGATCAAACCTCCGAATTTTTATTAAGAACAATGGTATATATATATGCTCAGGAGGGGGAGGGGAGGGGAAAGAACTGTCCCAGGACGATTGGTCAGTGCAAACAGGTGGTATCAAAAGGGGGAGGTTCACTCCTTTGGCACCCGCGGGTTTTTCGGTGCTCCTGCTTAACCAGGAAGTGACTCAGGGCTTTTTGCTCCCAACATCTCCTCCCTCCTTGTTTTAAAAATGAGGGTGGGCCTTAACCGACTGGGGGAGTAGTGACCTGGTTCCTCCCGTGGGTTTCCCAGGCCCACTAGTCATGGCTCTTGGTATCTTTTGGGGAGGAGAGGCAGAGCCAATTGGATATGTGTAGATA
>CM053408.1:30603998-30653690 GCA_028644305.1 Xerus rutilus
TTTTTCTGGGAGGTCTGTGACGATTGAAGGACGAGCGGAGGGGGGATGGGAATTTTCTTTAAGGATTTCTTCCCCTGTCTTAATAACCTGAGTAATATCAGGGTCCTGAGAATGAACTTTTAGAATGTCGTGGATCAGATTCCAATAAGAAAACACCGTGATGGGAACCTTCTCAGGGCCAAAGGTGCTATAAAAGTCCTGCAAGTCATCTCCTACTCGTTCCCAGCGTTTTTGATTAGTAGTTCCTTCTAGAGGGAACCAGGGGCAAGTTACATGAATAAACTCGAAAAACTGTCTAAGATCCTTTCTTTTAACCCTTATTCCTCACGCCCTGAGGGACATCTTGAAAACCATCAAGGAACATCTCATGTGTACTTAAGGCAATCCCCATTCTCGATCGACCGGACGGCTCTCTGAGCTAATCCCTCCCTTATGAAAGTCTCTGGGACATAAAACTCTGTTTTTGGTCGTCTTGAATCTTTTACTAATTCAAGCGATTTAGAGTTTTTCTCACCAGAAACGGATGTCTATTACTCAGGAGGGAAGGGATCAAAAGGGCCAACAACAATCGAGCGAGCAAGGGGTGAGATGTTCTGTAATCTTGTTTGTAAAAAATTCATCCACCTACCTTTACTCAGATCTGTCTCACAGCGGGCAGGACCTTGGCGATCTAATGCCGAGCCATCATCCGCGGGTGCTCGCGACGACTCTTGGGGGTGCCTGGCCAGGGCTTCCTCGGCGGACGTTCTCGTTGGGGGCTCCCAAATGCCCCACGTTGGGCGCCAACCTGCCCTGACCCGCGGGGCAACAACGGGGACACGCGGGAACCACCTAAGAGAATGAAACAAACAAGGGGCGCGAAAGAACGGAGGCAAGACAGGATTCTGATCAAACCTCCGAATTTTTATTAAGAACAATGGTATATATATATGCACAGGAGAGGGAGGGGAGGGGAAAGAATTGTCCCAGGACGATTGGTCAGTGCAAACAGGTGGTATCAAAAGGGGGAGGTTCACTCCTTTGGCGCCCGCGGGTTTTTCCGCGCTCCTGCTTAACCAGGAAGTGACTCAGGGCTTTTTGCTCCCAACAGTAGAATAAAGAGATTATCCATTCCCTTCTTCAGAAACTTCTTGAAAAACATGGAAAATGCAAAACTACAGATTACTCAGCACAAATAATGTTTTTTCATACTTCTGAAATAATAAATCACTATTATAATTAAAATATGAACATTTTTAGAAATAATAATGTAAAATTCTAAGAATGGGTGTAGTTTATTAGATATGTTTATTTGTCTACATCTTATAAGGGCATATAAAAGTCACCAAAATGTATGTTTATTGAATTTTAAAATAATGTCTTAGAATAATAATTACAGGAAATAAAAATATTTTAAAGGAGATAAAAAAAGAATTATTTTCTTTATGATTACACATTTTGATGTGATTAAAACAAAAATCTGGTTATAAGAAGGATGGTATCAAACTGATTTAGGGTTGAATTTCTTATCAGTTCTCTTTTCAGGTTAGTTTTCCTACCTAACAGTGTAAAGGAACAAATAGATGACGATGGTGGGAACAGAAGTTTAAGAAAGTAATTCTATAAGATGAGACCAATGTACTGATTCCCCACATGCTTTCTTTGCCAAACAGCGATATGCCTGCAGTCCTGCCTGGCCTGAGGGGACAGGAAATTTCACATTCCTCAACAACTGAGGCAGGGGTATGGCAGTGAGTGCAGGCAATGAATGAAGGGGATTGAGAAGATGAGGGCTAGTTATCTTAGGGTTGCTAAGCTTTTCCCAGCGCAAGGTGTCGCTGAGGATTCCCCAATGTGCTGCTCCCTGCTCCCACCCCTGCTGCTTCTTCCTGCCCTTGGGCACGTACCTGGGTACCTGGAGAAGAAAGAGAAGATGAGGGGATTCTGGGGACTATAAAAGAGCAAGAAACACCCACTCCCATGGACACCCAGCTCTGGGCTCCCTTCTCTCTAGAGAAGTCTGTGATCTCTACCTCCGTCCCTCTCTTAAATAAAACGTGTTTTCTATGCTTGCTTCGGTGTTTCTCAGGTGTTTAATCTTTAACTCTAGGGAAACAAAGACCTGATTCTGATCTCCAAGACTGGTATCAATAGTGAGGACAGACAACAATCATGTCTTGAAAACATGCCTTTTTCAAGGGCTATGGTACTCTACTTATATAAATCTATATATTAATTATTTTTTATTCATTCAATTTTTAAATGATACATAAAATTTGTACATACTAATGGGACAACAGGTGATGTTTTAAACATACATTATATAATGTTTAAGTCAGGTTTAATGTATCTATCTCCTCAAGCATTTACATTTTTTTGTGGTGAAAACTTTCAAAATCCTTTCTTCTAGTTTTTTGTAATGTACAGTACAAGACTGTTACCTAGAGTCTCCTTGCTGTGCAATAACACACCAGAACTTCTTGCTCATATATAACTGCAACTTAGAACCCAATTATCAACCTTTTCAAGTAGAAATTATTATGCCATTTCAGAAAAGAAAAATCTATGTGCCCTGGAATTCACTTTTGGAACTAGTTAGAGGATTAGTGTCATGGTGCTTCCCTGAAAGACTTATTAGTAGCAAAGAAGACCTGGGATTATGGGGAGATGAAATAGTGGGAAGTGTGAGAAGAACTCAGGTCAAAATTAGTCTGAAGCCAGAGGAGACAGCCTAGAGATACAGGACTGGATAGTAAGGAGACAAGCTAAGGTTTTAGTTATTATTACTTCCTTCTCTACTCCATTCGTGTGCCTGTGTCTTAGTAATCATGGCAGAATGCTGAGAATTGTTGAATTTGGGTTCAAGGAGAATTGAACTGTGAGCTTGGCTTTCTATGTTGGGAAGTTTTGTCATAAGTAGTCTAGGGTTAAAGGAGGGAAGCCTGCAAGCTTATGGCATTGAAGATGTGCCCAGAAAATTTGTCCCTGTGGATCACTGTTATTTCACAGAGTTGCATCTTAACTGGTCAGAACAGGATGAGAGAATCCCAGGGGATGAATAGAGAAAAAAAAAAAGCGGGATCAGTTTGAGTTTGGGAAATTTGCATGGAATTTATTCTAAGATTACTCAGTGTGGAATCATGTCACTTAGGAGGTTATATGAAGGACAAATTTTTTGAAATATATTATTCATATGTATAATATGAATACACATAACTATAAAAAATGTGTATACACATAATGTAAAAATAACTTAATTACTTGGTAAGATTTGGGGAAATGCTAGTTAGGGAACTATAGTTGCATGAGTGATTTTAATCTTGTCTCCACATTCTTGAGTTTTTTCTGTTCTTTCAGGTGGCTTTTCATAAACAGCTAGTCTTGTATTTGAAGACACACTATTTCCTATCATATTGGGGTAATGGAATATTTTGATTCTGAAACATTTTAAGCATATTTTTACCTGAAGGAATACTGGATTTTCTTTTACATGTGTCCAATCTTATCATATGAATCTCTGAAATGAATATTCAATTGTGATTTCATCTTTGAGACAATCTGTTCCTCTGTTGGGCAGAGGAAATTTAACACCTGTTTTTTTTCTTTTTTTCTTTTTTTTTCCATGTTGAGAAATGTTGTCCTTGTGGCAGGACATAGATAATGACACAAAGGAGAAAACAAGAGAAACAGCACACTTTAGCTTTTCCCAGCTGCTTCTTTACATTAAGTACATGGAATGCCTAATAGTTTTTGATAAACCTTTTCATAGTTAAAAATAAGGAATATAAGGAATAGTTGACTGGTGATTGTGCTCAGTGGTAGAGTGCTTCTCTAGCATGCATAAGACCCAGAGGTTTGTCCTTGCACCAGGAAAAGAGAAAGAGAGAGAGAGAGAGAGAGAGAGAGAGAGAGAGAGAGAGAGAGAGAGAGAGACTGAATATACTCTTTCCTTTGATGGAAACATATTTTATACTTTCTTCTCCTTAACTCCCCTTCCTTTTCCCTGTCTGCCAAAGTCAGGTAGGGTTCCTCTTAATGGGCACACAAATTATATTTTTCTTTCTGACTTTCATCATAGTTTTTTATTTGTGTGATATTTAATATCTCCCTCACCTCATCAGAATGTTAACATATGGGAGTACAGTACACACTTATTAAAAATTAATGACTGATGATGTTAAACCTTGCATTTTTGGTAGTGTAGTGAACCGAGAGGAGAACACATATTTTATGGACAAACTCCTTAACATCAATGACTTCTAAGAAATTGAAAGACTCAGTAATCTGACTTTCTCTTATATACTCTTTAAAATAATATAGCTTTTCAAAAAAAGTTAATTCAGACTATGTCTGAGGAAGTTTATAAACAATCTGTTACCACCTACCATAGACCAAAAAACATTTTCACCCTTAAACATTATACATGGATATTGTACCTATGTAGAAAATATTATAAATTCTCCCTTGCTTTTTACAATTTTGCAAAGAATAAAATAAATATTCATGTAATTCACATGATAATCATAATGAAATTATTTTATCTATTTTTCAACAAAAATTTCAAAAGCTAACAATTTTGTTTCTAAAAATTTGCACCAAGGTAATACTTCATATTGTGCTCTTTGGTGATTGCTTTCTTTTTATTGTTATTTTTATTAGCAAACTGAGAACTATTAAAATTAATGTAAGATGTTTTGGATATTCTTCCTAAGGAAATTATTATGAATGTAAAGATTATAGTCAATTTCTTTGCTGGTATTCCTTGTGTACAGAACTCCTGAAATGTAAACTACCTCTTTCAAACTCCTGGGCTGAAGTGGTCCTATCTGTAGACTGGTCTGGATGATGGGGACATTTTTTTTTTGAGCTTATTAACAACTTCGTGCTCTATCTCATATAATACAACCATTGAAAAGAGTATGGTAAATTCAATCATGAACAGAATCCTCATTTTTCTTTCCCATATTTTAAGCTAACGCAGCTTTGTTCAGATATTTTCCTGAACTTGAGGTCAAAAATTATAAAAAGCTTGCTTTTTAATCCAGGTTTCCTGGAAATCCTTCTAAGGTTCCTGGAAATTTTTCTGAATCTAGGGCCTCTCCTACACTATACACAAGGATTTGAGGGACAATAGTTAGAAAGAATGTTTAAAATGAGTACTAAATACCTAAATATATGCTCAGATTTCTATGATACTTGTTTTTTATTATTATAAATTATGTGGAAATATTGCTAAAGTATCAAAGCACTGATGATATCCCATGGTGAAAAGACAGCTTTAATATCTTCCTGCTTCCAAATTAGTTCTAAAACTGCTCTGTCTCTTTCTAATTCAGCATCTACCTTCAATTAGTCAACATGCTTGTGATGGTCTTCTCTCAGCCCAGCTCCTAATTTAAATTGATAAATGTACCTTAAAACCAATTTCTGGAGACATCTTCATCTCATCAACCTAAGTTTCACATTGGACTCACCACAGTCCTATTTTTTACTCCTTAATTGACAATCCTGTGCTAGTGGACAATATTGTTCAACTTTTCTTTATGTGACCTTGGGGTCCAATTACTAAGATTTCAGATACTATACTAAGGACTTGCCTCAGCATATCTCTATTGCATAAAACAAGAGAGGTTTATCCTGGAAATCGGCTGTGAGGTTAAGAGTCTGCTTGACTAAGTATAAACACAGAGCTAGCTCCTCTGACTCTGCACCAGGACCCATCAGGTAGATTTGCCCTTTATCTTGTTCTTGATCAAATTTCTCATGTCACAAACTGTAGTCACTTTTTCCTATGACAATGTATTTAAGGTATCAATGATTACTTCTCACTCATATGAAAAAAATGTAACAAAAATGTTTATGATTCTTTGCCATGACCCTATATGAATGCACAGGGAATATTTATAAGTTCTGTTTTTCCTAGTCTTCACAAATTACAAAGAATAATAAAGGATGCCAAGAGAATGCAGCTGTTGTATTGCTCAGAGAGAATTAAATTTTTCTGGATGAGTGATATACAAATAAGGACATGGTGAAATGTCTGGAGAGGTTTCATAGAGCTATAGTTTGGATCTTGAGTATCTTACAAAATCCCATGTGTTAAAAGGCATGATCTCCAGGTGGAGCTACTAGGGGATATGAGACCATTAAGAGATAAGGCCTCTGAGAGGACTTTCAGTGGTGTGCACTTGTAGGGTATTATGGGACCCTGCCTCCCTCCTTGTCCTCCCTTCCTCCCGACCTCCTTCCCTCCTTCCTTCCTTCCTTCCTTCCTTCCTTCCTTCCTTCCTTTCTTGGCTGTGATGTAAGCTTTTTAGTTCTGCCATGCATGCCTACCATGATGTGCTGCATCACCATAGGCCCAAAACTATAGTGACAATTAGTGAACCCCCCCAAATGGTGAAACAAAATAAGTTTTTTTTTCCCTTTATAGCTTGATTATTTCAGAAATATTGTTAAAGGAACAGAAAATTGACTAACCAAGGAAGAAACTTGCAAGTTTAGAGGCAAAGGGCAAGAAGAAAACAGCTCAGTAATTGAGGAGACTTTTATAATAGGCTTCTGTTATGGTTTTGGATATGAAGTGTCCCCTGAAAGCTCTTGTGTTGATGCAGGTATATTCAGAGGTGATTATGATAACTGTAACCTAATCAGTCCACTCTTGTCTAAATGGACTAATCGTGGTAACTGTAAGCAGGTGGGGTGTGGTTAGAGGAAGTGGGTCACTATGGGGGTGCCCTGGAAGGGTTCATCTTCTCAGCAACCTGTTCCCTTGCTATCATTCTGCTTCCTGGCTGCCATGTGATGCCATGTGCAGTCTTGATGTTTTTCCTTGCCTTGGGTCCAGGGTAATGAAACCTCAGAAACTTTGGGCCAAAATAGACATTTCCTTCTCTAACTTGTTCATGTCAATATTTTGGTCACAGTAATGAAAACACAGCTCCTTATTTCTATTTCTTCATTTTTCCAAGCCATTCTGTACTTCAAAAGGTATAGTTATCATATTATGTGCTAGAAGACTCAAAAGAAAAAAAAATCATATTACATCATTCCTATGATTAAAACCCTTAGATGTTTTACTATGGTCTCTAAGACCTTTTTATGATCAGGGACCTGGGTAATTTCGCAGCTTTTGTGTGTGTGTGTGTTTACTTAGAATTTGCACGTGCTCTACCACTGAGTTACACCATAGCCCCCAGGAACTCCTTCCAACACTACCCTTTTCTACTATCAGGTACAAATCTTTCATATTTATTTGGAATATGCACACCTCTTTCTACCTTTTGTAAATTTCCTCTTCCTCTTCCCTTTGCATGGAAATTTTTCTGTTGAGTTTTGGCAAAGCTCAAATTATTGCTAATTAGGTCTTTTTTAAAACATCTAAACTAGAGAGAGCTGCCCAGTTCCTTCCTCACATTGTTTTTTTTTTTTTCTTGTGCTTAACACAGTTTATAATTCTGTATTTACTTGTTTATTCACTTTTGTCATTAGTACAATTTATTCTTCTAAGGGAAGGGATCTTTTTCCCTTGTGCTCATTGCTGAATCCCCACTGTGCATCATATTACTCCACTATTGGTAGAACTTAATACATATCTGTTAAATAAAGAAAGGAATGGATGAATGAGTGGACTAAGAAGATCTCTAGTATCAAGTTTCTGTGGCTTTTCACAAATGTGCCTGTATTTTACATCTTAAAAATAATCAATGTAAGTTTTAAATAAGGTCTAATGATTTTTAGTCTTTGTAGACATTGTGTCCTAACATAATTTTAAGAAATAAAATGATAGAAATGTTCTTTAGATGTATATATTTTATATTAATCCTTATCACTTTACTGCTTATATAATCTAAACAAAATTATTCTCATTGTTATTTGTAATTTCCAAACAGATTTTAGATAAATGATGTACAAATATGTTCATAAACAGAAATAAAAGCACCTTTCTCTGCACTAATATTGCCTTACCATAACATTCCCAAGACTGTCTCCAGAACAATTTCTATTAAGAAGAATGGCTCAAACAAAGCCAAAATATTTGTTTTGAAAGATATATTTTGGCACTGGAATGGGTAATTATGAAAATATTTTATTTACTATGCTTGCTTATTTAACTAATGGACTTTCTTATTGCAAATAACTTACTCTAAATTCTGATTGGTATGGAATTATTTTCTTATTGACAGTGGCATAGTGGGCATGGGAGGACCAGAAATGTCCATTCCAGAAGGGAGGAATATTTTATCACTGGTAGTATTTAAAATTCCTACACATAGTGATAATAACTAGCAGGCTGACTTCTAGTCAGTTTTGCTGTTGCTTAAAATTCTCTACAGAAAATATACCCACCTCATTTTCTATACCCAGAAACAGATTTCTCTCAGTATGCCTCCTCCACTTCTACTGCTAAGGTAGCTGTTTGAATGCCACAAATACATGCAATGCCTGTTATATATAAAGTATAATAAATATATAAACATATATAGCATATTGTATATAAAATCAGATATAAATACATGTATATTTATATCAATTAATTTCTGTGTACGTTTTCCACCTAGAGTTTCTTATATAATGCAATAAAAATTAATACATGAGAGTAATAACGAGAAATCATTAATAACACTTTTAAATTAATTTTTACTTATTTTGTTTTAATTTTTATTAATTATGAAATTAATAAATCAAGATCAGAACTTGCCTTCCTGATTATGTAGGGCAGGCACAGTATGTCTCTGTCTTTATGGGTACATAAACACACACAAATTTTTAAAAATATTTAATTACATATACCATCACATTTATATTGTATATTACATTTTTATTTTATATTTCCATAATATATTGCATAACATCAATTTTTTCATAATTCTGCCAATTCATCATACTGATTTACCATAATGTTTTATCATACCAACTTTGGTTTTTTATACACAAGAATATATTTTGGTGTATTTCCATAGTACATTTTTATTAGCTATATTGTATTTTATTATATGGTTGTACTATAATTTGATTTATATTAATAGTTGGCTATAATAAAATGTGGATAGCTTTCAGTCTTCTTCATTACAAAAGTACTCCAATGAATAATCCTTTACATGAATCATTTTAGGTGCAGCAGTGTAATTCTAGAGTAAGTTCCAAGGGAAATTATTAAGTCTAAGCTTATATGTTTGTTTTGAAATTTAAAGTCAAAATATATTTGAGTATGAATAAAAATCAGAGAAGTATTAAGCTTTTAATCTTTTAAATTTTAAAATAAAATATATTTTATGTTAATATTCTTCACATGAAATACAGTAGGTCTCAATTTTTGTGGCATGTCATAATAACCTATTGAGCTTTTAAAGAGTTTCATTTTTAAAATCTTCACTTTAGAGATTCTTAGATGACCCTCATGCATTGTCTTCTTTTGTTTTCTACAGGTTAGTATGAAGCATAGTTTTTTTGTGGATGATTGCTCTTAAATATATGAGAGTTTTAAGAGTACTAGTACATAAAATCTGCATTACAGTTATTGGGTAATGTTCTCATTTTTCGATTGTCCCTCGTTCTTTATGCACAATCTTAACAAGGTAATTGAAAGTCTATTTAGAATAGCTTGGAGGACATAATAACCTTAGAATGTATATGCTGCAGCTTTAATTAACATTAACACATGCAGGATATTATCCAAAAGTTTGAATTCTAGAACTCATATTAACATTTTGTTTTCTAATAAATCATCTCACATCTCTTACATTGCAATGAGGAAGCACAGTAGTTTGCTAGTGACAAAAAATTAATGCTATTTCTGAGATTCTATGTTTATAAAGGCTTAATGAGTCTAGACATAGTCTTACCTTTCTCACTTTGAAGGACAGATTAGACCACAATGTAATATCAGAAAGGTCTGATGGATTCTTAAATTGAGTATCAGTTAAGTTGATAGTAGGTATAAAATCCTAGGGTTGAAACACAATAATGATGATTTCTAACAAAGATCAACAGTAAAAAGTAGTTAAGACAATTAATAATACAAATATAACTAAAAGTCACTAAAAGAAAAAATATGAACTCTTAAATTTCCAGCCAACATAATCATAACATTATGATCTCATGATCTCCCCTCATAAGAATGAACTTTTTTTTTTTTGGTACTGGAGATTGAACTAGGACACTTGACCACTGAGCCACATCCCCAGCCATATTTTGTGTTTTTATGTAGAGACAGGGTTTCACTGAGTTGCTTAGGAGAATGAACTTTGACTTGTGACAGATTTGAACTAAATATTTGTTTTATATCATCAATTTGTATAAGTTTCCAAAATAGAATTAACACTGAAAACATGTAAAATAAAGCAGTAACACTAGAAAATGAAGAGCAACTTCTGAAGCTACTTTATTGTTCTCTGAGAAGAACAGGTCAATACCCTCCTCCTAATCTCCAGCTCACATTGCCAGAGGCATAGATCTAATAATTTGTTTTGAGTGGCATATTCTATAAGAAGTTAAAGGGACTTGAATCACTTTCAGTGCTTATGGACACAAGTATCGACCATCTATCCCCCAAGGTAATATATCTTATGTCAAAAGTGATGGCAACCATGCTTTGGACACTCTTTTCCGCCTCCCTTTTCCATCCTTTTCTCTCTTTCCCTCATGATTTTATCAACTTAAGTGTTGCTAACATCTACAGAAATTTATTTTTGTGAACTAAGTATCATAATTTAATGTTGATACTGTCTTTTGATATTGAATTAGCCAATATATTTTTATAGTTTCAAAGTACTATTTCAGCTCTATCATTTTATTTGCACTGTGCAGGGCATAGAACCTCTCTGTTTAAAAAAAAGTAAGAAAAATTTGAATATGAACTGGAGATATAATGATGTAATGACAAGAAGATTGTATAAATCGAATATGATTGAGTATGTTCAAAGAATTTGAATTGGGGAACAAATTTTAAATCACAGTAATTTCAGTTTTTATCTTTGTATTTGCTTTAATGCTTTTACTTGATGGGATTTTAATTGCTATCAGTATAATGATAAAACTGAAGAGTTGAGTGAGACCTTGGACAATGAACAGAATCTCTTATTTGGTAGCTTTGGGAATTTGATCTAAACACAAAGACAAGTCATGGATAAAATGCTTTTGACTTTTCACAAAAATAAAATGGCTCAGCTGGGCACGGTGGCTCAAGCCTGTAATCCCAGCACTTAGGGAGGCTGAGACAGGAGAATCCGAGTTCAAAGCCAGCCTCAGCAATGGCGAGGTGCTAAGCAACTCAGTGAGACCCTGTCTCTACATAAACACACAAAATAGGGCTGGGGATGTGGCTCAGTGGTTGAGTACCTCTGAGTTCAATCCCCAGTACCAATAAATAAATAAATAAATAACATGGCTCTCTCTTTTCTTGTCATCTACTTATCTTTTTCTGAACTTTAAGTTATTCTAAGAAAGAAACTAGTTTCTACACACAAAAAATTAAATATTGACTAGCATGCATTTTATTTGTCATGTCTAAGTCAATATGGATGTTTTAGAATTGTTGAGAGTAAAAAATGTCTATATGTAAATTGTTATGTTCTTAGTAAAACACTCTTAAGTAAGTTTTGGTGCCAAATGCCTTGGAAGCATGTAATAAATAACACCCATTAGTGTTCACTCCTCAGGACAATACAGTACCAGAAAAAATAAAAATGAAAACAATGAACAAAAATCACATTTCTTCAACAAAAATGAATTACCTATTGAATGTGTAAGGCAAACTACTGAGATAATAATTGGTCGAAATAAAACACCTAAGCTATCTATTAGCAAAGACAATAGAATAATTATATAATGTTTGACAATTTATGAAGTACATTCTCCTGTATTACTCATTTTGAATTTTTACATATATTGAAATGTGCATCTTTCTCTTCCCTATTGTTTCCATCTCAGCCAGTTATGGGAAGGTAGCCTACAATGGGGATAGGAAGACATTCTAATCCTGCTTCTGTTACTTGATGATGGAATTAGGCAGAGGTTACTCTTTCTAGGTGCCTCAACTCATTTGACTCTTAAAATAAACGTTTAGATGACTTCCACTTTCCTTTACTTTATAGTATCTTGATTTCTTAAAAATTATTTGTACAGTTTTAAGATAAAATTATGTGTATCTCTTGATGACATCTTTTAGTAATCTGTATTATTAACTAGGATTTTTATATCTTCTATAGCAGAGGTTGACAATTTTTTCTCTGGAGGGCCAGTGAATAAATATATTCTGTTTTTTGGGCCATACAGTCTCTGTCATCAGCACCAACTGTGCTGTATTACCAGGAAAGCATCTGGGGACAGTACATAAACAAATGTATGTGATTATACTCAAGCAGCAGCTGGATAGGGGTTGCTATCCCTGTTCTGGAGGGACATAATAAGAATAGTAGAAGTTAATTTTTCAGATTATTTTTTAGATACTTGATTGAAGGTTATCAGAGATACTTACTGATAAAAACCATACTGTGGATAATTATTGCATATTCTTGTCACTGAGTTTTGTTAAATTATTTATTAGAATTTGTGAAACATAAAGAAAAATTATAGGTTATTCAAATATGATATGAATTGTGTATTTGCATCAATTAAAGTTGAATAAGTATAGATTTCAGACTAGCTTAATTTTTTCTTCTCTGAGCATTTCTCTCTCTCTCCATATGGCCCTCCAGTTCTATGGGTGTGGGAAAGGTCCACAGTAAGAGCCTGAATATCTTGGGGGGAAATGAGATAGAGGCATCATACATGGACTGAATAAAATGTGACTCTGACTTCACTGTATTCTTTCTGCTTTTACCACCACCAACAGTCTCTTTGGTATTTCCAAGTGAGGCTATCTTTGAGGATCATGGATACCATCTAATGTGAGTGTGGGGACTGGGAGTGACCTTAGGCAGATGGAGCACTTACCACTTGCAGGTGTTGGTGAGATCTGCCATCTACAATGTCTTTGGCACAATAAACCAAATGCCTGTCTCAAAATAAATAAGTTTATTTAAAATTATATACATCTAAATAATCTCTTTATCTAATAGTCATAACTTTGTGCTGACTTTTGATAGTTAAAATTGCTAATTTCACAAATATACATTTTTCAGTGTTTTGGTTGATTTGCTTTGTGTTTCACTAATAAACCCCATCCATATATATAACTAAAGTATTTGTAAGTCCAGTTAAAATGCAAATATTTTAGGATTCAACCTGTTTATTTTTAAGCTCTTTTGATGCATCTGATATCAATGATTCAGCAAAATAATTTTCTTAATTATGATGTAATTTTATTTATGAATAATTTTTACTCATTATTTGTTATTTACCTTTTTATCTTTGTACCCTTTTCAATATTTGCCAAATCTGTATAGTCTGCAACTAAAAGAACATTATAAGCTTCTTCTTAGTCCATTAAAATGGTAGCTGTAAAATTCTGATAACAGCTTAAAAACAAAGGACATTAACAACTTTTTGCAATGTTTTATTTCTTTTTATTTCAGTGGAAAGCTTTTAACATATATCTGGAGATAAATAAGAAAGTTGTTCAAAAAATTATGGTGGTTATTTTGGCATTGTTGATAAAGTCATATTAAATATAAAGGTGTATTTGAACAGATTCTGTGTTTTGTTTAACAGAGATAAAATTGAACCCTGAGAAGTAGCAAAGTTTTCTGGGAAGGACCTATATTGTCCTCTATTCATAAGTAGTAATTACCATCATTGTACTTTTATTAAAAATTATTTTATTGAAAATTATTTTAAAATAATTTTTCATGAAATGAACATAAGGGTTCAGAATTTAATGAATACCATCTTGTAATATTTAATAAAACAATTTTCATAGCTTGAGGTTTTAAATAGCAAATTTTACCCTTAAAGGTAACAGTGGAGGAACTCTGTTCACAGGGGTGTAAGGGGGGAGGGGGCATGGGGACAGTGAAGGTGGTGGAATATAATGGTCATCATAGCCCTAGCTTTAGGTATGACTGCGTGTGTGTTGTGATTCTATATCACTTACAACCAGAGAAATGAAATGTTACCTCCATCTGTGTACAATGAATCAAATTGCACTCTGATATCCTGTAAACCTAAATAGAACAAATAAATAAGTCAAAATATGAAAAAAAGAAAAGTACATTACCAGTTTTGGCCAGTGGTGCACACTTGTAATCTCAGTGGCTCAGGAGGCTGAGACAGGTGGATCGCAAGTTCAAAGCCAGCCTCAACAAAAGCAAGGTGCTAAGCAACTCAGTGAGACCTTGTCTCTAAATAAAGTACAAAATAGGGCTGGGGAATTGAAATGCCCCAGAATTCATTCCCTGGCACTCCCCTCGCCTCAAAAATAAAAAGTACATTACCAGTTCTGGTAATATGAGCTATAAGGGCATTTATTCTATATAATTTTCCCTCATTTTCCATATACAGTAGTTATTTCTTTAAAACTTTTACTAAATTTTTGCCTAGACTTTTTTTATATTAATTTGAGTGCATAAAAAAATCTTTGTTTAATGCTAAGAGGGTTTTCTACTTGTCATCATTGATTATCTCAATGTATTTTGACAGTTTTAGGTAAGATAATGATGAATTAAAATTTCTAATCAGCATAGACCTTTAAAAATTTTAATTACTATGACATGCCATTAAATATCAATTGTCAGAGCACTTAAACATCAGTCATATAAATCATATTAAAATTGCTACTTAGTCTATGATCGATTTAAAACAGCATTAAATCTTCTTAACATTCCAGTTATATACTTTACTAATAATTATTATGGGTATTTGTGGGAGACCCTGTCAACATTAAAGTCATTAGGTGATAAATGGCACATGAATATATCATACCAAATGCTTCTCTGGTTGTGTATGTTTAAAGTCTCTTTGAGAAAGGTAAAATAGAGAAATTGACATTAACTCCCACAAAGTGATTGACCATATATTAGAATAAAATTTTTATTTAGAATTTGGTATCCAAATATAAGTACCATATAGCTTCAGTGATGATATGGAAAAATAAATTATGTAATTACATTTTTGTTTAATTTTTTGTATTATATGATTTATAGGATATATTCACTATGATTTATTATGTGATTATATAGATTACACTTAACAAGGCAGTAAAATTGTACAGCTCAACACAAAGGTGACCTTCATATCTGTGGTGCTGCTGAAGAGTTGTTTTTGAAACACCAATGTTTAAGTCTTTCATTTGTACCACTTATAAAATACATTTATAAAGACTTAAAATGTTTTTTTCCTAAAACACTGTATTTTGAAAGATTAAAAGTTAGGCTCTTTCTTCCAACTACATTAATGCCAATGATTTTTTGAATAATCCCTTGCTATTATTTTAGTAAAGAGAACTCAGAGGATTGTTTCTGAATATATGACTATAGCTTATTCAATTTATTTTCTTTAGGTAACTGTTTTTCCCATTTTTCTATTTCTCTGAATATATATGTATTAAACATATGTATGTAAAAAATGATAAATATATACATATATACATATAAATGCATACATTTATGTATATATTAATAGATTTATTATTTATTAATATATACATATATGTACATATTTATTTATTTATTAAAAGGAGAAAATACATCAAAATTTCATCATCAAAAATCCCAGCAAAAAGTTTTCCTACATTTCAAATTTGTTGCTGCTATTCCTCTTTCATGGCATGTCTTCTTCAATCTTTTTTTCCCTGTTCTGGTACTCACCCCCTCCACATTGTGTTTTCTCTGTCTACTACAGCATCCATTATAATTGCTCTGAAATACCATAGCAATTTTTAATCTGCATTCTTAATTTTAGCCCTATATTTTTACAGTACTGGGCATATAATGCATCTTCAATTAATATTTGTTGTATTAAATGGGTTATTTCAGCATAGATTTGGATAGAATATGAACTTTGTAAAAAGGAAACAGATATATTAACATTTTTACATCCCTCATAATAGCCTGAATTTCAAGTTCCAATACTTGCCTTTCAGTTCTTATTTTATTTTACTCAATGTGGGGTTTCACAATTTTCAACTATCCTGTAGTCTTTGTGTTCTTTGACTTCCTGGATTTGACTCTATCACCCTTCAGACTATTTTGTTAGTGTTATTGAAGTGTCTTGTGTTTTGAATTTTCAACTTTTTAAATTTCTTACTTTTTCAGATTTCCTTCGCTACATTTGTATTCTTCCTGGACAGTCTTATCTTCTTCCTGTAAATAAACTACTATCCATTCCCTGACAAGAATAATAATGAGTAGTATTTATCAAATGCTTTCCTGGTTCCAGGAGACTAATTTGCATTTTTCCCTCTAATAATCATCAGACCTACAGGATATCTTTTTTTATTTTCTTATCACAAATAAAAGGAAATTAAGAAATTAAGTTATGGTTATTGTGTTGGAGCCAGGTTACACATACAAATTGGCAAAGTGTACATCATGAGCTTCTAACTGGGAACTTAGAATACTTTCTAATGATGTTAGATAATATCTTTCCAGTTCTCAAATTTCTCCTGACTTATATTCTGACTATTAAGCTTATCCATTAGGAATGTTTTGCACACAAAACAAAACTTTTGAAAAATAAACATCATTTACATCTGCATTATGCTTGCTGGCCATTAAAAATCAGTGCTGTCCATTAAAGCTGTCCAAGTTAGAAATATCATAAATATCTTTAACAAGCTTTCACACTTTTTTTTTCTTGCAATTATTTAAGGTTTTTCAGTCCTAACTCTAATTCATAAATGCTCCTGACATGACTTGTTTTCACATCGCTGAGCAAAACTACTATTGTTCCTTTCTTAATTAATGTATTTTAATGGTTGTATCCTTAAATTCACCCATCATGATGAATTTTTACCCATAGATGTATTTTTTGAAAATATAAATTTCTACTTATTTCTATCTAAAAACTTTATTGCTTACTCTTTATTTACCTAATAAGCCCCAACCTTATAAAGAAGATATTGAAAACTTTAATCTTTCCTTTAAACTTTTGTCTTATAATATTCTCCCTGACTCTACTTCCAGGAGCCCTGTATTCTAGACTCCAAAGATTTCTAACACTGTAATAAGTACGCCATGCTTCCCTGTTCCTCTGGGCCTTTGTTCATCTTGTTCTCTCTACATGAAATTTTATTTTCTTCTTTTCAACCCAGTGGAATTCACCTATCCTTCAAGGTACAACTCAAATTACATCTGCTCTCTGAGGCCTTTCCGTTACAAACTCCCACTCTTCCATCTTGGGCAGAATCCATTACTCTTTCCTTAGGGCTCCAAAAATCTCTTTGTACTCATCTTTACCATAGAACTTATTACAGAGTGTTTCATTTGTTTTTTGTGCTCTGAGGCATAGCAGTATCTCCCTTGACATTTAAAAAGGTTTTTTTGCAATCAGTTTTCTGTTTTAATCCTGAATATGAGTACAAAAAGGTCAATATAAAATAAGGAAAAAAATATTTTCTACATATTGCCAGTAAAAACGTTGAAAATGCATACATTTATATTTTAATTTCTTATGTCTTGCTTACTAAATTTAGAAAATTTGGGCAATACTATTCTAATAGATGGCAATTAAAATTAAATAAATATTAACTTATCTAAATTTATATATATTCACATATTTTATTTGATCACTTGTTTTTAGTAATCGATGTCATAAAGTTTAATTATTTTTCTAGCCCTTTTTATACAAATTAAAATAATTTTGTCATTTCCATAAAGACCATGGTTTGGACAATTTCATATCTATTTCCCCCTAATTTTTGTTGTGAGTCATACAGTGTCCAGTTAGATTAATAATTGTCACTAAGCGTTTATTTGTTAAATAATTAAAATTTATTTAATAATTATTTGGAACTGTACTATAAAAGGAAGTGTGACATAGGTTAGGGAATTAGGACTGTGAGATATGATAGACTTTATCTCTAATTTAAATTCCACTACTGTATAGTTTAGATATGAGGTATCCCCTCAAAACTCATGTGTAACCATGCAAGAATTTTCAGAGGTGAAAGGATTAGATTATGAGCACCTTAACCTCATCAATAGATTATTCCACTGACAGGAATTAACTGGGCAGTAACTATAGGCAAATAGGGTTTGGCTGCAGGAAGTAAGTGATTGGAATGTGCCTTTGAGGTTTCTATTTTGTCTATGGTGAGCAGAGCTCTCTTTTTGGGATTTACATTTTGTCCATGATTAGCAAAGCTCTCTCTCCACTTCCTGGTTGTCATTTTCTAAGCTTCTTTCTCCCCATCACACCACTTCACCATTATGTTCTGCCTTACTTTAGGCTCAGGGTTATGGAATCATTTGACCATGGACTGAACCTCTGGAACCTGAACCAAACTAAACTTTTCCTCCTCTAAATTGTTCTTGTCATGAAATAGCAGCACGAAGCTGATAAAACAACTACTTGATTATAAAAATATGTTTAATTCCTCTGAATAGCAATTCTCTCTTCTCTAGGCTGAAATAAGACTGACTTACTAGACTAACAAAAACCTCTTTTGAACATTAAAGATAGCATATATAAAGGTCAAATACATTAGTCATTCCATAATTGGTATTCATTATAATCATAAGTATATTAGTCCTCTAGTCTTTCTCAAATTGTTTTCATTATTTATAATGTCCACATGAATCTTCCAGTGTCATGGTTTCCAGAAAGATTGTCTTTTGTGTTTGACTGAATTATGTCTGATGTGTCAGAGTGAAAGTCACATGATGAATGTGTGAGTAGAAATATCTTTCACATCGTTGATTTGTGTGTGTTCTCGTTGAATCATGAGAGTAGTCTTAGTCTATGACTTATTGGAGTTTGAGTCAACTCCCCATTCTGCTTTTCCAGTGACAAAGATTGAACCTTGAAATGACATCTAATTTATTTTTTTAACATCTATATTATTTAATGGTATTGCTTACTTTCGTGAACTTCAGAATATCCTTAAAACACTTAGGAAAGAAAAAAACACTGGAACTGTACTATAAAAGGAAGTGTGACATAGGTTAGGGACATAGGTTAGGGTTGTCATAGGTTGTGAAAAGGTGTTGCTTTTCACCTCCACCATTTTCTTTGTACAAAAACTGTCTGAAGTGGCTCTTATTTAAGTTCTAACATCTATCTATAAAAAATGGATGCATTTGTGGTTCTTAATGTTTGTGACAATTACCTAGTAGTACAAGAGCACATATACTATATATAGTAACACACTCTAATAAAAGGAAAACAGTTAATGTTCACATTTAAGTTGTTAAAGTTACATATGAACTGAGAGATAATCCTAGAAAGAAATATTTGATGTGGGGATTAGCACTGGAGCAAAAAATCACCACCATGGGAGAATATGAGATAAACTGGTGCAAAGGTAAATATTAATCTCCCTAGGTGAGGGAGAGTGAGAAAAAGAAAGTAGTCAAGCATGAACCCAAACTTTTAAACTGAAAAACTGGAAATAATGAGTTGTCTTTTATTGATAAATGGAAGACTGCAAAAGAAAATTATTTGTTAAAAGATAGAAATTCATGATTTTTATTTCAGATATTCTGAGTTTGGTTTGTTAATTGACTAGGGAAATATCTGTGGAGATCATCAACATAAAAATGGTATTTAGTCGAAGGAGTGAAAGAGTAGGTGTGGTGATTCAAAGAGTTAATATAGATAGAGAGGATGCAATCTGTGGCACTCCAGTTTGGAGCTCTAAATGATGAGGACAACTTGAAAAAGAGCCTTCTATATATGAGAAAGTGGTATCACCTGGATTAAAGTGAGGAAAGAAGAATGCAAGAAGATATCACTCAGTCAACTATAGGTTAAATGAGATGAGGTTTGATCATTAGAGTCAGCAAGAGAGGTCACTGATGACTTTCATAAATTAGATTTAATGGCAACAAGAGGTAGACATCAGATTACAATAGGTTAAAGAAAAAGATGAGATTAAAATATATAGCAAATATTTTATATATATGGATATAGAAGTTTATGTGTTTGTACATTCTATATATCTTATCTATACCTATTAACCAAATAATCAATCTATTAATTAGTCTGTTAATCCATCATATATTAACTAGTTGGGGGGGGTTAATAAAAAGAGAAATAGAGACATTGTAGACGAAGATAATTTTTTAAGATTGGGTAAGAATGAGCTCAGGGTATAGCTCAGTGCCATTACCACAAGAATTAAAAAAAAAAAAAGGCACTTAGACGCAAAAAAGCACTGGTGAAGCAGGAAGAAGAAGATGCAGGCCAGAAACTTTGAGATTCAGTGTATGAGGGGAAGTTGATTTACTTATAAGGAAAGATATATTATCTATGTGTAGACATGCTGCTGAGTTAATGAATGGAATGGTCAGGGCTTGTGAAAGTTCTCTTTCAACTCTTCTACATTGTATGTATAGTTGCTATATATGATTGTTTTCCTGATTTCATCAAATTTTCTGTATTTTCATCTCCTGGTTAGTGCTTAGAATCATTATCTTGAATTAATTTTCAGGCACTTACTTGATTTCTTTTCCCTTTTAGTCTGTTACTGTAGTTGTGTTCTTTGCAACCTCATGCTTAGGGTGCCTTGAGAGGCCACTATGGGAGGGGGCTGCTACAGTGCCTGTGACAGTGGCAGCAGGGTGCCCTTTAGTCAGATGGTCTTAGGCAAGTCTTAGTTAGTGTGAGGGCTACATAAGTGACACTTCAGGGCCTTGGAGGGCCTACTTAACTCAGGCAAGGCTGCTTGACCCATTCCTAAAGTGGAGGATAGGGCTGCTCATTAGCTTTCCAGGGGCTTTGGGTGGGGCAAGCCACTTGAAATGAGCTTCCAAGCTGATTTTCATGGTTGTGGAATAGTAAGCAGGGCCAGCTGGCTAGTTCACAAGGCTGGATTGAATAAGAATTTACCTAGATGCTTCACAGAACACTAGGTGGACAAGCTGTCAAGACAACATAGAGCAGGAGGATCCTAGATGGGGGAGAGCACAATGTGGGCTGAGCTTTCTCTATCCCTCAGTACCCCAAAGTAGACTTGGTGCCAGTTAAGGATGAAGACTTTTCCAGAAATCAATTCTTCAGATGTCTTTCTTGTTATTGGGAACTCCTTGATGCTTACTCTTTCCCATCATGTGAAATCTCTCTTGGTTCAGGGTTGATCACGATTCAGATTATAGATCTTTTACTTCTGATTCCTTCTGAGACAACAAATTCATTTCTTTTCAAAAGTCCATGATTATGTGTACACACGAACGTGTGTGTGTGCATGCGCATCATGTAGCTTTGCCATATCATGGCCACTTAAGATTTTTATATACAGTATTACAGATGAAAGTAAACATTTTGATTGGGTGTCCTTGTCTCTTCACGAACATTCTGCTCTCTCTCATTTATCCTACATTTTGCAATTTGAGGGAATTTGTCATGTAAATTATAAGCTTTGACATGTTTTGTTGAACTATTGGAAACAGAATATGAACAAAAGTCAACTAAAGTTAGAATTTACTTACCAACTTGTTATTTGGTTCATGAGTATAAAATGTCTTTTCATTGGTAATTAAATTTAATAGGGAGAAGAAATATTAAAACTAAATGTGACCTAAGGGAGCTGGATTCTAACCACCTTTTATTTTAAAACTCTCTAAAGGAAAAATGTACATTTTATGTCTTTGAATTATAAATCATTTGGTTTTGAATTAAAATAGAACAGGCAAATAAAAGAATGGGACTTTGATTTAACAATATAATTCCTTTAAGCAACTGTTAGTATCAATTGTACAATTATTCTGCAGGCTAGTGATTTTTTAAAAAATATTTTTGCTGTTTCCTTTGGAAAATACATTTATGACCATGTTAATGAAATGCTATTATAAGAGGTTTTTTTATAGTTTGTAAACTAATTTCATTATTTTTGAAGATGTGAATACAATAATGATAAATTTAATAAATGTTCTTTTCAGGCATGTTGATATTTATCAACAATCAATTGGCAACCATTTTTAAAAAGATGTTGACTAATGCATCAAAGATCTCAAAGCCTTATTTCCAACTTGTGTCACTTGTTTCTGAATCCATTTATGTATAAAGTTAAAAAAATTCACTGCCATATTTATTGTAAGAGTTTTTAAATTGATAATGGTAAACTAATTTCACTGGTAGTACTTTTTAACAGACTTATTATACAGGGGCTAAAAGAAAATATTGACTAACTTTGTACCAATTTTATAGTAAAATGTACTGAAGATATTATTTACTGCTATTTCTCAGTGCTTAGCACTGCAATTTCTGCAAAATTTATTTGCTTTTCCTTAAAAGCTTCATAAACCTCATCTGTTCAGATATTCTACTTGCTCCCACTCTGAATCTCACCAAATATTGGCTTCTTTGTAAGTGTCCTTTTCTATATGTAGTTTTAGGAATTTAGGACACTTTTATCCAATTTGCATAGCACTTTTATAAGCAATTCTCTTCCCATTTATGAAAAACTTTTGAAAACTATTTTTTTTCTTGGTACATTTTTAATGCCACTGCTTGCATAAATTTTCTGTTCCATGGACTTTGGACATTATTATTCAGCACATTATCTGATTATTTTAAAATATTGAGGAAACACACTTTTCAAAGAGCTGTATACAATTTTATTCAAAAATGGTCTATTTTTGGAAATTTAATGTAAAGTGGACATCATATACATGATATATATGATATATATATATATTTGGACAGGTTTCCAAATGTATGCATATTTGGAAAAGGGTGTGTATAGGATTGGTATAAATGAATAGATAATTTTCATGTGTCTTTCTAAATGAATAATAAAGTTGCATAGCAAAAGCAATCAATTTGATAATGATACTGTATGCATAAAGAGTAAATTTTTAAAAAATCTTGAACCAAATATGCTGTTATGCTTTAGAAATGAGATATCCCCCCAAGATTTATGTGGGAGACAGTGAAGGAATTTTTAGAGTTTAAATAATTAGTTTATGAGAGATGTGGCCTAATCAGTGATTAATTCATTGATATGGATTAACTGGGCAGTAGCTGTAGACAGGTAGGGTATGATTAGAGGAAGTAAGTCACTAGAAGTATGCCTTTGGGGTTTAGAATTTGTCTCTGGTGAGTGGAAATCTCACTGATTCCTGGTTACCATTCATGAGCTGCCTTCCTCTGCCATGCCCTTCCACTTTAACGTTCTGCCTCATTTCAAGCCCAGAGCTAGAGAGTCAGCTGTCTATGACCTGAGACCTCTGAGACTGTGAGCCAAAGTCAACTTTTCCTCCTCTACATTGTTCTTGTCAAGTCTTTTGGTCACAGTGACAAAAAAGCTGACTAAAACAACATTTGTGTTGAGAGCTAATCAAATACATATATTTATTAACTTGTTTCAAAAATTTTTATGCTTAGTTAGAAAATTGGATCACCTACAACTTGCAGATTTTCAATTAATCATGGAATGGGAAGAAGTATCTAAACAAATTTCAATTACATATGGGAGCATTGTTTGTTAGCATGATACCACAGGTTCTTACTTGATTATCTTCTAGCAGTCCTCATGAATTGTTTTGCAGTACTTTTACTTAATCCCTAATGAATCTGACATAATAGTCTGTAAAATGTTGCAGTTCTATATGACTCTTCTAGTTAATGAGGTACCCTGGGTTTACTAAATGAAAGCATCAATAAAACAACTCCTATTTCTCTATGTTTTGGCAGAGAAACAATTTAGCTATGTTAACTGCTGAATTTAGGGAATAAGTTTTAAATCATATACTTTCTAACCATGAGAAATCTAGTATTTACTAACATGATGTATGTTTTATGTATAAAGCAGATAGGTACATCCATCTTTTGAAAAGTCTATTTTGCTAAAAAAATGGTAAACACTTGTATTTCTGCCTCTATTAGATTTAAAAGGAATGCAACAAAGGGGCACAATTGGTTCTTTTTTTTTTTCTGATTTAATTCAATGTGGCTGTCATGGCTATCAACCAGCCATGCTACTGTTGCACTTTTACTACATAGACTACTTCTTGATTTATTAGCTTTCAGACTCAAGCTCTGCTGTGCTGTTACATTCTTTGGCTTACATAGCACCTGTGTAAACCTCTGGTGATATAGTTTTTTTTATTATTTATGCAACATTAAGGGACAAATAGGAGACAAGTGGGTTCAGAGGTCATAAGCACTCTTTAAGGTCAAGATATTTGGCCTCTGAAGTCCCTTTGCTAATGTTCTTTCTCATTTCCTTACAAATAGGGCGGTCTAATCAGCTAAAATGTAATGTAAAATGTCATGGCCTTTGCAAAGTAGATAAGTTAAATGAAAAGAAATTTACTTAACATATGGCATTCCTGTTCTTTTTAACTCATCATCTCACAGGGTGTTATACTTTTTATAGAACAGGTAGGACATGGAAAGTAAGTGTCATCAATCTCCAGAAAGAATACTCTGCAAAGAAGGGGTTTTGCCAAGTTGAACTTGACCATTTGTTATCATTAGAGAACTGTTCATAAAACACAGAATTTTCTTTTCAGCTGACAATGCAGAAACCTCAAAGACCTAAATAATCAAGGCTCAGGAAAGAATTTTGGACTCATCCATCATTTTGAACACAAAGTCCCCCAAACTCAGCAACACATGTGTTTTATATATCACACCTCAACAACTCTGCACACTTACAGACATACAATATGAGTGGGAAGTGACTCTGGAAATAAGTAGTCACAATCCTTTCATTTTTAGAGATGAGATAATTGGGGAAGCTATTATGAAGCAATGAATTATGTAATGAATTATGTTTAACTTTATGAAGGAATAAGTAGTTAAATATCCCTAAAATCCTTTAAGCAATTTGCAAATTTAATTTTTTTCCTCTAATATATGCATTAATGTCAGTGGTGATGTTGATAGAATTTTTCATTGTAAAAATATTTACATTCCTTTTTCATTAACAAGTTTTAAGCAAAAGTCTGGACATTTTATGGCAGAATAGTTATTCCTCTCTAAGCTTCATTTATATTAATTGTACAGTGACGGACCTGGGCTGTGGTTCTTTCCTGTTCCACTCTTTCCCTTACCTTTCCACTCCATGTTTCCCCAAATCATCTAGTTTCTATCAATAAACATGTATCTGTAATTTTCTCTTTGATGTCACCAGCTTGGTGTATTCCATTGTCTCTTTGTACCTGATTACTTTTATAGTCTCAATTGACCTTCCTGATATTACCATTGCCTCTTTACTAAGCAGCCAAAGGCATCATTTAAAAAATCTAAATCACACCGCCATTTCTGTTATTAAAATTATTTTATGCTTACTTGCTTCAATTACAGACAATTTCAAATTCTTTGTAGGCTTGAGTGGTTCCCAACTCCTTATAGCCTCTAGTGGTCCCTGTGATCTGGTACCTACTGACATCATAACCTATAAATCTTCCTGTCTCACTCCCTAAGTAGTTTATATTTGTATAAAAAACAGTCTGACCCCAATTTTGATATTTGAATGGTAATGGATTTTAAGCTGTACCTCTTCTTATTCCTCCTTGACTCCACAGCCAAGAGCTGTTTGTACCATCAGTGTGATGCCAGCAAAACTCAAAGAAGTCTCCATTCCATTTTCCCCCTATTCTATTTTTGAAACTGCTCAGCAGCCACACTACCCAGAAAGCTTCACTAAATAAATAATAAACGTTTCCAATGCATTGTGTTGAGTGTATGGTGTTATCAGTTTCAACACAGGAACCAAATCTTGGCTCTGTGGAGTGGTAAAATAATTCTCTTATAATGTTTTGGAAAGATATTTTCATCAGCAGATATATTCTAAATATCCAACACTGATATATACAAAGTTTTTGATTCTGTGACTTAAGGAGGAATCTAATAATCAAGAATGGTTAGATTCAATTAATTGTTTTAATTGCTCAATTAATTTAAAGTAATGTATATTTTTTGTTGAAAAGAAAATTTTAGTATTGCACCAAATAATATATGGTGTAATATGATTATGTCAGTCAATCTATTATTCCATTTAATTATTCATTTATGGACAAAGAATTATTTTGACTTTCAAGCACTCAAATTTTACTTGTTCTCACTTTTAAGTCATTATCCCAAGATTTGTTGTTTTATGTTGTTACTTTTCCTCCCCTAACAATTGGAATAAATGTAAAGTACTACCATTTTAAAGATAAGAAAATATGAAGCACTGCTGTTACTGCCTGAATTTTAATTATTTAGTGGACACATATTCTGTATTTTTTATTCAAAAGCCTTCTATTTGAAGTGATACTGTGCATTAAAACATTTTAAAAGTCTATCAAAATTAAAAATTGAATCTTTCAGTCAATTTTAAATAGTAAAGAATGTGGACATTTTCTAGAAGCTGTCAGAATTCTTTAAATACAGCATTTAGTTAAATACTGTCAATCAGATTGTTATTAAAAAACAGCAGATTTGTAGAGCTGAAAAAAAGCTTTACATTTCATTCTTTAAGCCTCATGGGTTGGTGTCGTGGTTTAGTGGTAGAGTACTTGCCTAGCTAGCATGTGTGAGACATTGGGTTCGATCCTCAGCACCACATAAAAATAGATAAATAAACAAAACAAAGGTATTGTGTCCATCTTTAAGCCTCACATTAGAAGGAAGTCCACATCACACAGACTGGTAACAGGAAAATCCTTTTCCTCCCTAGGGTGAGAATTGTCATGCTGATGTCATGTGTTGTGAGGCTATCAGATAATCTTAATTGATCCACATGGCATGTTTATAAGAAAAGATAATGTTCCTACTGTGATGTACAGTGATGGCTGTAGAATAATTTAAAGCAAATCTTACACAAGAAATCAGAATACATTAGTCTCTGGATTCGTACAGTGGCCATCTTCACATCAAGTTCATACTTTTGAATTCGAGAGAGGAGAAGAGTCATGGCATACACCAGAATGAGTAGGCTTAACAAACTGGAAGCCTTGAATGAAATAGATGAATTTAATGGAAAAGAAGATATGCTTGCTTAGTTTACAATGTACTGTAAAAAGAGACGGCAGGGTGTTTGGATAAATATCTTTTGAATTCTCCTAAATTCTTCTAAAGCACCTCCAGATTGGTTACCTCTTATTTGTTGGGTCTCAAGCACCACAAACTCGTCTGTCAGACAGCACATTTTGTGGCATTGTTATGGTCAAATGTCAGACTGTCAAAATACTCACTTCAAATGCTGTCTCTTTCATAGCTGTGGGTAGATAGGCATGCTAAGTTACATTCCTTCCTTTTGCCTTCAGTTTTTCCTCTGTAAAATAGAGATAATGATATGGTATATCTCCTAGGTTGGTGAGAAATATACATGAGCTTATATTTGTGAAACACAAAAATACCTGGCATATAACAGTATCTTGATAAAAGTTAGTTTAAAAACTTTAAAAAATAAATTAGTTTAGATATATTATTTTATTGTGTGCATTTTCCAATGTTTCTCTCTTCTGTGAGACTGAATATCTTGAAAATATATTTTATAGATAACTATCTTTTCAGGTCCTATTAATTAGGCTGTGTGCATTCAATATCTGTTATTCTTAATGAATCTCCATATGTATCTGACACTACTGTAAGCATTTAGAAATAATCAAGAATACAAATTTATTTAAGAGAATATTCTCAGATGTAATTACCTAAGAAAACACCAGTCTAACCTCTTAGTCATGATACTAACAGGTGACATTAAGACCTGGTTTGAAGTAGATAGGAGTTGCTTGCATGAACCACCCTCTACAGAGACATTCTCATAAATCCAAATGTTTTTTTCAATGGCTCCAGAACCCAGCTGTCACAGTTCCTTTATATTTACTATGACCTTCCACATTTTTAAAGCTGGGTTTACTTCCTATTAGAATTTTCTTTGAACCAACCAGAAAACATTAAAGGATTTTAGAAAGTACTTTTCTCCCCCACACTACTGAGTTAGAGCCAGGATATGTTAGCCAGTGCCTGCACTTTCAGTGACTTTGACAACCTACTTTATATTACTAGACTGCCATTATGTTCATTTACTCAAAAAATAACAACTACACCAGTTAGACAATATATTTAATGCTGAAAGGGTTATAAAGACAATGTCTTCAAAAATAATAACCTGAAATATACTAAGCTCTTTCTGGGAAAATTTTCATCTTAAAACGGCAATTTTGCTATACTGCATTTGTCAAGAGAATGGATCAGAGCCACATAACCAGACTACTTTCAGGCGAATTAAAGAAAGATGAGCTTGTGCAGGGCACCTGGATGAAGCTCTTCAAGGGCATAGCAAATAATGTATACACCTGTTGTTTTGCTTCAGGAAAATGTCACCACCACCACCATCAAAATACTGGAAAAAAGGTTTTTTTCTTTTTTTTTTTCTGTGACTAACAGAGCTTAGAATTGAACTACTACTGTATATGGGTTGATTCAATTTGAAGGTCTGTAATTTGTTCTCAGGGAGCTGAAAAGACAGATTGGATAGTACTGTAGTACTCTCCTAGAGGAAAAATCGGAGGGTGATATAAAGCCAGTCCTCATGGACAAACACTTGCAGAGAAGGATGTGTATCATGGGTTGCTTTGCTGGTTGGATTGCAACACCAAAGGCATAATCTTTGGGCAAGGGGGACTCCTGCTCCTGATCAGCGCATTATTTATCCACATGGCCTGATAGGAAAACCAGGTCATGTCTGTTTTCTGAAATTGGTAACTAGACTTACCACTGCCTTGATGAAACTGGAAAAACTGCATAAAATCAGACTTGCCTAAATGCTGTTAAACTTATTCCACCAATTCAAATTTAAACACAGGAGATTTAAAAAAGAATAATATAAAAACAAATGGTTTAAGTATGTCTTGAACTCCTGTGGTGACCTATTCAGGTTTTCAGAAAATGGTGTAACACAAAACATCAACAGTGTTTAAATGCCTAAATATTAACAAAGGAGGTGTGCAATGCATTCATCAGGGACTCTGCTGTTTAACAACCTGATCCAATCTTCTATCTAGGGCTGTTATTGTAGAGTGGAGTTAGTTGGAAGGCTTGTTAGACACCACTTTGCTTTTTCATAGACATCTCATTATTTATCATCCCTTCAGTCCTTTTAATTGCTCAGAGCAGATTTCTTTATCCATTTAGCAATGGGGACCAAACCCGTCAATACCCAATTTAAACAAGAGGCTCATGAAGACAGTGGTGAAATTACCGCTCTGCTGCTTTTCTAAATATCAAGATAGTTCGGCTTCTAAAACCAAGGCTTTTCCTTTCCTGCTGAATAACTCTTCTGATCCAGTGTTTCCTATTAACCAAATCAAAATCTGGATTTTGTTTTAATGTGTCTGTTAAATTGTCATTTATTTTCATTTGTGTTTAGGGTACAAATAACATGGGTTCCTTGAGCCACTGATTGTCATAAAAACACGAACAATGGTATTGTTTACTAAATAATAAATTGGCTTAAACTTTATTCAAAATAAATACCAACCTGTGTTTACCAAAAATTAAATTTTAAATTGAAAAGGAATAGATATTTTTTGACTAATTCATGTTTTTAGGTACTTAAAATACACAGTCAATTAATATTATTACTTAAATAACAACAAACCAATAAAATAACATAATTTAAAGTGCAAACATTATTAGCTTTTTATTTTGATAAATATCATGATACTTTTTAAAATAATAGTATGCAGTATCAAGCATTCCATACTTTCATTTCAATAGGTTGTAATTTATTAATGTTTTATAACTCACCTTTATCCTTGCAAAATGGTAGAAAGTCCATGGTAAATTTCCAAAGTGTTCTGTACAATTTCTTATCATGTGAGGTAATATCTTGAAATATTGTTCAATTTCATTACACTTTTCAGAGTAAAACTATTGTGGTTGATTCTCAAAGCTTTATAAACCAAATTCTCACTTTAAGTAATCATTGACTAAACTGGGAAAGTTCAGCAGAAATATTAAAAACTTTATCACTTAAGTCTAAATAATAGCAAGTTGTTTTAATCATGGTTGGTGAATTTTATAATGTATTTATTATTTTCTCTACTTTTCATTGTGTAATGATGGAAGAAAGAGTAAAATAATGTGAAGAATGCTATCATTTTTCACAAATTTATAATGGATTTTACTTATAAAAAAGTTTCATTGGGCTGGGACTGTAGCTCAGCGGTAAAGCGCTTGCCTCGCATGCGTGAGGCCCTGGGTTCGATCCTCAGCACCACATACAAAGCAATAAAATAAAGACATTGTGTCCATCTACAACTAAAAAAATATTTAAAAGAAAAAAAAAAGTTTCATTGACTACTGGCTTATGAAAATTTGAAGAGGATTAGTGGAAGGGACAGTGGTTGGACCTAGATTTTGTAGAATAAAAAGAGCCCCAGGCTAGAGAGCCTGAGTAAGGACTGATGACAGAAGGTGGAATATTTAATGAAACCCACAATAAGACCTTAGGATCTTAAGATAAGTTACCAAGCAGCAATAGATAGAATGAACATGAAACAGAAAAACAGCACAAGGAAGCTATTACCAGACCTCTTTGAGAGAGGTTTTATGTTAATGCTATAGAGATAAGGGGACTCAACTCAGAGAAGTAGAGTGACCTTCCCAGGGACTCCTAGTGAAAAAATGAACAGTAGATCAACCCCCAAACACCTGACTGTGGAATCAGGATTATTTTAAACTGCTAAGTACAGTAATTCATACTGCATCACATTGACACGGCTCAGGAGATGCAAAGGATTATTGGGACTTATTATGAGTAAGTTTTTTAGTCAGCTTTTTCACTGCTGTGTCCAAAAGATCTGACAAGAACAATTAGAAGAAGAAAAGTTCATTTGTGGGCTCACAATTTTAGAGGCCTTGGTCAATAATCACATAAGTCTAAATAATAGCAAGTTGTTTTAATCATGGTTGGTGAATTTGGTCAATAGATGACTGACTCCATTCCTCAGAGCTTAAAGTGAGGCAGAACATCATGGCAGAAGAGTGTGGTGGAGAAAAACAGATCAGAACATGATGATCAGGAAGGAGAGAGATACTACTGCTCAACAAGGACAAAATATATACCCCAAAAGCATGCCCCTTTACCTCCTCTAGCCACAGTCTACCTGCCTACAGTTTACAGTTAATTCTTATCAGGGGATTAATTCACTGATTAGAGTTAAGGTTCTCAAACCCAATTATTTCTCTTCTAAACCTTCTTGTACTGTTTCACACATGAGCTTTTCTGGAGCACCTCACATCCAAACCATAACAGAAGGAATCTGTGAGAGAAGCGGGAAGGAAAAAAGACAGGACATGGGTGGACAGAGAAGAGCCATGCTGTTCATGATGTGTTCTTCTACATGACCATTCCTACTGTATAGTTTGAATAATCTCTTGAGCATTAGAGATAGCCAGGGGAAGAATAGGATATGGACAGAACAAAGATAAAGTACTCATAATCTCAAAGTTTGGTATGAATTTGAACCTTCATAATGGAAGAACATTGCGTGTGTATTGGGAACCAAATGTTCAAGCATAGAGACTACTCAAATAAATTGACTGTTCAAGAAAAACTGGCCACTCAAGACTCATTGATCAGTCCACGTTCAAGAATCACACTTGAACTGCACGTGGTGGCACACAATTGTAATCTCAGCAACTTGGGAAACTGAGGCAGGATGATCCCAAGCTCCAGGCCAACATCAGCAACTTAGTGAGACCCTAAGTAACTTAGCAAGATCCTGTTTCAAAATTAAAAATAAACAAACAAAAGGTCTAGGGATGTTGCTCAGTGGTTAAGCACCCCTGGGTTCAATCCCTGGTACAAAAACAACAAAAAAACCAAGGACAAAACAAAAGAATCACTCTTAAAACACTAATAGTCTTGACAGAGTGACAAGGTTTAAGTCCAGAAATGCTGATATTTTTAATCCACCAAACAGCTCAGTTTTACCATCCAAAGCATTTGACTGGGTTATCCTATAGCAATGGACACTCCAGTGGATGTACTCATTGTTCATTATGTTGAGATTTTCCTATAAACCCCAAATTACTCCATGTTTATATAGGGGTGGAATGAGGGGATGTCTTCCTGTGATTCCTTCCATATTTCTGCTTGCTACCTTCTATCATCTACCCTTAGTATTTCAAGTTTGTTCAAGATAGAGTTTTCATTTGATATTCACTGCATCAATTGCATGGGCTTGTGAATTTTTATAAATATTAACAGAGACAGGTGACAGAAAAGTAATGTTTTTATACAAGAAATGTATGCATGTTTAGTAGTTATTTTCTATACTCATGAGAAAATGTTTAGAGTCTTTCTGAAATACATAATGTAATTTATTTATTTATTTATTTATTTATTTTTGGTGCTGGAGATTGAACTCAGGGTTACTCGACCACTGAGCTACATTTCCAGTCCTATTTTGTGTTTTATGTAGAGACAGGGTCTCACTGAGTTGCTAAGCGCCTTGCCATTGCTGAGGCTGGCTTTGAACTCACGATTCTCCTATCTCAGCCTCCCTTAGTACTGGGATTACAGGCTTGAGCCACCTTGACTGGCTACGTAATGTAATTTTTTTTTTTTTTTTGTACTGGAGATTGAACTCAGGGGCACTCAACCACTGAGCCACATCCCCAGCCCTATTTTGTGTTTTATGTAGAGACAGGGTCTCACTGAGTTGCTTAGCACCTCGCCATTGCTGAGGCTGGCTTTGAACTTGCGATTCTCCTGTCTCAGCCTCCCTAAGTGCTGAGATTACAGGCTTGAGCCATCGCGCCCGGCTTCATAATGTAATTTTTAAATATCGTTTGTTCTGAACTTTATACAGTGTCCAAATGTGGTAAAAATTGTATTTGTTGCCAAATCTATCATAGTGATAGATTCAGAGAGAATTATATGTATAGACATTGATAAGAAAAATTTAAAAATACTAAAATAAGTAAGGAAAAACCCAAATGTTCTTTCTGAACTTAAACATTGGCAGTAGTACATATTGTATCTCAACACAGCAAATTGTTTAACTCTGGTTACAATAAAACTGATAAACCTGAAAACAGAAAGAAGGGAAGAAGATATGGAGGAAAGGATAATGAGACACAGGTGCAGAGTGAAGAAGGGAAGGAGAGGGAACAGAAAGAGAAGAGGGAATATATTTTATAACATTGAAAATCTGTTTAGATTCTGGATGTTACATCAAAAGTATATAACTTATGCTCATTTCTTGCATGGAATACTAGAGAACATTATAAATTTTCATAATTAATGTTACTGAAAGTTTATGTTAATCTTGAGTAAAAATAAAAATACTAAGAGATTATAAAAAAACCCTTTACCCTCCAGGGATCAGAGCCTAACAACTCAGGTTTATTCTGTGGTTAGAATTAGAAAATATATTATCTGAAGTGTCAAGTTTTAAGTGTGGAATTTTAAACTTTCTCTTAAATAAAACATTTATTTTTGTGTTTCTGATTGCATTTTATTGTACTAATGGAAACATTTGATTTTTCCACAAGAAATTTCTTAATATAGAGAAATAGTGTTAATAGTTTAAAATTCAGTCTACATTTTTTAAGAATGTTAACATTTAAAAATAAATGATCTAAACCACTCTCAGAAGTTGTGCAGAGAAAATGTTAACATTCTGTAAATAAATTTTTATTGATCTATAGAATTTACTATTAGAATTACTCTGCTGCTTGGAATTTTATATATTAGAAATTTATGTCTACATCACCATCTTTATATTTGGCCACATTATTTTGAAACTATTGTAAGCCCCAAATTATAGCATTGTTTGAGACCACTGGAACTCTTTCCTGCTCAGAATTTAATAGTATCTCTGTCTTTCTCTCAATCTCTCTTTCTCTCTCTCTCTCTCTCACACACACACAAACACACACACATGCTCCAAATACTTTATGAATTGAAAGCAATAACAAAAAATCTTTTATTTTAGATATCTATATAAATAGGAAGAACAACAGTCAACGTCAATTCTTTTTTTCATCTCAAAGAATGAAAATAATTCTTTAAATATTAAATGTTTCCAATATTTGAAGATACACAGAGAGTAAGTATGCATTATTTTTTCGAAGACAAATCAATCTCAACAGAATTCAAATGAAATAAATATAATTTCATTTACATTCTTTCACACAAAGACTGAAGTGCTAGAAATATATGGAAATGTTCAAGATCTAATGCTGAGATAAAAGAAGCCTATGAGCATTTTGAAAATTAGGTACAGCCTGTAAATATGCCTGGCATGTCCATCTCCTTCCTAAAGCAAACTGTAGACAGGTTTGTTTATGTTTTCTCTCACTAAAACCTCAATTCTTTTAGATATAACTCTAACAAGGTAAGAAGGTAAAATCAGAAAACCCAGAAATTTGTTGTTTCTATAACTAAAATGGTATCAGATGCATTTTGAATTTAATATTTCCCCCTAAGAATATCTTAACTATTATATAAGTCAACATATTATTCAAATTTTCCTTGATTGCAATTTCACAATAACCATGATGCAATTTACCTTTTCTTTTTTCCCTGAAGAGAAAGAAAAGTCAACCTCTTAGAAAGGGGAGTAAATATAATTCTATGTTTTGAATGAGTTTTAGAAATAATCAAAAAAGACAGTGTTTCAGAGTAATAATTTCTTTCCCCAAAATCTTTAGCTTGGCCCAGCAGTGTTGATTCTTCAGGACCTCTGAAAATACTCACTTATGCTAATAATTTACTTAAAGTCCTCTAAGCTAAACAGTAGCTCCTGTCTAGTGGTTATTATTTCTTCAAACAAAATATTGGAACACATATAAATTAAAATTTGCGTCCATTTCAGAGTAAATGCAAAAATAAACAAGAAGAACATATGGGTTTAATTCTGTCACTGCAGTGAGGGACTACATAGCTTCCCCAAGCTACATTCATTAATCCATTTAATCAATTATTCAACAAATAGTTATTGAGTGTCTAATATTTTTGTAATTTTCCTCTTGGCCTTTATATATTGGGGCATGTAGATAAGAGACTTAGTATCCCTCAATTCCATGGTTTAATTTTGAAAAGAAAATAAGCACATATATATTAGTTAATGCAAAAAAATGAATGAATGAAAACAGAATAGCAAATATTATGTGTGAGACATGGTTCCTGGTATGTAGGACATTTCACTCCCTATGCATCTTATTTTCAAGGAAGGTAGGCAATAAAAACAAAACAAAACAAAAAGAAATTAAAACAACTCATGAAAAGAGCACATAATTGTAATGTGTTAAAAGATGATAGCCAGTCACAAAAAAATAAAGAATTGCAACAAACGAAAATACCGGGAGTGTTGGGAAGACTGAGTTTGTAGCACAGTGGTCAGGGTAGAGCCAGGCAACTTTAGGTGATGGAGTTCACTCCAGGTTTTGGCAGTGGTAGGTCGAGGATGAAGAGCGAAAGTTGAACAGGAATTTGATATGCAGAACGAGAAGTGGCTTTCCTGAATGTGAGCTGTAGGGAGTATTATAAATAAGAATCATTCTAATTTTCCCATTGAATCTTTAATATAGCATAAATTGTCAAATAAATTTTTTAAAGTACAGTTACTTGTAATAGAACTCATGACTTACAAACAAGATAAAGTAGAAATGTGTTAAGTTTAATTTAGCACATTTATTAGGATATGCTTACATCAATCTGATTCTGGAAGGTTAGGGAGACTCATGCATTCCCAGGATACCACTTCAGGAATGTGGATGCTGATACTCACTAAGATTCTGGAGTGAAATACTACATATATGACAGACCATAGTTAGGTACTGAATCCCATCATTGAATGTAGTTCATGCATTTATGTATAATCTTAAAGCGAAAGAAAATGCAGGTAGTTTTGAGGAATAGAACTTATGCTTCCTTTAAGATGTTCAATATTAGGTCTCTATTTTCAAATAAGAATGGTATGCTCAGGTGAATAACTTGGTCAAAACCAAAACTAGTAATGAATTTGGGCTTCAAGACCTTCCAAGCACAAAACCTTCTTTATTCATTTGTTCATTCAAAAAACAATTATTGAGTATTTCCACTATATATAAAGTATTTGGCAGGATCAAGCAATTAAGCAGTAAGTCAGGAACACCATCTCTGATACCACAGAGCTTTATTCAAGCAGAGGAAGTGGAAGAGGTAATAGCTGAATAAAAACTAACTAAATATTAGGTGATAGAACCAAGCAGTATGAAGAAATGGAGAGCCATAGATAGGAACTTTTTATGGAGCACTAATTTTGTGCCATTCGTTGTTACAAGTGTTTGATATGTACCATCTCATTTGACTATAAACATAACCTTGTGAAGATGGTGTTATTATAATATACATTTTGGAAGTAAGTCATAGGAAACCTCAAGTTACTCAGAGGACATGTATCAGAAGCAGAAGAGACACTTGAACAAGTGGATTCCAAAGTGAGTCTCCTAATTAACTTGCTACACAAATGCTCTTCCAACTACAATGGGGTTACGTCCCAATAAATCCACCATATAATCTGAAAATATCATCAGTTGAAAATGCATTTAATACACCTAACCAACATAATATTATAGCTTAACAGCACTGTCCACTGTAGAGTGTGGGTTATTTATCTTCCTGATAACATAACTGAGTGGCTCACTGCCACTCCTCAGCGTTGGGAAAGAATATCAAACAGCATATCACTAGGCAAGAAAAAGATCAAATTCAAATGTAAATGTGGTTTCACTGAATGTGCATAGCTTTCACACCATCTTAATTAAAAAAATTAAGTCAAATCATAGCTAAGTCAGGAACCATCTGTACTGCTTTCAGAAGAAGCCACATTTGAGCCAAGATTTGACTAAAATAGCGGTCAGCAAACTATTGCCCATAGTCCAAATCCAGCCAACTGTTCTTGTAAATAAATTTTTATAGGAAAACATCCATACTTATTCATATATATATATTGTCATTTGCTGCTTTGGGGCTACAGTGGCAGATCTAATTGTGACAAAGACCCATATGATACACAACCTTAAATATTTGTATCTGGACTTTTATAGGAAAAAAATAGCCAATCCCTCGACTTAAACAGGGGACTAATCATGTAAAATATAGATTTAAAAAATTGGAGGTAGAGGAAAAAGCCTGTGTAAAAGCCCAGATGGAGTACTTTGATTGGCATACCTAAGGAAGAGCAATAGCCCAGCAGGGACAAAGCAAAATGAATGAGGCTGGTATTATGGAAAAGTGATATGAAAATAGTCAGTAGCCAGATCACTAAGGGACCTGAAAAGGACTTTGAACTTGGTACTGAGAGAAACAGGAAGATGATGAAATATTTTCATCACAGAAGTGACATGATTTGATGTATTGGAAACTGTGATGTGCCATCAAGATCTCCTTTAGTCTTGAACTAAAGGTCTTATTCCCTGAGGAGATGAAAATGCTGGCTGTAGAAAATCCTCAGCCATCAGTCTTTTAGAATTGCCTTAACAGAAGAGAGTTGCCTTGCTGAAAGGGATGCCTCATTCCTGGGCCAGGCTGCAGTAATGGCTGGTTGATATGGAAATAAAAAGCCTCAGTCCTTCCACCCAAACTTGGAACTACTATGCAAGGCTGTGGCCAACCTTAGAGCTCCCTGAGGGGTTAGCAGAGGCCTTCATTGGTAGCGTATTATGACTCACCTTCTCTAGATGCTATATCTGCTTTCTTCTTGTATACAGGTATTAGATAATCCCCAGGGTGCTCTCTAATAGTCTCATTCATATTCACATCTGTAGCAGAGTCTGCTTCTCTGGGAAACCGACTAGTAATATTTAATGTGCTCATTAGAAATACCACTAAAAATAGAGAAAAGAAATGCAAGGAATATTATAGTTAGGCAAGTGTGGAAGCAGCAAAGATAAAGAGAATAATATTACAGTAGCTCAGACAAAATATGATGATAGATCAAATTATGTGATGAGATACTCAGAATGTGGATTTATTTAGAAGTTTGCTCCAGTAGTTTTGTAGGTAAAATTTGAAATAAAATGTGTGAGAGAAAAGAGTACAGGATAGTTATAAAATTTTAGCCTCAGCAACTGTCAGAAGATCAGAATTTCTGTTTTCTTGGAGGTAGGATAAGAAAGCAATTTGTTGCATGGATCTTTCTTAGAGCCTAGTAATTAGGATGTTTTTGTTAATGTAAATAATTCTCAACAATCTCTTGATAGAACACAATAAGTATCTGATTTTCACTCATATATAATCCAATATAAAAATTTAGATTAGGAAATTCTGAATACCTCTCCTTTAAGTGTTAACTGAGAGTTGGTTATCTCTGCCTCTCTCTCTCCTGGTTTTATTATTCCGTGGCTTCAAAAATCACCCTGTTTCCCTCCAGCAGCAAACAGAGTAGGAAAGCACCATGTTATACCTCTTCTCAGCCCATGGGAGAAACACAGTGCTTTCCTCTACATTCTGTTTCCCAGGTATAGTGACATGAGTCCACTTAGAAGTAATGTTGGGGGGGAATTATAGGAAAATATTCCTGACTGAGCACTTCTTTCTCATGAGCTCTATATTGCAGAATAAAGCACCTATCTTTGCCAATCACCAAGTCTTCTTTACTTCATCTATGTAAAGTTTAGATTCTTGTTGTACATTAAAGTAGAGACATACAAAATCAGTTGGGAACATAGATTAAAAATTCAGGGGAAATATCTGGGATGAAGAAAGAAATTCAAGAGTCTCAGATGGCATTTAAAGCCATACATTGACATCAACTTTCCTAGGGCTTGGGTGTAGGTGAAAAGAGATTGCTTCCAGGTCCTGAACCCTGAGTTGTGTTGAGTGGGTGAAGCAAAATTACAAGAGTGAAAGGAGATGTCAGTGCAGGGATCGTTGGTGGTAGGGACAAGAGTGTGATTTCCCTGAAGCTAAGTGGAGAATATTTTTGGAGGTTGAGGAAATAACAGTATCAAATATTGCTGCTAAGTGGAGTAAAGTGAAAGCAGAGATCTGATGATTAATTCTGCAGTGTGACCTGAATAAGGATAGTTCTGTGGGACAGTGAGTCAGACACCTATTTCAGAGTAAGTTCAAGAGAGAATGGGTAGATGAAAAGAGGCAGCAAATATAACAATTGTTGTGAGTAATTTTATATAAAAGGTACAGAAATGCTCTAAGGCATGGACTATAGTCCATATATGAAATACTTAGAAAAAATACACACTGAGATTCCTGACATTACTGTAGTGGGAAAACTCATTAATATATGAGTATTGCATTATTTTAGCAACATCATGACACTGAACTTCAAGAAAACAAAAATACAGACATGGAAAAATATACATTATTATTTATTTCTACCTCTCCACATTCTATTTATACTGGATGTAGCATCATCCATTATCTTTTGGGGATTTTTTTTTGTGTGTGTGTGTTTAAAAGTTTCTTGAACATGGCAGCTCTGATGTCTTTCCTGCCTAAATTATCCAGACTTGGATAGAAAGCAGTTTCATTTCTACACTGAAATATCTTGACAGAAAACTTTACTTCTATAGTAAGAGAACAACAGAAAAAGTATGAAAAGAAATATAGAAACAACTCTATTTCTGGAGCTCAGATTCTATAGCTGAGAAGTCATTTGATCCTGGTCTGATTAGCACAGAGCTTAGTGGACTGTTGTCTTTTCTTCTCAGTCCTATGTAGTTTGAACCCAGGAGAAAATCAATTGGCTCTCCTCTCAAAATGCCCTGAATAGCTGTAATTGGAACTGAGTGACCCAGAGATATAGGAGAGAGACAACAGAGAAATATCTGTGGACTAAGAAAAATGCCATTTTTTTTTAAAACTCGGAAATGCCACTTTAACAACTTGCAATACAATTCAGTGTGTGTGTTATCAGTTTAGATTAGTAGGTTATGTTTATTCTTTCTTGAAAGGGCAGGGCTGGTTATGCCGCAACTTGATAATTTTCCCTTTATTTGGATTTCTATTATATAAAACAATCAAATCACCTTAAGCAGAGAGCAACAGGAGTCTTCCTCTTAAAATTAAGTATTGACTATCTCCAGTAGGAAAAGAAGTCAGCTTCAGAGTTCTAAAGAAAACAGAAAGAAAATCCCATGACAATGATGATTCTAATAAAGTCAGAGGGAAAAAGAAAAAAGACATCAGGGAGATACCACTAACAAAGTACCATTAACATGAAATAGATTTGCTCAGAGGTTTCTAGAAAGTTGAGAATTTATTTTTATTTTAACAGAAATTCTTTCTCTCTATTTTATCTTTATCTTATCACTATATTGTCTTCTCCTCTCCCTAAGAAAGTTTCTGTAATTTATTTCAAGATCAGGAATATACATGTCTGCTATTGCAGAATTACTTCTAAAGAGCTTGGTCTAAATGAAAATAATCAGATTTTGCAAAGGATAAAGAAAGACAAATTGATGGTGAAGGGAACATTTTTATTCTTGCTTCATTTCATTACAAGTCATGTGGACAACTGAAATAGAGTAGGGAAAAAGATATTTAGGAACGAATAACCCCCTACACTTGAAAACTGAAGCGTCTAAAAGAGGGGAGTGTTTTTAGATTGAAAACTATGCCTGGCACTGTTTCTTTGATGGGCTGTGACAGTGTGAGCTCTTGGGTAAAAATTATGGCAGAAAAATCTTGGCTCATTAGCACTCAGGCTAGATGAAGTGTCAATATGATGATTACTAGAGATTTCTCTGAAACAGGGCTTATTTGAACTAGATGAAGAAGGAATTACAACAAATTGAAAGTGGCATAGATTTTTATGTTGTAAATCCTTGTGCTTTCCAATTGTTAGAATGGAAGGATGATATTCTTGTGACACTTCTTTATTGCCCTTTATTTTTTCTTTCATTTGCTAACTTTTCAGGATAACTTCTCTGCATTCTGAGTGACTACAATACAGATTTATACTTTTTTGCTTCATTTCTTCTTTCAATACTGTTACAAGTGCTTACAGATGGAATTATTTATGGTAGGAGGTGGATATTGTGATCAGATTTCCAAAGATGCATGACCCTATGTATTGACTACACCATCTGTCCTTTTGGCATGAAATTTTGAAAAAACTGGATAATTTAAAAGCTTCTCTCCTCACACATGATTTTTTCCCCCTATTTGGGTGATTTCCAACATCAAGAACAGTGAGAACTGAGTTTCAAAAAGGCCTGATAATTCAAAGCTGCAAAGTTGAGTCAGGGTTTTTGGATTTTAAAAAGAACTTATTGAGACTACCTAATTGAAAGCACATTCAGGAAGTAGTCCTGTGAATGGAAGGTAGTGGGTAACAGCAAGTGCGCTGTTCAAAATCCTCATTCACACAGCATCGTTCTGAAGAAAATGGAATTTGTAACTGCAGATTTTCTGAAATAAAATCACATCTGAACAGCAGGATTTCTAAACAGAAGGTACCTTATAAACTATGTTCTAAAATTAAACCTCATTTAAACTACATTCATTCTAAATGAAAAATGTACTGTGGTTGTTTTCTACATTAAAGTCAAATTCAAATCATTGTTATCCTAAGAGCTAAGTAGCTTAAATAACTTCTGCTATGTAATGAAGATTAGTGTGTACTTCATATTAGATTTGCAGAGTAATTTGGGGAAAAATGTTTTCTTTTTGCCTTTGTTTCAAAAACAGTATAATAGAAAATATTTCATTATTTGAGGAAGAGTACTTATACATAAATGTGTTACTTGTATTAAATTTTAATCTAGTAGAAGACAAAACTATATGTAACATGTTATTGATCAACCTGCTTCTTAGAGCAAGAAGGAATTTGGAATTTGTTGTCTTTACCTTATATAGGGAGCTCATAATATAGAGGTCAATATTGAACACAGTTTTCTCTGTGGGAAAAATCAAGATCATTTAGAAGAGACAAATATCTCTACTATATGGCTGTCTTTGTCTATTTTCTGCTGCTGTAACAGAATACCACAGACTGGGTAAATTATAAGCAGTGGAAAGAGTAGCAGTGTATCTGACTCATAGTTATGAAGGCTGGCAATCCCAAAGCTTGGTGCTGGTGAGAGCCATGGCAATGCACTATAACATGACAGAAGAACAAACAAGCACATGAGACACAGAGAGAGAAAACTGGATGAACTCACATTTTTCACCAAGGACCCACTCTTTTGATCACTAACCCTCTCCAGCAATAATGGCATCAATCCATTCATGAGTGCAGAAATTTCATAAACTAATCACCTCTAAAAGGCCCACCTCTTAATAACGGCAATTACATCTTGAGATGAGTTGTTGAGTGGGACATTGAAACCATAACATTCTGCCTCTGGGCTCTCAAATCTCACCTCTTACAGGTAAAATATATTCATTCCATAGTCTTCATCTGTTACAGCACCAATTAGAAAATCTAAAGTCCAAATTCTTATCTAGATCATATATGGCTGAGAATCAAGGAATGGTTCATCATGATGCAAATACTCTCCAGTTGTGAGGCCATGAAATAGTTACAAAAGTGGGCATTAACCTATTTCCAATATGATGGAATAGGCTTGGGATAGACATTTCTATCATAAATGGAGAAATAGGCAAGGAAATAATTACTGGTTCGGTACACTCAACCACTGAACCACATACTCAACCCTTTTTTATATTTTATTTAGAGACAGGGTCTCACTGAGTTACTTAGAGCCTTACTAAATTGCTGAGGCTGGCTTTAATCCTGCGATCCAGCCTCTTAATATGCTGGGATTATAAGCATAGGTCACCACACCTGGCCAACATTAAATTTTGAGGTGCCAGAATAACCTTCCTTGATTCCATGTCCTACTTCCTGGATGTGCTTGCATGAGAGAGGAGGGAAATCCAAAGGCCTGAGAGGCTCCACCCCCACAGTTTTGCTGGGTTCTTCCCAAGCAGCTACTGCCATGAGTTGCATCCCATGCCTGCAGTTCTCCCAGGCTGACTTTGAATGCTGGTAGTTCTGGAGTCTCAAGAGCGGTAACTTTACTGTGGCTCCAATAGGCATTATCCTAGTAAGGACTCTTTTTGCGGGCTTCAACCCTAAAGTACTGTTCAGCATGGCCTCAGAAAGGCTCTGAATTGTTTTGCCTTTGTGACAAGTTTCTGCCTGGGCCCATAGGTAGTCCACAACATTTTTTGAAAGGTAGGAAGAAGAAGCCTTGTTTCCACAGGTCTTGCATTCTGTGCACCTATGGAGTGAGCACTATGTAGATGCCATGAAAGCTTATTGCTGGTGTCCACTTAAGCAACAGTAGGAGAGACCAAGGAGCATTGCAGCAGGATGCAAGGAGCAGAGACTTGAAGTAACTCTGGGCAGTGAAACCAGGGAGGGTACCCGGGTCCATCCTCTTGGAATGATATGGTTCTGCCCTCATAGAACTTTATAATGCAAAGGACAGTCTCAAAGATAAATATCTTTGGAGACATTCTCATATTGTCTCACTGAGTAGAACCTGTCTGTCTTCTATCCATATTAATTGTTTTAGCAGTCATGTAGTCACATCCCTAATAATTTCTCCCAGATACATTTTTTCACTCTGGGCTACAAATTTTCAAAATTTTTCCATTCTGCTTCTTACTTTTTAATGTCTTTATGAGTACATTGTAACTCTAAATAACAGGTCCATTCTGACATATGCAATTATGAAAATAACAATTGCTCCAATTCACTCCCTAGTAACTTCCTCTTAACTTCCCCTCCACCATTCACTTTTCCCTTCCTCTATTCTTCTGGTTTTTGTTTTATGTATTTACATGCATTTTTAATTTACATGTATATAGTATATTTTATAGTTTAGATGTGGTATCTCCCAAAAGCTCACGTGAGACAATGCAAGAAGGTTCAGAGGAGAAATAATTTGGATGTGAGTCTTAACCCAATCAATAAATTAATCTCTGATAGGAATTAACTGAGTTGTAACTGAAGTAGAACGGTGTGGCTGGAGGAAGTAGGAACTGAGGAAATGCCTTTGGGGTATATATTTGATGAGCTGAACTTAGTCTCTCTCTGCTTTCTGTTCAGCATATGAGCTGCTTTCCTCTGCCACACTCTACTGCTATGGTGGTCAGCCTCACCTAGAGCCCAGAGGAATGGAGCCAGCCTTCTATGGACTAAGACCTCTGAAACTGAGCCTTCAAATAAACCTTTTCTCCTCTACAATTGTTCTGGTTGTGTCCTTTAGTCAGAGTAGCAAAAAAGCTGACCAAAACATCATACTTACACATAAAAGTGTGATTCATTATGGCAGACTCCTACACACAATTTGTTCCATTTTATTCCTCAGTTCATCCTCTTTCCTTCTCTTCCTCCCTCCTTGATACCTACCCACCCTATCCTTTACTTTTCTCCCTTCTATTTCAGTGAGATCCCTTTTTTATTCTTTTTTTCTTTCTAGCTCTATTATATGAGGAAAAACATGCTTCTCTTATAGATTGTGTTTAAATCATCATTTTCCTCACTCATTTCACATGAAGCAGTTTAAAGTAGCCACACAGTTGACTGAATATTTTCTTGCTATTTCTTCTGCCAGATATCCAAGTTCACCTGTATTAAGTTCTGTGTTCTGTAACATACAAGCACATGGGAATAATTCTACCATGTTCTTTGCAATTGTAAAATAAGAATGACATTTAATCCAGTTTATTCATCATTTCCTTCTGTGACCTCTTCAGAATGGCTTTACTGTGGACATTTCTGATCACAATTAATTATATTAGCTCTAAGATGATTCAAACCTTCTCTGCAGCTTTCCTCTTCTGGGTGATCACCAAAACCACCCCTAATGTTCAATTTACAGCAATATCAACTTTTTCTAGCTCATTACTCCAAATTCTTTTAGCCTCTACCCATTACTCAGTTAAAAATCCACTTCCATATTTTCAGGTATTTGTTAGAGCAACAACTTCACTTCTCCATACCAATTTTCTGTGTTAGTTCACTTTTTGTTTCTAGGACAAAGTACCCAATATTGAGTAAATTATAGAAAATTACATTTGTTTTGGATCATTGTTAAGAGATTGGAACCAGTAACTGGTCGAGAAGGGCCTTCATACTGTGTCATAACATGGCAGAGAGAAAATCTGGCATGAATAATAACTTTACCAGGCGCACACTCTCTGAATAATTAACTTTATCCTGTAAAAATGGCACTAACACACTACTGAATGCACAATCCTCATGACCTTCTGTTTTCAGGAAACAAAACCCAAAATACACAATACTAGTAATAACATTAAAAGAGTGTTTATTTCAACATAAGATTCAACATCAGGGACAAAGAGTATACTTAAATGACATAGTGAAAAATGCCTCAGCTGTGCTTCTAGTGTATATTCAAGTACCAAGATTGTAAATAAGAACCTCTTAAAGGTCTTACCTCTTAATAATGTCAATTAAATTTCAACATTAATTTTGGCAGGAACATTTAAACAACAGCAACAGCCCACAAAATGATAGCTTGTTGGTGAATATTGACTTCACTAGGAGTCAGAAGCAGTACAAAGCTGTTTTAGCATTATAACTCTTCTTTCATAGACATGAAGATGATTGGACAACATTTATAGACCTAGCCCTTGTCATAGAACCTTATATGTCCATTATGGCATAACAAATACAAATTGAGCAGAAATGAAGTCCTTTATTCTCTTGTCTATACTTAGAGTAAAATCAGTAACATACTAATATTAATATTTTATATGTATTTACACATACATATAAAGAGAGCACATTTAGATTTTTTAACATTCACATTAGCTCACATTCCAAGCACCAACAACAAATTTTTATTTTTCAAGGTGTCTTTAATCCAGGTGTCTGAATAAAGGTTAAAAGAGGTTAGAAGAGGATAGAAAAGGATAAAGAGGATAAAAAAGGTTTCCAAATGACATGTTCTGTATATATCACTTTTGTTCCCTAAAGTGGTATATTCAACATGCTCTTTATATATCTGCATTTGTACTGAGGATTTTAATTGACAACCAATAGCTTTTTTGCCCATTTTCTACATGGAGATACTGTCCTTTGATGTATCATTGCAGCTGTTACGAGCAGTACCTGGGGTGTCTTCAGATGTTGCATTTTATGTTTGTGTTCTGTCTGAAATCAGAGTGAAAAAAACAAACACATCAACCAGCTTTACCTCCCCTGGATTGTTTGTATCAACTTACTGTGGCCAGTAAAATTAATTGCCAGAGAGCTATCACTAAATTGAAGTGTATACTGCTTTAAATAATGCTCTTGACTCCTTATTTACAATCTTAGTACTTGAATACAACTAAGAAGCACAGTTTAGGCATTTTTTTAAAAAAAATGTATCATTTAAGTATGCTCTTTTTCCCTGAAATTGAACAATGAGTTGGAAAGAACTTTGTTTTGGTGTTATTACTAGTATTAAGTGTATAATTATTCTTCTAAAAGAAATTAAAACACATATTGCATGCAAGTGCCAAATTCTGCTGATAAAAGTTAAGTGGAAGAGGTTTAAAGCAACTAAATAATGTACTTAAAATATGTGGTCAATTCATTTGTATAAGATTTTAGACAATGAAAGATGAAGTGTTTCATTATTTGAAGAGAGAACACAAAATATACACATTTATTTACTTATGACTAATTTAAAGCTGGCATTTATCATGTGAATAGTAATATAAATAACAGAGTTATAGACTGAATTTTTTAGGGAAGAGATGAAGACTATATTTTATTGGCCTGTATTTTTACTTACCATTTCCTTGGATCATGAAGTTATGAGGGATCTCTCCAAAGTCAATTCCACTTTGCAACTGCTTTATTTTAGATAGTTGTGCCATTTTTGCTCTTCTCCAGTCTTGATATTGTGGTTTAACCATTATTTGCCAACTTTATTTAAGTTACATACAAGAAGATGCATAGATTTTAAGTGTACAGTTTAATGAATTTTGTCTAATGTATATTCTAACACAACCACTGCTGCAAACAAGATTTAGGGTCAGCTTTCTGTATTTATGGGTTCCACAACAAGGGATTTAAACAACCATGTATTGAAAATATTTGGGAAAATATTGTATTTGTATTAAACACTTACAGTTTTTGCTTTTTCTTTTCCTTGAACAATACAATACAGCAACTATATATATATTTATATCATATTATTCATTGCAAGTAAGAAACCTGAAGAATATTTAATGTGCATAGGGGGATTTGCACAACTTAGATGTACATGCAATATTGTTTTATATAAAGGACTTGAGCATCAGATTTTGGTATCCTCAAGAGGCCTTGGAATGAACTTGCCAGGGAAACCAAGGCATGACTCTAATACATTTCTATCATACTCTAAGTTCCAAGTTAATTCCTATTGCCACAGGAGAGGACCCAGTAATGTAATTTCTATCAATATAACATAGATTTGCTTGTTCCAAGACTTCATATAAATGAAATCTTACAGCATGTCCTCTTGTTTTCTACCCTTTTACATTCAATGTGATTTCTAGATTCATCCATTTGGTTGCATACATAAGTAAAATGCACATTTTATTTCTGAATAGTTTCTTCTATAATCATGACTGATTTCTTCTCCTTCCCCTTGAACGGACATTTGTGTTTTATCATTTATTCACTATTATGGATGACTTTACTTTGTGTAATCTTACGTAAGTAGTATTCCTTCTTTACTCTTTGTTCCTTCCTTCTCCTCCTCCTCCCTCTTCTTTCATTTTTTTCTTCCTCCTCTTCCTTTCCTTCTTTTAAACACATAATAAAATTGATGAATCATATAGTTTTGTTTGATTAAAACAAATTTGTTTTTATGCAAGTATCTTTTCTTGTTTTTTGATTATTGTATTAATACATTTATTTATCTTATGGAATTTCTTCCCTTCATGTTTTTTGTTTTTTACTTGCTCTTGTCTTTATGGCCTTTTCTAGGTTGATGTGTAGATCATGATTTTAATTTTAATAGTTTTCTCTTTTCTAATAGATGAATTTCAAGTTGTAAATTTTTTCAATCAATAATATAGTTGAATCTTATACACCTTGCTATTTTGTATTTCATAGTCTGCTATTTAAAAACCTCCATTGTAATTCAATTACAATGTAATTGTAACTTCTTCAATTCACAGTGATCTAGAAGTATGTTGCTTAATTTCCAATTACTAGAATATTTTATTGTTATTGTTTTTTAAATTCTTTGTGTTCAGAAAACCAGCTATATATTATTTCAATATTTTAATACATTTAGACTTATTTTATATTTCAAAATGTCACAAGTGCTTCAAGTGCTTTTGAGATGAAAGTGTATTTTATATACACTTTGTGCAGTATTCTTCTTTAAATTATTTTTTTGCAGTGATAGAAATCATGTGTAGCATTCTCTGCCAATTACACCAGTCAGTTGATAGTGTTAAGTCATCTATATCTTTAACATTTTTTGTCTTTTTACTCTTACAAAGATGAAGATATTAAAAGTCTCTGACTAAGATTATAGATTCATATTTCCTTTGCATTACTGCCAATATATGCTTCACGCATATTTAGGCCCTGTCATTACTTATTACACAATTAGGATAGTCAAGTCTTTCTGAAGAATTAACCATTATCCTTACAATGAAAGGCAAACTTTATTTTTCCATCAGACTCCTTGTCTTGAAACCTGTTTTGTAAGATGTTAACCGTGCTTCCCCATCATTCTATGCACAATGTTGTCTTTTTACAATCTTCTTGTTTTCAGTCTGTGTGAGAAATATTTAGCATATGACTTTTATAAAGAGCATAGAATTAAGGCTATGTAGTCTGCTGATTTATTTTTCATTTGAACTTGAGTGGTTAGACTATTTGCACCTAATATAATCATTAATATGCTGGGTGAAAATCCTGTTTCACTTATTTTGTTTCATAGAACAGTATAATTCCATTCAGATTTCCTTCTTTATTTTGTGCTATAATTATATATTTTATTTATATAATGTTGTAAGTAAATTTTTTTTTCGCTTCTAATAGCTAGTGGATACTATATTCTCAACTCAGTTTGAGCTCTGCCTGGAATCCCCTTCCCTGTGCCTCATCCTGGAGACTTTTGTGTCCCTGAGCTGGGGCAGGAATAAAGCTCATTTCATTTCCTGTTTCTTGGAGATCACAGTCCCTCTATTTCTTTTTTTTTTTTCATATTTTATTTTATTTATTTATTTATTTTTAAATTTTATTTAGGCTTACATGTTAACAGTGTAAATGATTCATTGTACATAGATAGAGGATAACATATCAATTCTCTAGTTGTAAGTTGTATAGAATCACAACATATATGCAGTCATACATAAAGTTAGGGCTATGATGTCCATCATATTCCACCACCCTTACTGTCCCCATGCCCCCTCCCCCCTTACACCCCTGTGAACAGAGACCCACCATTGTTCCCATGTCCTTCCCCACATTATGGATCAGCATCCACTTATCAACGAGTACATTCGGCATTTGGTTTTCTGAGATTGGCTTACTTCACTTAAGAAATCCATCCAACTTCTCCAACTCCATCCAAATTCTCCAACTCCATCCATTTACCTGCAAATGCCATAATTTTATTCTCTCTTATTGCTGAGTAATATTCCATTGTGTATATATGCCACAGTTTCTTTATCCAGTCATCTATCGAAGGGCATCTAGGTTGGTTCCACAATTTAGCTATTGTGAATTGAGCTGCTATAAA
>CM053408.1:30654726-30665819 GCA_028644305.1 Xerus rutilus
AATTTTCTGATATTATTTCATTGAAGAGATTGTGCATTCCTTTGGTTTGAAATTCTGCACCTTCTTCTATCCCAATAAATCTTAGATTTGGTCTTTTGATGCTGTCCCATATTTCTTGTATGTTCTGATCATGATTTTTTACCATCTTCACTGTATGGTCAAATTTATTTTCAAGATTGTGTATCTTATCTTCATTATCGGAGGTTCTGTCTTCCAGGTGATCTAGTCTGTTGGTGATGCTTTCTATTGAGTTTTTTATTTGGTTGATTGTTTCCTTCATTTCAAGAATTTCTGATTGGTTTTTTTTCACGATTTCTAGCTCTTTCTTAAAGTAATCTTTTGCTACTTGTAACTGCTCTCTTATTTCTTTGTTGGAATGATCAATGGTTGCCATTATTTGTTCTCCTATTTCTTTGTTGGATTGATCAATTTTTGCCTGTAATTGTTCACTTATGTCATTCTTTAGTTCGCTGATTATTTTAATTATGTACATTTGGAATTCTTTCTCTGACATTTCATCAACTTTGCTGTCAATGGATTCTGTTACAGTTGTATCCAGGTTTATTTGGGGCACTTTCTTTCCTTGTTTTTTCATTTTGATTGTGTGTCTTCCTTTTTTGAAATACCAGTCTGAGGTATTGCAGCTTCTATACTATAATCTTGTATTGACACTCCAGATTACCTGTGTCTCACCTTGGGGCTACTCCTGTTCTCCCAGTGTCCCCAGATGGGCACTACTGTCACTTAAGTTGGTGGCAGAAGTAGTGAATGTACCTCTAGAGTGCAGTGGGAGTGGCCTGGTTTGGGCTCCTGAGGCAGCACTTGAGGGCTGTTTTGGCCCTCTCTTGCACTCCTGCTGGTGAACAGGAACTCTGGAGCGGAAGTAGAGGCCGGCTCAGGTCTCACTTAGGCAGAGTCACAAGCTGGAGAGTTCGTGCGCGACCCTTACCGTGAGTATGAGCTCCCCTGGGGTTAGAAGCTAGCAGGCTCTGGTCTGCCTTCAACTGGGCACCCCTGGCATTCCCACTGGAACTCTGGAGCAGAACTGAGGCAGGTCCAGGGCACACTAGGGTGGGGCCTTTTCACGCTGGGGTCTCTGGAGGCCAGTCTTTCCCTGGGTGTGCTTTCCTCTGTGGCTGTTAGCAATCAGACTCTGGTCAACCCTTAGTTGGACACCCGTGGAGTTTCCTGAGGGTGGATCTGGGCCCTCTGCAGCTCCTGCCGGACCCTGGGAACTCTGGAGTGGAACTGGGGCAGACTCAGGCTGCCCTTGGGCAGGGCTGCCTTGCACTAGGGTGTCTGGGGGGACTCTTACCCTGAGTTTGGGATCCTCAGTGACTCGAGGTGGCAGTTCCTGGTCTCCCTCTTGCTGGACACCTGAGCAGTTTCCTGCGGGTGGATGTGGGCCCTCTGCGGCTCATGCCGGTGCACCAGAGCTCTGGAGCAGAAGTGCGGCGGGCTGCCTCGCGCTGGTGTCTCTGGAGCGATTCTTGCCCTGAATTAGGGCTCCCCAGTGGCTAGAGGTAGCTGACCCTGGTCACCTTTTGGCTGGACAACCATGGAAGTTCCCTGAGTTTGGGATCCTCAGTGGCTCGAGGTGGCAGTTCCTGGTCTCCCTCTTGCTGGACACCCGAGCAGGTTCCTGTGGGTGGAACTGGGCCCTCTGCGGCTCCTGCCGGTGCACCAGAGCTCTGGAGCGGAAGTGCGGCGGGCTGCCTCCACTGGTGTCTCTGGAGCGACTCTTGCCCTGAATTAGGGCTCCCCAGTGGCTAGTGGCTGAGGCTGTGTGTCCACGGGAGCAGCTCCTAGGGGCCCTGCATGGTTGGGTGGGCGCTGGAGCCAGGAACCCCGTATAGAAGCAGGCTCCGCCTGGGGCGAGCCCTGGTCTGCCGCTCTAAGCCGCCAAGGCTGAGCTCCGCCGCCGCTTGCTGCCGAAGACACGCTGCTTGTGGGAATGGCTGCTGCCTGGTGGCCCTGCTTACACGCGCAAACAAAATTCCTGCCGGGGCAGCTGTAGGATGATGTCCAGAAGCTGGCTGGGAGATGGTATTTCCACAACTTCAATCTCTGGCTCTGAAGAGACTGACCACAGCGTCTGCCTAGGCCACCATCTTGGAACCGCCCTTCAGTCCCTCTATTTCTGATGTCCAATAGCTTGATACTTATTGTTTCATATATTTTATATGAGAAACATTTATTTTATTCAGTGTTTTAGATATTTCAGGTAGGTGGAGAAATCTAATTCTTCAAATTAAATCTTGGTCAGATACAAAACTACCTTCCCTCTTTTCTCTTGATAGATAGTTTTACTGAAACTTAAATTCCAGGTTCATAGATTTTTGCTTTATTGTATTTTTCTTTTCAGCACTTTAAAAATATTCCATTTTCTTTGGGTCATTTTTTGTTAAATTTGAAATTTATTTTATTGCTCCTTATTTTTCTCTGTACTTTTTATTGGTGCTTTATGGTTGTACATAATGGAGGGATTTGTTGTTACACATTCATACATGCACAAACTACAACAATATAATTTGACCAATAATATTGTCTAGTATTTCTCTTTTTCCTCCCCTCTTCTCTCCTCCTGATCACTTTCCTCCCTCCATCTAATGATCTCCCTTTGATTTTCATGTGATTCCCCCACTAACTTTGTTTTTTTTTTTACTCTCCAGCTTCCATATATGAAAGAAATTGGACCTTTTTTCTTTCTGAATGACTTATTCCACTTAACATAATTTTCTCAAGTTCTGTTCTTTTTCCTGCAAATGACATAATTTCATTATTCTTCATGACAGAGTAAAACTCCATTGTCTGTATATGCCATTTTGTTTTATCCATTCATCTATGGATGGGCACCTTGGATGGTTCCATAGTTTGGCTGTTGTGAATTGTGCTGCTGTAAATAGGGGTATGCATATGTAAATATAGTATGCTGACATTAATTATTCAGGATAAACACTAGGAATGGTATAGCTGGATTATGTGGTGATTTCATTCCTAGTCTTTTGAGGAACCTCCATAAAGTTTTCTTTTTTCTCTACATGGTCTCCAACTTTTCTTATTATTTGTATTCTTGACACCTGCCTTTCTGACTGAAGTGAAATAAAATCTCATGGTAGTGTTGTTTTACTTATTTTGTTTGTTTGTTTGTTTGTTTGTTTATTATACAGGGGATTGAACCCAGGGACACTTTACCACTGACACTTTATCAGTCCTAGCCCTTTTCTCTTTCCCCTTCTTTCCTTCCTTCCTTCATTCCTTTCCCTTTCTTTCTTCCTTTCTTCCTTTTTTCCATTTTCCTTTTTAAATTCTGAGACAGAGTCTCACTAATGCCTAGGACTCCTGCCTAAGTTGCTGAGGCTGGCTTTGAATTGCAATGCTCCTGTGTCAGCCTCCAGGGTCATTGGGATTACAAGCATGGCAACACTGTCCCTGAGGGCAGTATAGTTTTATTTTGCACTACTTTATTTGCTAACAATTTTGAACATTTTTTCATGTTTGTTAGCCACTTGTATTCTTCTTTTGAGAAGTGTCTGTTTAGTTAATTTGCACATTTATCAATTAGATCATTAGCTTTTTATTTCTTTTTTGGTGTTCTATTTTGTATTTTTTTTTCTTCTGTTATTTACGCATTTTTTTCTTTTTTACATTCTAATTAGATACACATGACAGTAGAGTACATTTTGATTCATTGTATACAAATAGAGCACAACTTTTCATTTCTTTGGTTGTACAAAATATAGAGTCACACCATACATGCAGTCATACATGTATCTAGGGATTGACGTTCGTCTCATTCCATCCATCTTTCCTGCCCTCATGTCGCCTCCCTTCTCCTCCCTTTGTCCAAATTTCCTACCTTCTTCCTATGACCACCCCCCCCCATTATGGATCCATATCCACTTATCAAAGAGAATATTTGGCCTTTGGCTTTTTAAATTGGCTTACTTCGCTTAGCATGATATTCTCCAACTCCATCCATTTACCTGCAAATGCCATAATTTTATTCTCTTTTCATGCTGAGTAATAATCCATTGTGTATATATACCAAAGTTTCTTTATCCATTCATCTATTGAAAGGCATCTAGGTTGATTCCACAGTTTAGCTATTGTGAATTGAGCTGCTATAAACATTGAAGTGGCTGTGTCACTGTTATATGCTGTTTTTAAGTCTTTTAGATATAGACTGAGGAATGAGATAGCTGGGTCAAAGGGTGGTACCATTCCAAGTTTTCTAAGGAATCTCCGTACTGCTTTCCAGATTGGTGGCACCAATTTGCCGTCCCACCAGCAATATATGAGTGTGCCTTTCCCCCACATCCTCACCAACACTTATTGTTTGCATTCTTGATAACTGCCATTATGATTGGCATGAAATGAAATCTTATAGTAGCTTTGATTTGTATTTCTCTGATTACTAGAGATATTGAACATTTTTTTTCATATATTTGTTGATGGATTGTATATCTTCATCTGAGAAATGTCTGTTCAGCTCCTTAACCCATTTATTGACTGAGTTGTTTGTTTTTATGGTGTTAAGTTTTTAAATTCTTTATGTATCCTGGAGATCAGTGCTGTATCTGATGTGTGTATGACGAAATTTTGCTCCCAAAATATAGGCTTTCTCTTACTTCATTGTTTCTTTTGCTGAGAAGTTTTTAGTTTGAGTCCATCCCATTTATTGATTCTTGATTTCATTTCTTGTGCTTTAAAAGTCTTGTTAAAGAAGTTGGGCCTAATCCAATGTGATGAAGGTTTGGGCCTACTTTTTCCTCTATTAGGCACAGGGTCTCTGGTCTAAATCCTAGGTCCTTGATCCACTTTGAGGTGCATAGATACAGGGGTTTATTTTCATTTTGATGCATATGAATTTCCAGTTTTCCCAGCATCATTTGTTGAAGAGGCTATCTTTTCTCCAATGTATGTTTTTGGCACCTTTTGTCTAGTATGAGGTGACTGTATTTAAGTGAGTTTGTCTCTGTGTCTTCTATTTTGTACCATTGGTCTACATGTCTATTGTCATGCCAATACCATGCTCTTTTTGTTACCTTTGTATACCTTTGTAGTATAGTTTAAGGTCTGGTATTGTGATGCCTCCTGCTTCACTCTTCTTGCTAAGGATTGATTTGGCAATTCTGAGTCTCTAATTTTTCCAAATGAATTTCATGATTGCCTTTTCTATTTCTATAAAGAATGACATTGAGATTTTAATTGAAATTGCCTTGAATTGTATAGCACTTTGAGAAGTGTTGCCTTTTTGACAATATTGAGTCTGCCTAGTCAAGGTGATGGGAGATCTTTCCATCTCCTAAGGTCTTCTTCGATTTTTTTCTTTAGTATCCTGTAGTTTTCATTGTAGAGGTCTCCTCTCTTGTTAGATTGATTCTCAATTATTTTATTTTTTGAGGCTATTGTGAATGAGGGAGTTTCCCTAATTTCTCTTTCAGAGGATTCATCACTGATGTATAGAAATGCATTTGATTTATTGGTATTGATTTTATATACTGCTACTTTGCTAAATTTATTTATTAATGCTTCCACTTCTTCTCCATTTAGAATGATATTGTCCTTGGGTTTAACATAGATAGCTTTTACAAATTTGAGTTATGTTCCTACTATCCCTAGTTTTCTAGTGTTTTGAACATGAAAGGGTGCTGTTTTTTGTCAAATGCTTTCTCAGCATCTATAGAGATAATCATATGATTCTTGACGTTAAGTCTATTGATGTGATGAATAATGATGAATTGATTTATGTATGTTAAACCAACCTTGTATCCCTGGAATGAACCCCACTTAATCATAGTACACTATTTTTTAAATATGTTTTTGTATGTGACTTACCAGAATTTTATTAAGAATTTTTGTATCTGGGCTGGGGTTGTGGCTCAGTGGTAAAGTGCTTGTCTTGCGTATGTAAAGCCCTGGGTTCGATCCTCAGCACCACATAAAAAAATACATGAAATAAAAGTATTGTGTCCATCTACAACTAAACACAAAACATTTTTTAAAAAAAGAATTTTTGTATCTGTGTTTATTAGGGATATTAGTCTGAAATTTTCTTTCCCAATGTGTTTCTGCCTGGTTTTGGTATCAGGATGATACTAAACTCATAGAATGAGTTTGACAGAGTTCCTTCATTTTCTATTTTATGGAATAATTTGAGGAGTATTGGTATTAATTCTTCTTTATAGGCCTTCTAGAACTCACCTATGAATCCATCTGTTCCCAGGCTTTTCTTGCATCATAGGCTTTTGATGGCATCTTCTATTTCCTTGCTCAAAATTGATCTGTTCAAATTGTGTATGTCCTCCTGACTCAGTTTGGGTTGATGATATGCCTCTCGAAAGTTTTTGGTATCTTTGTGGTTTTCTATTTTACTAGAGTATAAATTTGCAAAATAGGTTCTAATTGTCTTCTGTATTTCAATAGTGTCTGATGTGATATTTTCTTTTTCATCGCAAAGTTTAGCAATTTGAATTTCCTTTCTCTCCTTATTTTCATTTGGGTGGCTAAGGGTTTATCAACTTTATTTTTTCAAAGAACTACCTTTTGTTTTGTCAATTTTTTCAATTGTTTCTTTTGTTTCAATTTCATTGATTTTTGCCCTGATTTTAATTATTTCTGTCTTCTACTACTTTTGGTTTTGATTTGTTCTTCTTTTTTGAGGGCTTTGAGATGCAATGTCAGGTTCTTTATTTGTTGACTTTTTTATTCTTTTAATAAATGAGCTTAGTGCAATGAACTTTCCTCTTAGCACTGCCTTCAAGTATTCTAGAGATTTTGATATGTTGTTTGGAAGTTCTCATTTACCTAAGAATTTTTTTTTGTCTCCTCCCTGATGTCTTCTGTTATCCATGCATCATTCAATAGCATATTATTTAGTCTCCAGGTTTTGCACTAGTTTCTATATTTTATTTTATTATTGATTTCTAATTTTATTCCATTATAGTCAGATAGAATGCAGGGTAGTGTGTGTGTGTGTTTGTGTGTGTGTGTGTGTGTGTTTGCTAAGACTTGCTTTGTGGCAGAACATATGGTCTATTTTTGAGAAGGATCCTTGTGCTGCTGAGAAAAAGTGTATTCACTCATTGATGGATGGAATATTCTACATATGTCTGTTACATCTAATTATTGATTATTTGATTGAGTTCTATGGTTTCTTTGTTTAGTTTTTGTTTGTAAGATCTATACAGTGGTGAGAAAAGTATGTTAAAGTCACCCAGTATTATTATGTTGTGGCCTATTTGATTCTTGAAATCAAGAAGGGTTTGTTTGATATACATAGATGCCCCATTGTTTTGGACATAGATATTTAAGATTGTTATGTCTTGTTGATGCCCAATTTCCTTAATCAGTATGAAATGACCTTCTTTATTTCTTTCCACAAACTTTGGTTTGAAGTCCACTTTATCTGATATGAGGATGAAAACCCCCGCTTGTTTACACAGTCCATGTGAGTGATATGTTTTTTCCCACCCTTTCACCTTCAGTCTGTGGATGTCTTTTCCTGTGAGATGCATCTCTTGAAGGCAGCATATCGTTGGGATTTTTTTTTTAAATTCAATCTGCCAGTGTATATCTTTTAATTGATGACTTTAGGCCATTCACCTTCAGGGTTATTATTGAAATATGAGTTGTATTCCTGGTCATTTTAGTTTATTTCTTGATTTTTAAGTTGACTTGATTTCTCCTTTGATTGGCCTTTCCTTTAATGTAGTTCCTGTTTGCAGATTTTCATTGTTGTTTTTCATTTCCTCCTTGTGGAATATTTTGCTCAGAATGCTCTGTTGTGCAGGCTTTCTTGCTATAAATTCTTTTAACTTTTGTTTATCATGAAAGGTTTTTATTTTGTCATCAAATCTGAAGCTTACTTTTGCTGGATATGATTCTTGGTTGGTATCCATTTTCTTTCAGAGCTTGATGTATGTTGTTCCAGGATCTCCTGGCTTTGAGGGTCTGGATTGAAAAATCTGCTGAGATCTGAATTGGTCTCCCCCATATGTAATCTGATTCCTTTTTTCCAGCCTTTAAAATCTATCCTTATTATGTATGTTAGGCTTTTTCATTATAATATGACTTGGTGAAGATCTGTTGTAATTTTGTACATTTGGTGTCCCATATGCCTCTTGTATTTGATTTTCCAATTCATTCTTCATGTTTAGGAAAATTTCTGCTATTATTTCATTGAAGAGATTGTGCATTCCTTTGGTTTGAATCTCTGTGACTTCCTCTTTCCTGATAAATCTTAGTTTTGGTCTTTTGATGCTATTCCATAATTCTTGGATGTTCTGTTCATGGTTTCTTACGTCTTCACTGTTTTGTCAACTTTAAATTTATGATTATGTATTTTGTCTTCATTATCTGATGTTCTGTCTTCCAAGTGATCTAGTCTGTTGGTAATACTTTTTGTTGAGCTTTTTATTTGGTTTATTTTTTTCTTCATTTCAAGGATTTCTGATTTTTTAAAAAATCTCTATCTCTTTCTTGAAGTAATCTTTTGCTACCTATATTTGCTACCTTATCTCTTTGTTGATGTGATCAATAGTTGCCTGTATTTGCTCTCATATCTCTTGGAGTGATCAATTTTTGCCTCTATTTGCTAACTGAGTTAATTTTTTAATTCACCAATCATTTTAATTATGTATGTTCTAAATTCCTTCTCTGACATTTTATCAACTGCATTGTCAATAGATTCTATTATTGTAGTATCTTGGTTTGGGACACTTTCTTCCCTTGTTTTTTTCATATTGACTATGTGTCTTCCTTTCTTGCTGTGCAGATCTGAGTTATTGTAGTTTGTACTCTATAATATTGTAGTGTCCCTGCAGATTACCTGTATCTCACTTTGGTGTTTGCTTCCAGTCTCTGGTGGGTGTCCCAAGATGGACGATACTGCAACTAAAGATGGTGGTAGCAGTAGTGGAGATAACTCAAGATTGCAGTGGAGGTGTCTCAAGATGGATACAACCACTTTCAGAGATGGGGCTGAACGAGTGGGACTTACAATAGCTTTGGGTTGCCTGTTGAAAGATGCAGCACTATGGCATGCTGTACTGTGGCAGGCAGCTGCATCTAGGCTCTGTCTGTTGTCCAAAGGTGGAGGCTTCTACATGGGGAGGGCTATGGTGATGGGGGCAGTGTCCCTAGATGGATGCAGACCAGGGAGCAACATGTAGTAAATGGGAATTCACAGTGTGGACTTCCACTCTAGGTGTTCCTAGTCCTGGGCCTATCCTGGGCCTGAGCTCTCACGTGGACTGATAAGTAGAACTTGAACCTGGGCCTGGGCTCCCATGTGGGTCAGCAGGAGAGGTCCTGAGACTGGGTCTGGGCTGCCACATGGGTCAGTGGGGCTGGTATTGAGTCTAGATCTGGGTTCCGGTGTGGGTCAGTGGATTGGTGAGGGTAGTCTTTTTTTTTAATCTTTGGTTTCAGTGGTTTAGCTATGATTCTCTAAGGTATTGTATGTATTCTGCTCAAGTTTGTTTGTCTACTTGGATTAATAAGTTGCTATCATTTCATCACATTTGAAAAAATAGTAAATATTTCATCAAATATATTTTTTCCCATTCTCTTATCTGTTTACCACTCTACACGATTGACTGTTGGATTCTGTTAAACAAGTCATAGACTATTTTCTTTGAGTCTTACCCCCTCTATTCAGTCTTTACCTCCTTATACACCGATCTTATCTCATATTTCCTCTGCTGTTATTCCCTTGCTTTGCCTTTTTATATTTAGCTATTATTTTTCTCAATTCCAAAGTTTCCATTTGGTTCTTTTGATACAGTTTCCAAATCTCTTCCAGAATTCTTTTCTTAACTTATTTTACCTTAGGTTCACATTGTTTGATTTTGTTTGCTTTGTGACAATTTTAGAGCCATGCTAAAGATTCAGCAAGCTGATCCAATCAGAAAATTAGATGTAAAGCTGTTTTGGAGTAGAGATATAGTTTTAGTTCTTCTATGTGTTTAGGTAGGCATGAAGAGTTTAAGATCTCTCCTGGCTTTTCATCTTGACTCAACTTCCTACACTGCCAAACAGCTTATAGTCTCATTCATATTAGAACTTTAAATAGATAGTAATTTATTTGCAGCATTTTTAGATCCTGCACACCTCCATTTTAAATGCTTTAACTATAAACTCAGTCTTCTCTCTGAAAGAAATATATAATTATATTTCACAATTGTTAGAACTTTGAAAACTCAAGAAATTTGTTCTTTAAGTGCGAGAGTCTGGGACACTAAGAGAACACAAAACCTTGCAGCCATTAGCTTTTAAGACTCTAAGACTTTGAGGGTGGGGCTGTGGCTCAGTAGTAGAGTGCTTGCTTAGCATGCACAAGGTGCTGGGTTTGATCCTCAGCATCACATAAAAATAAATAAAATAAAATATATTGTTATAGAATCATTTAAAAAAAATGACTCTAAGACTTTGAGACTGCAGGTCCTGGGTCCCTCATGACCAAGATGGTTGAAGATCACAGAACATCAAACCTGCAATATTTCTAGACTAAATGCCTACCAGATTGCTCAGAACAAGTCTCTGTGCATCTGGATCTCCTTCAGATTTAAATTTGATATACTAGGACATTTGTTCATCACAGGCCTGCCTGACTTTACCATGTTTGAAAAACATTCATATTCTTTTGCAGGCCCTTCCTCCAACTTCAATTACATTCTTCCAGTTTGAAAGCCTGCTCCTTCTGGAAGAGCACTTTCATCCAGAGTTTTATTTTTTGAAATTCCTTATCCAGTTTTTAGATTTCCTTAAATCAGTATGATAGTTTATTCAGTTTATTGGGTAATTTATTTTTTTGCAAGAGTAAATATCTTTCACATCCTTCCATTTCTTAGAGAACTGTTGTGTTAAATTCTTGACTACTCCCTCTCTATTGATTCTTATCAATATTTCTTTCATTGTTTCTGTGTTATTTTTTTCCCAATGATCTTATCATGACCTTGTTGAAATAACCTATTCTTATTTACAGACCCATTGTTTCAAGTTTATTTTCCTAAATTGGTGATTTCTTCATATTATGGCAACATTACATATGATTTAGTATCAAATTATTTTCTTTAAGAAATCCTTGG
>CM053408.1:30665919-30747296 GCA_028644305.1 Xerus rutilus
TCACGCTTGTAATCCCAGCACTTAGGGAGGCTGAGACAGGAGAATCACGAGTTCAAAGCCAGCCTCAGCAATGGCGAGGCACGAAGCAACTCAGTGAGACCCTGTCTCTACATAAAACACAAAATAGGGCTGGGGATGTGGCTCAGTGGTCGAGTGCCCCTGAGTTCAATCCCCAGTACCAAAAAAAAAAAAAAAAAAAAAGAAATCCTTGGACTGTTACTTAAGATTCTACATACAATCTGGCCAAACCATTTGTATTGTGTTGTATAATGAGAACTGATTTCTGTGAAAAATCTACATCTATAATTCTAACATTTTGATGCTTGCCATCCACAACAATACAAGGTTGGAATATACTAACCTATTTTTTGAAAAATATGTATTACCTAATAATATGTTGCACTAATGATGAATCAGTTGAACAAGTGGGCCTAACTACGCGTAGCACTACTCATTTTATGTTGAATATGCAAATATTTAGCAATATAAAAACGAATATGCATAAACTTTTGCATATTTGGTTTCTATTTCAATCAATTCAAGTACTAGTATGTCAATGACGGGCTTATTCATAAATACACACACATACACAAATACACACACAAAAACACATGCACATATTCACTGCTGTTGAAATCCATGAATGCCTCTATTTCTGAAGGAAGTAATGTTTGATTAAGGATATTTTAAGACTGACACTTTTGCATTGCACACATTACATATAATGCTATGGAGTATTGAAAAAGAAAGTACAATATAAACTGGAACCATTAACAATTATAGTTTATGAGAATTATTCTACCCATTAAGTTTGCTTTGATGTTAGATCATGAAGGAGGTCATATTCTACAAAAGAATTTCCATAGCCATGGTACAGAATGTCCATAGCATCCAAATAATAAATAATGATTACTGGCAAAAAACTGTTTTTTTTTTCAAAATCTCTGATAGTTAATATGTGAGTCTGTGAATAACTCAGCTGATAATGTCTGCTTATCAGACTGGTACAAGCTTTGTGTTTCAGGGTAATAGAATTGATAAAAATGATTTCTTAACTTTTAATGTAGCAACATCAAATAGCATAGAACACTAAAAAATGATTGGTGTCAATGAAATAATATGGGAAAAGAAGATGGATTTTACATGTAAAGATTTTGATTTAGAGCTAAGACAGTTTAGGTGATATTAGAAAGAATCTTTGCTACCTGAACATGTTAAAAATTTTAGGAAAGTTCCTCAAAGTAGAATATTAATGTCCACCTGTAGATGTTTTGTTAACAGGGTCATTTTCTACTGACTCTCAGATACTTTAGATTTACATAGCTGTTTAGCTCTAACGTTACATTTTCCTGTGATCATTGTATATTTGTTTTTCAAATGCACAAAATGGTTTGTGACAGGTCATAAAAAAGATTTCTATAATTGTACACACATTATGAGAGTGCAAACCAAGAAAATGTGTGCATTCACTTGTTATCAAAATGAAAATATTATTAAGAAGAGATGTCAGAGATAGTTTGCTGAATATGCAATTATTTGTGGAAAGAAATCATACAAAAATGATCTCAAAAAAAGTCAAAGCAAAAATCATATATTAACAAGGAGAAATTTCCAATGGGACAAATAATAGAGTCTAAACAAGATTCATTATTACAAATCAAGAGACTAAGTTAAGAGTTTGGAATTTTTGTAGGCCTTCAAAAAATGGGAAATCTTAAGGAATGATGTTAACAAAAATAGGCAAGGATTTTTTTTTTTTTTTTGGAGTCTTACAGGATAGGATTTGATTGTCTAGAGAGATAACTGATTTTCCACTGCTTTTGGGGCTCCTGACAAAACTATTCAAACTTAGAAGTAATACAATTGTCAGAGTGTGATTTTAACTCTGAAAAAGGAAAACAACATGCACAAAAACCTATTCTACGTGAATTATATTTCATTCCTGTTTTTGAGCAGAAAAAAAAATGTTGTTTGGCAAAACTGGAAGCAAGTGATGATTAACTGGATGACAAGTGACCTTGTGAGCTAGTGCCAGGTAAATGAGCCAGGAGGTGATGTGTATATTAAGTCATAGAATCAAACCAGTCACTCTTCTAAATGATAAATACTCACAACATTGTGGGGCTCACTGACTGCCATGGAAACCCAGTGTTTTGGTTTTGTTTAAATGTATTCAGTTGATGGAATCTAAATATCTGAAAAGAGGGAGTTCTTTTGTTTGTTTATTTGTTTGTTTTAGCTTTAATAATAATGTTGTGTGCATAGTGCATACTGCATTCTAAAAGAAGATGCAAACCTGTATTGAAATGTTTATTTTTATGGACCAGCATTTTGTACTTTTAGATAAGTATTTCCTTTCTCTTCCTTTGAACAGTTACTTTAACAATTTTAGTGAATGTCTTTAGTATAAAATCCTCTAAAATTTTTATTAGATGTCAAGTAGAATTAAATGGGAGATACATATTTATTTGATAAGTAAAAAATATCCATATTTTATATTATTGGTTAGTGGTCTCAGATACTAAGAAATGAATTCTGTCCTTAAAAAATATAAATGCAAGCCTGTAATCCCAGCACTTAGGGAGGCTGAGACAAGAGAATCGCGAGTTGAAAGCCAGCCTCAGCAACGGGGAGGCGCTGAGCAACTCAGTGAGACCCTGTCTCTACAAAAACACAAAATAGGGCTGGGGATGTGGCTCAGTGGTCGAGTGCCCCTGAGTTCAACCTCCAGTACCAAAACCAAAACAAAACAAAACAAAATATATATATATACACACACACACACACACACACACACACACATATATATATAAATGCAAATTAAAACTACATCGAGATTTCATCTTACTCCAGTCAGAATGGCAATTACCAAGAATATAAGTAACAATAAATGTTGGTGAGGATGTGGAGGAAGTTTCACTCATACATTGCTGGTTGTTCTGTAATTGGTACAACTACTCTGAAAAGCAGTATGGAGATTTTCTCAGAAAATTTGGAATGGAACCACTGTTTGACTCAGTTATCCCACTCTTTATTATATACCCAAAGGACTTAAAAATCAGCATAATAGAGTGACACAGCCATATTAATGTTTATAGCAGCTCAATTCACAGTACCTAAGCTATGGAACCAACCCTAGTGCCCTTAAACACATGTGGATAAGGAAATGTGGTGTATAGCCACAATGGAATATTACTCAGCAATAAAGAAGAATGATATTATGGCATTTTCCAGTATGTGGATGGAACTGGAGACTGTCATGCTAAGTGAATAAATCAATCCCAAAAAATAAAAGGTTGAATATTCCCTCTGATATGCAGATGTTAATAAACAATGGGGGTTAGTAGTACTTTGGATTAGACAAAGGAGAATGAAAGGAAGGGACAAGAGATGGGAATAGGAAACACAGTAGAAGGAATCAGACATAACTTTCCTGTGTTCACATATGAATATACAACCAGTATAATTGCATATCATTTTCAACCACAAGAATGAGATCCTAATTAGAATAAGTTATAGTCCATGTATGTAGAATATGTCAAAATACACTCTATTGTCATGTTTATCTTAAAAAATAACAACAACAACAAATCCAGGTTGAATTGCACCCAGCACACACACACACACACACACACACACACACACACACACAACACACACAAATAAAAAATAAAAAAAAAACAACTAAAAAATATGCTAGTGATGAGTCATCCAAATATACATTTTTCAGATTCTTCTTTTCTCTAATATGTGAATAATTTACTTCAAATTGTGAAAAAAATTGAGATATAAAAAGCAACCACAACACCAAGTCTTTATTTTATTATTCTAGGTATCAACTGCACATGGTGCATGGTGTGCTGGCATTAGACTTGAAAATGAGACACAAATTTTTCTTAGTTCTACCACAATTGTCATTTTCTAATATTTTTATATACTTATAAAATTAAAAACTTGTCCATCCATGAGTCAGTGGGTAGGGAAAAAATCTATACAACTACAGGTATCTGGAATATCAAAGATATTTAATATGACAGACCATCAATATATTCTCTATCAGAGTAAGTTTTTGGCACGGTGGAGAATACAGAATATAATCAGACTTCTGTGCCTTGAAAAAGGACACTGTACTCAGCTCCCAGCATCATTACTCTGTCTCCCTAACTGTCCCTGTAAACATCCGCTCCTCATACACACACACAGAAACCCAAAGGACCAAACTTATAACCTAATGAATTCTTCTCAGCCTCATTTTTCAAATGTGATATAGTGGTATGGCAGACCCGGCTTGTGTCCATTCCAAAGACCTGAGTGTTCAAATTTCAAGAATTTTGAGAACCTCTTGACATTATGTTGATAGACGGAAATCAATCATATTAGAATATTTACAATATTTACAATTCAAATATCAGCAAATGCTACAAAAAGTTCTCTCCTCTCATTCCCTAGCAGGTTGCTTAATACTTCGAAAGAGTCACTGGTTGTCACTGTGGAACATAATTTCTTCTTTTAAATTCTTTGAGAAATCATTTTTTCCTGGCTATAACTTGCCTCCCGAGCTTGTTATTTTGTGATGTTCCATGGGAGGGGATCTCCACATTACTCTGGATTTATCTATTTCTAAGGGTTTGTCCTAAGTCCTTTCTCTCTGTACTCTGTGTGTTCTATATATGTGACCCTTTCCACTCCACTTTCTTTAACAGGCACACGACTTTCTTGAGCGTTAAAACAACTTACACAATGTTTTTCCTAGCAACTCCACCTATCTGCTCTCCTACATCACTAATTAGAGAGCATCCCCTCCCATTGTGTGAGCACAACCTATAAACTCATTAGCTTGCCATACCTGGCCATTCATAGAGCAGCTTCTCCACATGTTTTTAGTCAAATGATTTATCATCTCTACTCCTCTCATCTTTCTATGAGAAGGACCAGGGAAATGTGTTAAGTGTCTTTAACACAGAAAGAAGAAACCACATTGGGAAATGTTTATCACCAGAGCAAGATATATAACTTTTGTTGGATCTTCCAGTACCTTGTCTCCAGAAGGTTCCACAAGTTGCTTGATTTGAAACCTGTGTTCCTGTTGCAATGCAAAATTCCAGTCAGAACATTCTTTTACTTATATAGTGGCATGCGACTTACAAGACTTTGATGGTTTCTGATCATCCTTTTATGAGGTATGTGATCAGGATGTGGTTATTACTATGCTTATCATATGTTCCAAAAATAGAATTGGGTGGAAAGTAAAAAGTCCTTATACTCTAATATATTACACGTTGTTATTGCCAAAATTCCTACAATGCCTGCAACCTGTCTCACCAATCTGTGGTTCCTATATCTTAAGTTCCCACCTTTTTGGTTTTCTCCCTGATCCTGCATTCTTGAAATAAGAATCTTCCACTTATACTGAAGACTTTGTAACTTAATTGAGATTGCTTGATCCACAGATACAGTTTCAGAATACTATGCCTCCCAATGAAGTTAGCCAAGTGCACTGAGATTTGTCAACTGGAACCTAATCTGTCAGACTTAAAATATTATAGACTAAGATTTTAACCATCTCTCTATATCATCCCATCTCAAAACATTTTCCGTTCCTCTTTATTGCCCCTTTCTCCTTTTGTATCTCCTTCTTTCTTCCTCATCCTTTCCCTTCCGTTCTTTTCCTTTCTTCCTTCTTTCCTCTTCCCTTCCATTTTAAAATTGAAAATTATAAATATAACTGGAACTAGACAAAATGGACAAAATATTTACTTTAAACAATGTAATAACTAAAATACATGAATCCATAATAAAGGATAGAAATAGCTTTAAAGGGCCAGAAAAAAAGAATTTGAGTCATCTAGTAAAATTCTTACCTGATCTCAATTTATAAAAATATAGCTATTGTTTCTGTATTCCTCTGAAAACATTGACTGCTGAAACATGAAATACAATATATACTAGTGTCCTTATTTTCCTTCTTTAAAAAATTCTCTCCCTTCTTTTTGTGATATGATCATCTGTTTTGTCTTTATCTCAAAAATATTTTCAGAATCTAACAATTTTCACATCAATTTCACTGCTACCAATATCTCTGTGGTCTTTCTTTGGTTTATTATTTTACTTCCTATGTTTCTGCCTCATACCTGGATTCAGCTTCTCCAAAGTCTGTTATGGTAGGATACAAGGTGTCTCATAAAAGATCTTGTGTTAGTGAAGGAGGTAAAATAATTAAATTATGAGAGTTAATAAGTTATGTAAATTATGTAACTTAATAAGTTAAATAAAGTTAAATTATGTAACTTTAAATAAAGTTAAATTATGTAACTTAATAAGTGGGTTAATCGATTTGATGGATTCATAATTCAAATGGACTAACTGGATGGTAATTGAAGGTAGGTGGGCAGGGCTGGAGGAAGTTGGTCATTAGGTATGACCTGTAAAGTTTTATCTTCTCTGTAGGTCCTTCCTCTTCCTGTTTCCCAGCCACTATGAGCTGTTGAGCTTTCCTAGACCACATGCATTGACCATGATACTATGCCTTATCTTGGGTCCAGAGCAATGGAACTGGCCAACCATGGATTGAACCTTTGAAATCATGAGCCAAAACAGACTTTTTCTCCTCTAAGTTGTTCTTATCAAGTACTTTGGTTACAGGATGGAAAGCTGAATAACACACAGCCCAAACCCTCACCTCTGGAGTTCAGATTGTTTTTTGTTTTCCAAATCAAAATCTGAATCCATTCACAGTATTTGTTTAGATTCTTCTAAAAACTTCCTGTCTCAGATAGAAATTTGCACTCCATAATAATGGCAGTTGTATTTCTGCTGGACATTGGTAATGTATACATTTAGCTTCTATAATTCTTCCCTGAGTCCCTCTAATTCAGCTCTGTGACCTCTTTGCTGTTCTTTGAGTGCCCCAATAATGCTTTTTTCTTAAGAACTATGCTGATTTGGGTCTGTCTTCCCTTAACAATCTGGTTCATGTTGGATCCATTCATCTTGCTCCTTCAACTCCATCAAGATTCAGGCTAATATCAAACTCTAGTTGAGCCCTTTAGGGAGTACTTAATATTAGCTAAAATGCCTCTCCCACATTTCTTATCCTTATTCCTTATTCCTTATTTCATTTTTGTCATTCTGTATGTTGATATTTGTGCATCTGATGGATCCATTGCCTCTACCAATTTAATACATTGCCTTTCATAATGAAAGACTTTCTCCTGGTAATATTCCCTATGGTTGGATAGACTGTGTGATTTAGGTTCCAAGTCAATGTTTTAGTATATTCCTTGGATAGCTTCTTCAGTCATAATTAATGTTGTTGCTGTCAAGTGCTTCTCATTGCTCTAGGCTCCAGGGGTTGTGGTATTGTCATTCTAAATGGGATGAAGTCATATTAGGCCAGAAAAGTTTACTGGCAACTCCAGCCATACTAGGTGGAGCAGTAAATGTGGGAAACACATCAGTATCTGTGGGTCATATGAGATTAAGACCATCCCCATATCCTCAGGTAGATGTGAGGCAGTGTGTTTGGTAAGGGATAGGGTCAGTGTCATAAGTCATGCCAGAATCTGGCTATACCAGTAGTCTCAAATGGCGCTATCTAGTTGCTTCTGAGTTAGTGAGAGTTTGAATGAATTTTGAGGGCTCCTCTTCATTCCAAGTAAGTCAGGGCAAGGTGCCCAGTGCTTTCCAAGGCCATGGAAAAATAGACAAGGACACTTGACTGGTTTGCAGCACTGGTTTGGTCAGGCTGCTGGGGTCCTGCAAAGTTGCTTTATAGGTCCCCAGGTGGGCAGGGTCAAAAAATGACACTGCACCAACAAAAGCATGATTGAGTGAGGGTACAGCCTGGGCTGGGATATTTCTTTGAGGCAATGCATAACTGTGGTAATCCAGCAGCATCCCAAACTGGGATCTAGGTCTTTGAAGGCTGAAACTTCTGTGGTGTAAGTGGGGAATGCTAAAGGTCTCATTACCTTTTCACCTGCCAAGCAAAGTCCTTGTTGTTCAGGGGTGATTTTGAGAGATCTGACAGTAGATGCTATGTACTTTAGCTTCATCTTCGTAAGTCCATCATGCACTTGTGCTCCCCAACATTTCCAGCACTCTGTCTGCAATGCTTCAATGGAATAGCTATTGTTTTGTCCTTTTTTTCATTCTTATGAAGGAAAATGCATCAGATATCTCTAATTATCCATATTTCTAGTTCTCAGAAAAATGAATCTGTGTTAGTGTGTGTTTTAATAATTTCAAACTGTGAATAAATTCTGGTCAAGAATTCTTTCTTGTGACACATTCTTAATACTTAGGGCCTTGCATATAAAAGTTACTCTACAAATGACCAAGGCCTGCATCAAAGCTTATGATACCTAATCTTAATTTGACATATTTGGAAGCAACAAAATTCATGATCTAGATATCAATTATGTTATGTCAATGCAGATTTGTTATATGTTGTGGAACAATACACTGTTTTCCGATAATTACACTATATTATCTTTAGTCAAACTCATATGTGCTGATGTATTCATAAAACTAATTTATTTGATAAATTGTATAATTGTTTTATAAGATAGTGATCAAGTGCTTGAAAATATTTGAGTACTTTAAATCACATAAATAATATATATTCACTTTAAGAAATATCGAAAACATAAGCAAGTTCCAAAAGGCAACTATAATCCTACCACTCTCAGATTCCAAATGTCAATAACTGTATTTTAAATTTTCCCATGGTATTACTAAATACATTTTACTTTTTCCCAGCAAAACAATTATAAAGTGAAATATACTGTGATCTATTTTGAAAGGCAACATCTCAAATATTACTTGACGTGATTAAGTGTTCTTTTGTAAAATATTTTTAAGGCCTATTTAGACTACAAATATCAACATCAAATACTTTTAAGAACCCTCAGGATATGAACAAAAACATTATAACTTTTATGCATGTCTTTTAAATTTTTTTTTGCCTTTGGAATGATGCAAATGATATCATATTTCATGTTAATTAGCAATATTGGTACAGATGAAAAACATTGCTATTTTCAGTTTCCCAATAATTCAGTTGTATGCATGTTATGTATTTTCCTTTTATTTTCATTTAATTATCATACAAGGCATTACAGGAATCACAATGGTATATCATATATATGTGTATATGACATATATACATATGATATATATGTGATTTATATCACAATGATATATATTATTGTGATATAAATATATATATCATAATGATATATATTATTGTGATTCCTTTAAAGATATATATATATATATATATATATAATATATATACTATATACTCTAACTCATATAAGATTTTCTGTTTGGAAACATTAGCAAGCATATTTACAATGTGAAAAGCACACATAGTAAAGAATCTAATGTGTGAGACACAGAGCAAGTGATGTGTGGGTTCAGAATTGAGATATTATTGTGTGCTACAGTAGTCAAGATCAATATTGGGAAGGTCATAAGACTTGAAATGAATCTTAAAGAATAATCAGCACATGAATAAATGAAGAGGTGAGGAGGGTACATCAGATAGAGCTACTTGGCATTTCCACATACTTGGTATATTGAATGTGTTTGGAAGTATGGGAAATTATCACCAAGCTTAAGTTACATGGCAATTCAAATAATACTTTATAGAATAACATACAAAATACACTGTAGAGTATGAGATAAGATGAAAGAATTGAATAAAGATTAAAATTAGAAAAATTGGAGATTCATTATATAGAAATAGGCTAACTCAAGGATTATGCTTTATTGATAATTATACCTGGAAATCGGATATAAACTGAACATGATTCGAGAAAATAAGACTTATAGTCATCCTACCTACAATTCATTCCTCTCCATTAAGAAACTTGCTGTCGGGCTAAGGCTGTAGCTCAGTGGTAGAGCACTTGCCTTGCACGTGTGAGGCACTGGGTTCGATCCTCAGTACCACATAAAAATAAAAACAAAACAAAATAAAGACATTGAGTCCAACTCTAACTAAAAATATTTTAAAAAAAAGAAACCTGCTGTCTTTGTTCTACACTACTTCAGATTGTGACACAGTATTCCTAGAAACCATGGTATTTATTATATATAATGATCATTTATTAATTATATACAATTTGGTATTATTATATATGATTATATTCATTATATATAATTAGTTTTTCTTTTGCAAGGTAAATGAATTCTCTTCACTTCCCAAATGTATTGCCTTTACTTTTTCAGGGCCCCATTATCTTAAATGTAAAATACAGTAAGGGTTTCCTAACTGGCTTATAACCTCAAGCATCCCTATCTGTTTAATTCAGAAATTTTAGATGGAATAGTATAAACTGAGAATCAAATATTGCCAGAAACGCAATCACATGTTCTGTCAAAAGATGAATATTTTACATAGCAAAAACAACAGTATCCCAAAATACAGACAACTGTATTTTGGTATAACTATTTCTAATCATTATGTGCTCTCATTTTGAAGTAACATGTTTTGGCAGCAAAGGATTAGTAATGGGATTCTAGCAACTAAACTGAGAGACCCAAATCTAATTTTAGAGCTAGAATTTCATTTGCCTATTAGTTCATGTACAGATGAGTTGATATGTTGTAAGAAAAATCAATGATGCATTTGGAAACTGCATTTCAACTGAAAAAAAGAAGGTCATAACCTGGAAAGCAAGATTTATAGGAACAAAGATTAAGTGCTGAGGTTAATCTTCAGTTTTCCCTTTGGCTTAGTGGATAACAATATTTAAATGGTAGTAAAGATATTGTTCTTTGGTAGGGATATTACATCTGATTTCATATGCTCACATGAACAAGTAAATCATGAAATTTAATGCTTCAGTTAATGCAAGTTATAGTAGCTGCACATTCTTTTTCTTGCTAAGTCCTAAAAATATGAGGGAAATTATTCTCCTAAAGGGAATTTTCTAAGTTACTACTGCTATTTGGCTTTTAGCAAGTCAGTCAGTTTTGGTTGGAAGCTTTTCCTCTAATTTTATTTGGTGATGCTTTCCAGCAAGTGAGACTGTGACTTCTTTGACCTCACTTCTCAAGATACTGTATTCAGTACAAAGCAGGCTGAGTTACACAGTAACTAGGCAACAATTGAGACTATTATGGATATCTTAAGAATCTAAGATCAAAATATGGTTTCAAAAAGTTATTTTTCTTTTTACAGTAACATATATCAAGATTTAAAATAAAATTGGCATATAATAAAGTGTTAATATTATTTCAACTTTGAACTTTGATAGGTTGTTCTAATTAATGATAATTATATAACCTGTTAGTTATTTAAGTTTTTACAAATTACAGTGCAGCTGTGGGTGTCTAAAATTGTTCCATTTGATCTCTACATTTTTGAGCACTACTTTAAAAATCTGAGGTGAAAAGAACATATGATTCACTACTTTTAATTGTTATTTTAAAGTAGCACTTAGTGCATTCTTAATGTCCTATAACCACTATCTCTGCCTTATTCCAAAATGTTTGCATCATTCTGAAAAAAAAAATCCATACTCACTAAAAAGTCATTGCTCATCTCCTTACTCCCTAACTCTTAGTAACTACCAATATGCTTTTGGTCTTGATGATTTTTATCTCTTCTGGATATTCATACAGCTAGGATCATACAATATGAAGACTTTGGGCTATGGCTTCATTCACTGTGTATGTTTTTCAGTTTGATTTATGTTATAGCATACATTACTACCTTATTATTTTTAATGGCTAAATAATATTCCATTATATGTACATGCCACATTTTATTTATCCATTATTCCATCCTTTAATGGACATTTAGGAGTTTTTCCCCCCATTTTTCAGGTATTGTGTATAGTGTTGTTATGAACACTTATGTAGAAATATTTGCTTGAGTGTCTGTTTTCAACTCTTTACAGATGAGTTTTGCTTTTGCCAGGCCATGCTATGGTGCCCAATTAACCTGCTTTGCCATGGCCTAAAGGATTTTTCGGGACACAGATAATTCAGCACTAAAGCTAGGATGATCCCTGTACAAACCAGCTCTGTTAAGTTGGGGACATCTTTCTGAGTATGCACAGGTGCAATTATTTATAATACTCAGAAATAAGAGCCTAGTCTCTGCTACTTCTAAACTGCATTTCAGCAGTCTTGCACTAGAATGCGAATTTGTGCCATCCATTCCCATTTCGAGATTCTAAAGCATCTAGGGCACTGCTTAGTAGTCATTGCTCATTGATTTCTGGGTTAAATTGCAGTTGATTTTATGGAATTTCTTGAAAAGTATTTGTGAAGGAGATTATTGGTAGCACGTACCTTGGAGCCAGAGTGCCTGGGTTCAAATTCTAGTTCTGTAGGTTATTGACCCAGAGTAAGTGTATTGTAATATTTTTAACATTAAGTACTTGCATTTATGGAAAGGAGTCAGTATGAATAAGTGAATCAGCTTTTCACATATAACATACATTTTTTCCTTTTTTCACAACTAAAAATTTAAGTAGAAGAATTTTTATTTACACTACATGAAAAATTCAACTTCAAAGAATTTTTATTTAAACTACATGAAGTATATTAAATCTGCAGTTTTTCACGATTTATGATTACTTACTTTGTATATTTGTGGATGCCAGAAAGTAGTGTTTTGCAGTATATAAAAAAAATGGACTTTAAAATCTTGAACATAATAATTAAAGCCAATCATGTGATGAGCATTTAGAAGCCTAATTAAGCAAAAATAAATAAAGAAATAAAAGATAAAAACCAGTAACCTAGACATAAAAGGTATTGGATCTCTTTAATGCTTCTTTGAGATCACCAATCCTTATAGTTGCTAATGAAGACATTTTACTCAACTCTTAATTCATGTAGGTTTAACTCCCAAAAGAGATGACATGTCTTATAATAAGCTTAAAAAGTGATATCTAAGGCAGTCTCCTTATTTGGAAGCCCACAACCCCATTAAAAGACAATGTAATGAACAGTATATATATATATATATATATATATATATATATATATGTATATATATATATACATATATATATATATATATATATTTAAAGATGTTTAATATGAAGAATGTAATCTGCTTATAATTTTGTGCAAAGTTAGAAAAATTATGATTGTAACAATTTTTTTTCTATTTGCCTCAACAAATGTTTTCAGTGAATAGTGTGTACAGCTTCTGAAAATTTGTTTTTTTTCTGTTATGTTTGATAACATGTATTAAAATGCAACTTTTGGGGAAAAAAAATAAAGTAAAAAAAAAAAAAAGACAATGTAAGATAGCAGAATCAGTGGTCTGATCTCTGGTATAGAACATACCACAAAAGAGTTCGGAATGATGATAGTCTCACATAAAAGTAAGAAGCACTGTTGAAATTTCTGTATATTTATCTAAAATTAAAATATAGGCTAGGTGTATAGCTCAATGGCAAAGTACTTGTAAAGCATGTGTGAGGCCCTGGGTTTCAACCCCAGCACTGCAGTACATAAACACGTACATAAGACAGAATTTGTAAGCATATGGTGATGGTCAAAAAATTTTCATATGTTGTGTGTGTGTGTGTGTGTGTGAATAGTTATGCAAATACTGATGAAACTGAAACACTGTCCTTACCCACGGGTTGCAGGATCTCATGTAAATCTTTGAGTCAGCTCTGCTTTTGTAACGTGTGTATATGTATAGGCCTTAATGCATTCAACACAATAAAACTTAAATAACTTGAGGATTGAGATAAGGATTATATATTTGATTTGTATGGAGTATGTTGAGAATAGCTGCTATTCCATAGCTAGCTGAAAGGCACTCAAGACCAATATCCAGTCTTTTTTGTTCTTTATATCCCAGAATAAAAAAGTAAGTTCTCTTGGCATCAGCCTTTATTTAATTTTTATCTTGCTGTTGCACAACATATTGCGGAACTATTAATCTTTAAAGGGACTTAGAGCATGTTTTATTTGTGGATGACTAGAAAAATCCTAGCAACTATATAAAAAAATGAAATGGCTTGACCAACTTGCACTAATTCTTATAAAGAAGTATTCATCTCAGTTTACAATTTGAGTGCCAGGTTTCAGGACATTACATCTTGAGTTGCTGATACAGAAGTACTCAAAACCCAGTATTCTGAAAGGAAGCAAAAAGACTTTAAACCGCAGCACCATGATGCATGACTCTGCAATCAAGAAACAATTCTTGATACACATTTTCAGCGAGGATCTTTTATATTATATGATTCCCTTAGGAGGAGACAAAAGATGTTTCTCACAGAGAAAATGCCATGGCTAGTGAAGGAAATGTGTTTTACATGGCTTGTAATTGCTAATACGATTCAGGTGCTTGCCCCAGATGAATTTGTGAGATAAAACTAGTTTTCTATAACACATGGTTTGAGTGCTTTATATCAGATTAGCATGTAGCAATGGAAAGTTATGGAAATTTAAACAATAGTGACTTTTATGATAAAGAAACAATTTGTTATATTGATGTTTTCAATTTGCTTTTGTCCTAAGATTCAATAATATATGGAATTCTGCAGAAATTTTAATCATGTTACTATGTGTGGCCAAAGAGTAATTTTCATGTAAATTATTTTACCAATTTGTCTTGTTCTAATTTGGTTATAACAGGATGTTTCAGCACTGGTTATGAAAAATCCTCGCCCTGAAGTCTTCTCTCACATGCCTCTCTGTACAATAAGCTTAAATGAATAGAGAAATGTACCTAGTTTATTTTTAAGGTTTAATTTCTGAATACGTTTAATATAAAATTTCTCTACTTCTAGGATGTAATTTATAGGAGGGCAATATCTTTTTCTCACCCTCTTCTGTATTTGAAAGCTTAGAACAGACTGTTAACACCATAGACCTTTTAAAAATACAGAGAGAATATTCGAGTTAATCTTGATTTACCAAGTCTAATGATTCTGATGCAAATGTCACACTTTGTAACATTTTCCTGATAATTTTTGCTCTTCCATATTACTGAAAGACTATATCATAGTGTTACTCCACACTCAAGCGATGAACTTCCCATTTGTTCTCTAAGCTTGCTGACAATGACATTTCATCATATTCCACAGAGAAAATAAAAACTATTAAAAATGAATTCCATTATTTTCCCTCTACCAAATGAATAAATTCCTTTCAACTACATCCTTCCTTTTCCTTTCTCAGGGTGTAATTTAAAGGCATATCATCTCTGAAATGTCAGTCCCTGCCTGTGTCTACATGAGTCTCTTACAAATTAAATTCTCAGGGATCTCAATACTCTCAGAGATGTTTTATCTCTACCCATAATCTTTGGCCAGCTCTTTATTAAGATACTCAGTATCATTTGATTTTAGATGTGTTTGGTAGCTCTCCTATAGAAGACCAAATAATAAAAAAAAAACTCTTATAAACAAATCCCTCGCCATTTAGCACCCAGTTTTTCTACATAAATTTTAAATCATGACCCAGATATTCAAAGAGGTTGAAAATCAAGTTTCTTCTTTTTCTTTTTTACTTCACTTGAGGGGTGAAAAACCTTATCAGAGTTTTTATTATTATTGTGTTATTTTATTTTAAATTTTCACATCATAATTGTACATCTTTATGGGGTACAATGTGATATTTTGATAAATGTATACATTGTGTAGTTATAAGAGCAGACTAACATCTATCATCATCGTTTCATTTTTTTTTTTTTTTTTTTGGTACTGTGGATTGAACTCAGGGACATTCGATCACTGAGCCACATCCCCAGCCTTATTTTGTGTTTTATGTAGAAAGAGGGTCTCACTGAGTTGCTTAGTGCCTCGCCGTTGCTGAGGCTGGCTTTGAACTCACAATTGTCTTGTCTCAGCCTCCCAAAGTGCTGGGATTACAGTTGTTCACCACTGTGCCCGACTCATTTCATTTCTTTTTAGTGAGAAAATTAGAAATACTCTCCTTTAGCTATTTTGAAAAATACTCCCTTCTAGATATTTTACATATTTTGAAATATATAGCACATTATTATATATTGTAGTCACTCTACTGTATAATAGAACACCCCAAACTCATCTCTCCTATCTGACAGCAACATTGTACCCATTAACCAACCTCTCCCCATTTCCCCTCCACTGTGCTTCCCAACCTCTGGTACGACCGTTATATTCTTAAAATCTATGAGGTTGTTTTTGTTTTTTAGATACTACATACAAATGAGATCATGCAGTATTTGTCTTTCTGTGCCCGGCTTATTCCACTTAATGCCCTCAATGTTCATACACATTCCCAATAATAACAGAATTTCATACATATTGCAATTGAATATAATTCCACTGTGTTCTTATCTCTACTTCCATCAATGGACATTTAAGTTGATAATCTTGGCCATTATCAATGATGCTGTAGTGAACATGGTAGTATAGCTTTGAGCTACTGATTTAGTTTACTTTGATTAAATATTCTGATATGGGGCTGCTGAGTCATACGGCAGCTCTACTTTTCATTTTCATTTTTGAGGGCCCCAAATTTGTTTTATATTATGGTTATGCCAATTTACATTCCCACCAGGATTGCATAAGGAGTCTCTTTTCTCCATGACCTCACTAATATTTCTTATGTTTTATCTTTTTGATAAAGTTATCATCCTAACAGGTTGGAGGTTATATTTCCTTATGGTTTTGCCTAGCATTTTCCTTTAAAAGTCTCTTCATTATTTTGAATAGTTATGCTGAGTACATTTTCACTTATCTCCTGGTCAACTTTGATGACATTTTGGCCATTTGAGTGACTTCTTTTGAAAATGTCTATTAGGTCCATTTTCTTTTTTTTTGAGTGGGTTTTTTCAGTTTTTGCCATTGGTAGTATAAGTTCCTTATGTATTTGGATATCAATCCTTTTTCAGATATGCAGTTTCCAAATGTTCTCTTTGAATCTGTAGGTTCTCTTTGCACACTCTTTTATTGTTTGATATGCAAAAGCTTTATATTTGATATGATCTCTCTTGTCTATGTTCACATTTTTTGCCTGTATTTTCAGTATCATGAGCAAAAAATCATTGCCCAGAACTATATCAAGAAGGTTTGTCTGTTTTTCTTTTCCTGATTAGTTTTGATTTCAGGTTGATATAGTTAAGATATGAGGTGTCCCTGAAAAGCTCAGATGTAAAACAATGCAAGAAAGTTTAGAGATGAAATGATTGGGTTATAAGAAGTTTAACCCAATCAGTTAATTAATTCCCAGAAAGGGATTATCAGAGTGGTAACTGAAAACAGACAGGGTGTGACTCAAAGAGGTGGGTCTCTGGGAGCGTGTCTTTGAGGTATATATTTTGTCCTTGTTAAGCACAGCTCTCTCTCTGCTTCTTGGTGGTCTTCTCCTTGCCTGCTTTCTTCTGCTACACACTTCTTCCATGATGTCTCCTCACCTTGGTTCCCAGTTCACAGATGGCTATCTGTGGACCGAGATCACTGAAATGTGAGCCTCATATAAACTTTCACTCCCTAAAATGGTTCTTGTCAAATCTTTCAGTCACAGCAGCAAATAAGCTGACTAAAATACAGGTCTTATGCACAAATTTTTCATCCACTTTGTATTTTATTATTTTAAAATTATTATTGTTTTAATTATGCTTATTTAGTCATATAATGGATCAAATCAGGATAATTAACATGCCCCTCTTTATCATTGCTTCCTGTTTAAAGCTTTTTAGTTATTATCTTTCATTTATTCATAAAATATACAATGGACTATTGTGAACCATAATCACCTCTCTGTTCTATAGCACGAGAGAATTTATTACTGCTATCTAATTCTCTTTTGGTACATGTTATCCAACAAACGTCCACCTCCCCTCCCTCTGCTCTCCCTAGCCTCTAGTTAATTTTGTGCTTCAGTTCAATTTTCAACATCTCTATATGAGAGAGAACATAAAGTATTTTGATTTTTGTATTTACTTATTTCACTTTACATAAAGTCCCCCAATTCTATCCATTTGGATGCAAATTAGAATAGCACTATTTGTTATTACTGAATAATATTAATATTTCATTGTGTATAGAAACTACATTTTCTTCATGCATCTATCCATTGAGGGACAGCTAGGTTTAATTTATATCTTAACTGTTCTGAATAGTACACCAAAAATACACAAGTGCTGGTATCTCTTTGTATAATGACTTAATTTCATTTGGCTAAATACCTACAAGTGGGACATAGATATCCCATGGTGGATCTCATGTAGATAAACATTGAAACTGTTTTCCATAATGGCTATACTAAATTACATTCCCATCAACAGTGTAAAAGTTTCCTTTTCTCTTTATCCTTACTAGCATTTGTTTCCTATTTGATAATAGTCATTCTGACTAGTTGAGATGATATCTCTGTGATTTTTAATTTGTGTTTTCCTGATGATTGTGGAGTTAATTCTTAGGTACAGTGTCAGATAATAATAGAATTTCATTTTATGCATTTGGATATATAGTTTTCAACATTTGTTGAACTGAATACCAATACCCTGTTGCGTGCTATTGGCACCTTTCTTAAAAATCAATTGAATGAAAATGGATGACTCTACATATGGGATCTCTGTTTCATTTCATTGGCTTAAGTATTTATTTTTCTATAAAAGCATACTGTTCTCATTAATGTGGATATATAATTTATTGTAAAATAAAGATATGAAAATCTGCAACTTTGTTCTTGATCAAAATGATATTGGCAATTCAGGGTCTTTTGTGGCTCTGTATTAATTTGAAGATTTTTTTTCTATTTATGTTATCAGTGTGATCAGAATGTTGATAGAAATTACATTGAATTTGTACATGACTTTGGTTGGTGTAAACAGTGTAATAATATAAATTATTTCAATCCATGAACATAGAATGCATCTCCATAAATTTGTATCTCTGATTCCTTTCATATCAATACTTCATTATTTTCAATATGAAAGTCTTCTACCTCTTTAGCTGAGTTTATTACTGAATATTGAATTATTTTGATGCTACTATAAATGAATCTGGTTTCCTAATTTTTGATAGAGTACCATTTGTGTATATAAATACCACTAATTTTTGTAGATTTATTTTAGGTATTGCAAATTTACCAAAAAATTATTTGTTCTAACATTTTTTGGTAGAGTCTTTAATGTTTTCCATATATTTGATCATATCATTTGTAAAAAGTGACATGGATCCCTTGTATTTCTTGTGTGAGTGTGTGTGGGCTTCCACGTCTAGAACTTCCAGTACCATGATTTTCTATTTTTAAATAGAGCATCCATGCTTTGTACCAAGTATTAAGAAAAAAATTTTCAGTTTTATTCCATTGGTCATATGTTAATAGTGGGCTTTTCATATGTGGTCTTTGCACTGAGATAATTTTCTTTTTTACTGATTTTGTTGAGAGATTTTATCATTAATAGTTGCTGATTTTTGTCATATCCTTTTTCTTTATGTGTTCATATGAGCATCTGGATTTGGTATTTCATTTTGTTAACATGGTATATATATCACATTGGTTTACTCATGAATTTATTTTTGTATATCCTGAATTATCCTTTAATCCAAAGTGTAAATTGCACTATATGCTGTTTCACAATCTTTTAGTTGTGATCTTTAATATGCTCCAGATCTGAGACATGGGTGCCCTCAAGGCTGGGCAGGTGGGTGCAATGAATCGAACAGCTCTAGTTTTAGGGAATATCCAGCAGTATGGGCTCTGGGCAGCTCTGTCAATTGGGATTTGTGTTGGCAAAGATTGTGGAACTCCTCATCAACAAAGGCTGTGAGCATTCTCCTCTCTTTTCCCCTAGTGTATGATGTTAAGTCACCTCTCAGATGATTCCTCTTGGTGCTATGTTGTGCCAGCTTAGAGAATGGGGTAAAATGTCCTTAGATGTTTTTATGTGGCCATATTTGTTCTTGTGCTCCATTGGGTTTCTGAGCTTCATAATTTACTCAACAACTTTCTCAGAACTATTTTTGTCATTGAGTAGTTGTTAACACATTGGCTTTTTAGGGACATAGGGTTGGGACCTTCTCATCCACCATCTTGATGACATCACTCTGTGTCAATACTTCTATTTGGGTGTTCTGAGTGGACTTCTCTGATGAAATGATATGAAGTTGCATTCTGAAGAGTGAGATAGATCTGGTGACAATAGTGATGAGATTTAGGACAAAAGCAAAAAGGTCCTCAGGATGATGTAAAAGACACTGGCAAAAATGAGCTCCAACTAATTAACAAAGGTAAGTAAAATTTTGCAGTTCTGTTTTATACTGGATATCATCTTTTAAAGTCATTTTATGCTGTGTGCAATTAACAATCAAGCACTTTTTAAACAATAACTCAGCACTGAACTTCTTTAAGAAATATTTCTTATTTGCACCTTTTGTGTTCTTAATTCCATGGTTTGCCATTTGTCTATAATTTTCTATGAAAGAAGTCTCCCCAATATTTGAAAAGTAATTGAAAAGGGTGACTAAGAATTTTTGAGAACAATATTTTTTTCTAGTACCATTTTTATAAAAAAAAGTTAAAGCATTGTGTATTGTGTATTGTTAATTTTCAATTTATTTTTAGGTTGGTGTGAAACCTTTGATTACAGTGTTATAATGCTACAGTGAGTTGAAATACAGCAGAGTGGTCAGGTTTATAATTTGAGAGATTAAAGGAGATTATTTAGATTGTTACAGCACGTAGAAAAATGCTAGAAAAGTAGAAAATTTTTATTATTTTCTATAAAACATAATTTTACTACTGATTAATTTCTTCTTACTTTTAATGCTTATCAGGTCCCAGTACCATGTAACAAGTGCATAAACTATTTTGTGTTTCCTCACTTTGATAGCAGTCTTATAAACCTGGCTGTTTTTCCATCCATTTTGCAGCCTTGCAATTACAGTTAGTGGTGTTTAGTAGCTCACCTGAAGTTAGGAAAAATAATCAAAACCCTGTTTATATGGCTGCAGAGCTCAGCATCATTTGTGTTGTTTTGCTTTCTCATTGTGTGAATATGATATGAAGAGAATAATGACCCAAACAAGTACTTATGACAAAAGTATAAGCACAGAATTGTATGTCTTCCTCAAAAATATGTTATCTAAGTTGAATGAGTTTGGAAACGTGTGTATAGTAAGAGATTTCGGCAAAGGAGCTAACGTCACCTCTTATTTTTGGCTGATTACATAATAATCACATTATACTTATCTCATATAACCATGCATTCCAATAACAAAGAATCTAATTAAATGGCAGAAGTGACAGCAGTCTTTCTAATCCTGTATCATATTCTCATTTGATTGTTAGAACAGAAAATGTGATTTTCTCCTACATAGAAAGTGACTCCACTGTAAATGCAACAAAATATACATTGTTGTGAATTAATAGATTTTTTACAAAGCATAACATTTAGATTCTAATATTCAGTGTCACTTTCTTAGTATATTAATTTCAGAACAAAGTCACTAATGATTTGAGACTCCAGAATGTATTCACCACTGCACCAGAGCAAAAAGGAGTACAACTAACATCAGCAAAAATGTCAGGGATATTAATGTGGCTTTTTTAAACCTCTATAGTTGCTGACCTAGTTTTAATTGATAGTCTATGAGGCTAAGAATACAGGATATGTGGCCTGGGTAGTAGAAAATATCCCCTAAAAATTGTAAAGACAGAATCACTTACATCCAGTGTTTCATTTTTGACTTGCTGTGTAAGATAATAAAAAATATGAGTGAAATGTAATGAAAAGCAATTCTGCATTGACCTTGTATCATGTGCAGCACAGCAATGTTTAGTAAGTATTGCTTGCTTTTGTTGATGATTGCTTTATATAGAAAGGGTTTTTCCCCCATCTTTGTATATACCTAGGATCTTCTCACTTTTCATAGTCAACCTAAAAATAACTTTTTAAGATTCATACTTTTCTATACCATTTTATCTAAAGTCACTAAGTCAATTCTAGTTTTTGTCTGAAATCTCAACTATGTTGCTGCTTACTTAGAAATTTGCAAGTTTTACTTATTAAGTTTGTATTAGCTTATTTATTGTGTATACCTTTCACTAAGATCATAGCTGTCATTGCTGACATATAGGCATGTAGTACATTATTTGCTAAATATTGCTAAATATTTAACTCACAAAGATGCAGCTTATAGGTGTTATCAGAACTTTATAGTCTTATGAATGAGAGGAAAAAAACTCTAAAAGTCACAATTTTTAAGAGTATTTTCTCTTTGTTAGTTTTGGTATAAGCCAAGAACTTGTGAATGGATCTAGAAGATGCCAACATATGCTTCTTAATTACCAAGACAGTGAGTCATGTAAGCAAAATCACCACTTGACTTTCAATTGTTTCTTTTTTTTTAAAATTAGTTTATTTAATTGCATTTCGAGTCATAGTACATATATAGAGCTCAGTTTTTCCATTTCTCTGGTTGCACACCAGATAAAGTCACACCAATTGTGTCTTCATACATGCACCAAGGGTAGTGATGACAATCTCAATCAACCATCCTTATATACCCATTCCCCTTTCCCGCCCCCCACCTTCCCCATGCCGCGTCCAGTGTTCCTCCATTTCTCTTATGTTTCCCATTCCCGCTCCCCTTATTTATCAGCATCCACTAATCAGAGAGAACATTTGGCATTTGATTTTTTGGGATTGGCTTACTTCACTTAGCACAATGCTTTCCAATTCCATCCATTTGCCTGCAAATGCCATAATTGTATTCTCTTTTATTGCTGAATAATATTCCATTGTGTATATGTACCACAGTTTCTTTATCCATTCATCTATTGAAGGACATCTGGGTTGCTTCCACAGTTTTGCAATTGTGAATTGTGCTGCTACAAACATTGAAGTGGCTGCTTTACTGTAGTGTGCTGTTTTTAAGTCACTGTTTCTTAGCAATTTTTTTTTTTTTTTTGGTACCTAGGATTAAACTCAAGGGTACTTGACCACTGAGCCACTTCCTCAGCCCTATTTTGTATTTTATGTAGAGACAGAGTCTCACTGAGTTGCTTAGCACCTCGCCATTGCTGAGGCTGCTTTGAACTCAGGATTCTCCTTTCTCAGCCTCCCAAAATGCTGGGATTACAGGCATGCACCACCACACCCAGCTTCTTAGCAATTTTTGATCTATTTGTTTCACTGATGTGTATACTCTTGTTTCTCCTGTATTAACTGTCTCTAAATAAGCAAATTTTAATTGTTGTTCCTAAGGTGTATCCTACAATGTTAATACATACTAAGAATACTAGAAGAAAATAAAATTCCCAGGAAAATCCAGAGTACAAGAGGAGTTTCACTTGAGTGAGATGTTATATGTCATTGTTGATTTTCAAGGTTCAATAATCTTAATTTAAAAAAATCTCCATACTAGTGTCATGGAAATTAGATTTTTTCTGTGACACATGCCTGTATGATCTTGTTGTGAAAATGTGTGGATAAAACATTTTATACAGTTATTTTTCTGGAAAATGATTTTTCATCATGCTGTTTGTCATAAAAATAATGTATATTATACTCTAGAAAGTACTTGGTTAAAATATATTTTTGTTAAGAAATGTAATGAATGCATTGATTTGCATGTGAAAACTCCTTCTCAATTATTTATGAAGTATTTCCTTTCCCAACCTTCCCACAAAGTTGTTGAGAAAGCTTCTGAAGTACTTTTCTCTACTTCTTCATTTCCTTGAAAAGGTTGCCAAGTATTTGAAGAGTGATCTATTCATCTAAGCTTAATTGCATTTACTGTTTTAAAATGCCAGAGCACCCAAATCATTTACCAACATTCCTCTATGTAATAGGAATAGTAGAGCCATAGAAATTGCAAAATGAAAAAGGATGCTAAGTGAAATAGCTTTCCCATGCTGTTACCCTGACTCTGAAGCCTCTTAAATCAAATGTAATTTGTCCAAGCATCTTTTAATTATTTGAAAGGGTTTATTTGAAAGTGTAGTTGAGTGGATGTTTTGTAGTCTTAGAAAGCACAAATAAAAAAGCTCAAAAAAATACAATAACTTTCAACTTTGGTAGAAGTAATAAAATCTGCAACTATTAGACTACCAGGGAAGTGAAATAATTATATTGTTAGATCTTATATCACTAGAATAAAAATAATAACAATGTCATAAATTTATTTGAGGTTCAAATGGAGATACTTTTATACTGTGGAGCTCAAATTAGAAAACATAAAGTTTTAAAACAAAATATTTTTATGATACTAAAAAGATTTATTGGTTTTTAAATAGTGTTTACTAATTATTTTTTATTGAATATACTTGTAGCTAGTTTTATGTTCAATATAGTTATAAGCATTACTTGAAGGACATAAAACTAAGCTGAAAAAAATCTAAATTATTTAGGCAAAATCTCATACAGATATATATTTGAGTTTACTCTTCATTTTGACAACAAACAATGGTAAATTTGGCAAATATATAATATTAGTTTTTAATGCCTTTTAGCACACTAGGCATTAAAAACTACTTAAAAAATGCAATCACCTAGATTACTAATAAATATGCTTTAGACTCTAGCAAATAGACCTGAGCTACTGTGGAAGTAGGAGAGGGCTCACAGTTATGTGGAGGAGACAAATGACAACAGAAAAAAAATGAAAGCACAGGATGCAGATAGTGATGAAAACTCCACATCAGGGAAGGCAAGGGCTGTGGAGATGAGTGGTTACAGAGGCTTTGAGTGTTGATGGGAACCACTTTCAGTATACTGCTAGTGACGTCACCATTATGGCATCTTGTGTCCACAAGCCCAGTCAGCATTGGTGAGTGACGGTCAAGCAAACAAGGTGGGTGTTTTGTCTCCTCCCTCCCTCCCTCTCTCTCTCTTTCTCTCTCCCTCCTTTCTTCTTTCCTTCCTTCTTCCCTGCCCTTACTGGGGATTGAAACCAGGGATACTTTGCTGCCCTGGGCAGTGATTTGAATCATGGTCTCTGATTGTGGAATGACAGGAGTGCTCCTGCTTTGGGAACTCCTTGTGCAAAGGTGCGAGTTGAGATTGCCCACTTGCTATGGTGACGCCCTGTGCATACCATGGAACTATCAGTCTTGACCCAGAATTCAGACACCAGCTGCTGGGGGTAAAGAATTAATAGCTCAAATTGAAAATTGTAACTGGGCTGCCCAGAAGTTGGTCCTTCATCCTGCATGGTTTGAAGAAATTTTTCCACAAAATATCCTTTTGATGTTAAAACTTACATAATAAACATGTGGAGCTAGCTCTGGGTCATTATATTTCCAACAAGGTGTAACAATCCATCTGGTCTCAGCTTTTTCTCTTTGTGTGTTTGTCTTTTAGCTAGTTTTCTGAATTAACAGCTGCATAGGTCACAGCACTTTGCCACTGAGCGACATCCCCAGTCCTTTTTATTTTTTTATTTTGAATCAGGGTCTAAGTTGCTAAGGCTGGACTTGAAATTGTGATCCTCCTGCCTCAGCCTCCCAAATTGCTGGGATTGCAGGAGACATGCTCCACCACACCCAACCAAGTGAGCAAGTTGTCACAAGTTTTGGGAAAGAGAATAAGTTGTGTTGCATATGGGCCATGGAGAAGTTGAAATCTACTTTTCTAGTTGGAATCAAGTTTTTCTATTAGGGAATGATCTTAACTCTGGACAGCTGGTAAATGCTGAACAATTTAGAACAAACATCTACTAAGCAGTGATTTTTGTTTACTAACGTCATGATGCAAATAAACGGTTGCTGAGACTGCTTCTCAGTATTCCTTCTTGTGTCTGGCTCTACATGTTAAAGACCAAAGCTCTGAAATTCAGTGTTAAGATGGAGTGCTCACAGAAAAGAAAGCATGGTACTCCTGTGAATGTCCGTAAGAACCACACTCGAAAGGACTATTTATTAATGCTTGAAGTGGTAATAAAAGGATCACTTAACATGTAGACATTCCCTGCTTTAAAGCCATCCAGTCACCATGGATTAAGAATCACACACAGTTTTCATTATACTGAATTAACTTATAATGCCCTGGTTGCAGAGTAGTGTCCAATGTGGGGAACTTAGGCCCACTTGCACCCAGCTCTCTGCTCGGATACCCACACAGAAGTCAGGATCCCATTAGTAGGCCTGTTACCCTGTGCACTCTTGGCCTGGAAGACTCTGAAGTTAGACTGAAAATGTTACTAGTGGGCCCAACAGAAAAAGAACTCCATCTTGCTACAAACACATTAATATCCTTTGTATTATACTTAAGTCTTTCTAGCCCATGACCTAAAACTTGTGGTTACTTTGCAGATTGAGAATCTAAGAAATTCAGCCGTAACCCTTTTTTAGCCCTGGCCTGGTGGGTTCAAGCAAGAAATTCATTTCCACAGTGTGTGCTGGGGTGTGTTTACACAAATGTAATCTCAGCTTTGAAAATGCTGCTATTAGTTTGCATTGCTGGTGAGCTGGATTTTTTGCCCCTATTAAAATGATACTTCCATACTTATAGAATGTTTATTAGTATTTGTTTTAAAGGTGCTCTCCTTAAAACAGCGCTGATGTTTTCCTTTTCAACAATTTACACTCAATGTGAAATATCTGATGAAGGATACTGTACCTATTTGACCTAAGGATTTTGTTTGTAAAATTACAACATTGAACTATTAAAATGTTCAATGTTCATTGTTCTGTGCAAAAAAAAAAAAAAAAAACTCTAGAAAATATATTTGTAATTATTTTTGTCTGAATAATTGGGAAAATTATAAGGAAATAAATTGAATGACTCTGGGTCAAGGTAGTGAATATCTCTAAATAGATTATATAGAAAGGCAGTATGCAAATAATCCTAAATCATTGTTGATTCTTGAGTCTTTCCTTTCCTTTGTTGTGTAAACTTAATCTAAAATGACCTCTTTGGATGTCATTGTGGCAATCAGAAAGATTCATAGAAGGTTTTAGTGCTTCTATAGTTAGTACACTATGAGATTTACTTATAAACTTGTTTCTAGAAAGTTCAAATTTACATTCATGTTTATTAACATAATTCAGACAATTCATGAACATTTGAAAGGTATTTTTAAAATTATTCTGAGAAATGAGTAAAAAGATTTTCTGGGAAAAGGATTAATATTTCTATCAAATTCATAAGTGGTATCAAAGACTCCAAAATGGTCTGAAAACCACTGGAACTAAAAGTTGATACAATATTTTGCTTGGGAAATTTGAAAGCATCATGTGTTTACAATGTTCATATTTGTAGGTAAATATAAAGTGATATTTCTCCACCCAAAATTCAATCATGTATTCCCAAAAATGAAGGATAATTTTTCTTTCTAAAATTTTGAAATCAAATCGTTATAACTATATCTTTATAATCTAATTCATTATAAAGATTCATTGGAATCTTATAATTTGCATTTTAGTGACTAGTGTATGGATTCCTTACTTTGAAAAACATTTCTGTTCATTATGTAAAGAATCCTTTAATCTACTAACCAACATCTATGCTCTATAGAAAGTAAATTTATGTATTTTACCACCTTTTATAACAGTTTTACCTTACTATTAGTGATTCACATAGCACTCCTTTGGCATTTATTAAAGTACACGATAGTCTGGCTATTAGGTCCTTTTACAAAAAGGTACTTTCTTTGCATTCACCCCAATTTCAACAAGGGGTTAACTTGTTTCTTTTGTAATTTTAATAAATAATTTCAAATAATAAATATTTATTTTAAATATTAATCTTTTTGTTCCATGCAAATGTCAGATCTATAATACATTCACATTTCATAATCTAATATTAAATTATTCAAAAGCATCTCATGTTTTTTCCTAACAGAAACCATTTTATCTCATCATTTATACATCTTTTTGCTTAGACAACCAATGTAAGTTGCTTCCTTTTATAGTTCTGCCTTCTGGCTCTCCTGAATTCATTATAGTTTTTTCTACTATTATTGTAACATGTCTAAATTTTATCAAAGTGAAATCCCCTCATTTGTAATTATTTCATTATTTTTACTTTAAACATCCAGTATTCTATCAATTTTTAACCACCATTTTGTCACATTAGATTGACTCTTTGTATGTAGAATCACCAAATTCACAATGACCTGATCACTTCAGGGCATTTGATATTTTTTCTTACTGATTGTATGTATTGGTTAAAACATAACCAAATTGGATTATTAGAAAATGTGGATGAATCCTTATTTAGACTGATGGTAATATTGCATTTTAAAAGGCAAACAATTAATTATTCATTACTTTTCTCATCAAACATGAATAATTATCTGACAAAACAATGCTTTCAATTTACAATAGATAGTGGCCATGGAAAATATTTGAATATTATTGACAGGTTATTTAAACAAAATATTTTATACAGGTCAGTCTCATGTGTATGGGCCTAGCTGTGGCATTTCATTTAGCACACATAGAATAATTGATTCAAAAACTCTTCCTTTCTAATTGTCTTCCTTTTGCAGCCCCGCCAAAGAGTAAGAGTGCTAGAAACAGGCAGTTCATCTTTCTTGTAGACCTTTCATTAAAGTGCTTAACTTACTTTGAGAGGATTGATTATAATGGTCACTGCAGATGTGGCTGATGAATGCTTAAGTTAGCCAAGTCACTAAATTAATAGCTTTACAAGAGGATTATGATAAGCAGCACTGATATGTAAAGGTTTTATTAATTTGCAAGATGTCTGTTTGTGTTTACACAAATAATTTTTTTGAATATTTTATATAATTTAAAATAAAATGCAGAGGGATATGTGCAAAGATAAAAAAAAAAGAGAAGCTCATCAAAGGGAATTATCATTAAAAATATCCAAGAGAATCATGAGAGCCATAAAATTTTCTGTTATGTAATGGTGGTTTTTCATTATCTTTAGCTTCACTGATCACTATACAGGTAAGGTTATTACTTTTTCGGTTTTATTAATAAACCTATTAGTACATAAATAGCCCTTCTGGCCCTTCCTAAACAAATGGAAAATGAAATAGTTTCATTATCCCCAGGGTTATAGAACTTTCCCTGAAGGAACAGCTCTGTTTACAAGGAAATGTTTATCTTGAAGACTTTTCAAATTGGAATCTATTTTTTTCATATACTTTAGACTTTATAACCAGAAATGGAATATTATTTGAAGCTCTGCTTTATTTTGTGAAAAACAATCTTGAAAAGTATCAGAGGCAATTCCAGAAGAGGATAAAGCACAAGTACTGTCAAATTGGAAAACTTCATGAGAAAGAAATATGAGAACAAGTGTTTTGAAGTCAAAGAATGGCATTTTATTATGGTGTAGTGATATTTCATAAAAATAAAATATTTTAATTTTCAGATGACCTTTAAAGTAAGAAAATAGGAAAGCTCCAGCTATTTGCCAGATCCAATAATGCGCACTGATAAGTGGAAGATAAATAATACTTACTCCATTTATTTATTGATTCATAATCTGATGAGCCTATGTGTTCCCCATCCAAGAAGTGGGTCTCTGCCATCTCTCCTAAAGCCCCAGAGCTTTGTATACAGAACACAAGTTCTTATTTGCCATAAATTGGCTCATAATATTCATGGATGCAGTGCCAAATTACTTTCTGACAACACTAGTCAGAAAGCTATCAAAATGATGTTAAAGCACTGATTTTTATGTTCTTGCTTAGTTCCCGATAACTACATTATTTTAGTAAGCTAGAGTTAACTGAATATTTGTTCTAAATTACAAAGGATTCCATGAAGCTGTAAGGAATTAGGCAAATGATGAAATATGGAAGTGAAAACGCTCAAACACAAAAAATGTGTGTTCATATTTGTTTTTCCAGGAATAGTTGACTATGGATTGGATGATAAGATGTGATAGAAATAAAGAAAGCGATTATTGCAATTAAATAGTTGTTCATTTAAAGAATTTCCTGCTTGGGCATTAAGGATATTATTTGAGACAAACCCTTGTGAATTCTTTAAAGCTGTGAGCAATACTTATTTCTGCAACTACAGAGTTAAGTTTAATGCCTGACAACTGAAGGCCATTAAAATTTTATTCTAAACATTTATGGCAAAACTTTTGAACTTAGAATACTGTGTTTCTTTATTCAGGTGATATAAAACAAAAGATATGCCTGAAACTCTTATTTTAGATGTTTTCATCTTCATTGAAAAAACTAAAATCGAACTTTCATAGATACTTAGGATCTCATACAACATATAACTGGAAATGAGAAGGTGAAGTTAGGGGTAACCTATGCCGAATGTGGCTTGTCTAAACACATTGACGTGTAGACAGGAATATTCCTGTTTACGGTGTCAATTCAGGGTTGGACATCACATAACTAGCAAATTGTCTCTATGAAATTTCTACAGAACTGTGGGGAAGCGCTTAAAGTATTTCCTTTAAAAATGCAGGTGATGTATTTCTCAAGGTGAAGTATTGAATTATTAAAAACTTTTAAAGAATACTGTTAAGCATTTATTAAAGAAATGAATGAAAAAATGGGATCATGAAAATGAGTGCCATGTTTTACACTGCTCATGCCCACCTAATAAGAATTATGTAGTTTTCTCTGCCTGAAGAAGAAAATCTTTTCTACATCTGCATGTGAATTCTCAGAATCAAAGGCCAAGGTTTTTTGTTTTGTTTGCTATGTTTTGTTTTGGGAGTGAACTACTGGGGAGTGAACTCAGGGCATCACACATGCAAAGCCAGTGCTCTATCACTGAGCTACATGCCCGGCCCTAAATCAACGTTTTCTTAATTCCCTTTTAGAACACTTCATATCCATTTCCCAGTTTGTTACTTTCCTGAAATTGCTACCTTCTGAATTTAGGAAGTACATGATTCATTGAAATGGCAATTTACCAAATGTTCAGTTATTCTATTTACTTATCAATATTCTTTTTAGGATGGGCTTAAGAAATACAATGTCTCAGTTTCTAGTCCTATGGGACAGCAGGCAATTTAACTATCTGTTACATTTTCCTAACACATTCACTTTGCTTATAAATAATAATTGTGTTTTAGATATGAGAATGTTTACCAGGAGATTAACAATTTGTAAAAGCCCTGACATGGCTGATGTAAAATAATATAATTCAATTTTAAAACCTATAATTTCAGGTGATACAATTTGCTCTGCTCTTCTTAGTCAAGGTAGGATAAAGCAGCCTTGCTGTCAGGGATGATTGGATAATGTGATGCATTACCTGATTACAGAATGATTCTGGGAAAACAACCCATTTCTCTATATTAATCTGACTTGTTTAGTGCCCTCCCTCTCTCTGCATTCAGATGAGGTGCTGTACGCCATCCTAATTCTTTTTTATGTGCTTCGGCTGTTTTTTTTTAAAGCACAGTTTTCTCTAAACTGCTTAAATAATGACAGTTTTGCGAAGTTCTGAATAGTTTTTCCAACTGTCTTGAATTTTAACTTGATTCATTTTCCTTCATGGTAATATATGTGGTTTGTAATAAATTGAAATCCATGCAACTTGGTGGATTTTAATAATATGTAAAAATATTTTATATGGTTAAAATAACTTTGAATTCATATTGACATCTTCCATTATGTACTTTCAAGATATTTTACTGTTATTTTATAATTATTCACTTTTTGGAAAAGGAAATGAGAGAGGAATGGATAATTCAATTTTTCACAGCAAATGAATAAATAAAATATTAGACAAATGTCTTTTCTGAGATTTTCAAATGTTTTACTGATTGAGAAAAGTAGCAATCATTTATCCATTGTTGAACACTAGAATTTTCAAATGTTGTGCTAAAAATGTTTCTAACCTCTAAAGAGTCATATGTCATGTTTTATAAGATATAAATATCTTTTCATCCATTGTACAAGTTGAACTCACTTAACTGAGTTCTGTCACTACTACTTTGTAAGATACCCCAGCCAGTGGAATGGCAGTTAAGGGCCAAGCTGCTCTTTTCCCCTTTATAGATTTGTTCCTATATTTTTACACAGTATCTTAATGGCTTTGTTTTGTTCTAAGGTATTTTTCCATTGATACAGGTGAAAAGCTGAATAGGCTTTGTTCACATAAAGCAATGTAGAATTTTTGTCTGAAGGAGAGTCTTAAAAACCATATTATTCTACTCTCAGTCCCAAAACGTAGAAACTGAGGCCCAAGGAAATTGAGAGACTGTTTTAGCAAAGAAGGAATTAAAGGAAGGATTGCAAATTCAAAGAACACTCCATCTGTTGTTTTTATAGAATGTAATACCTTAATTTCCTTTATAATATGATTATTTAACTAAACCTGGATCATTTACATCAGACTGAGAGTGTTTCTTGTTTGTTTTAAGCTAGAAATGGCACAGATTTGCCAGTATTTGCAGGTTATTTTATTGCCAAATTTGCTATATCCTATTTCCTTCTACATGGACACAATTGTGTAGTTTTCCCCCCCAATCTCTGCTATATTTTTAAAGTTCCACTTATACCTATATATTCTGTGGACACTCAGTATCTGACTTGGGCTTTGTGTGGTTGCTCAGTTTTTGTTCATATGCCTCTATGCACATGTCAGAATAGGTTTGAACGCTGGGTAGTTTTTTGGAACTGTTGACCACATTACCAAACACTAAAAGGGCATCCTTACTGGACTTAGAACTAGAGCTACAACACTTTGTTCCTAGAATAGGTGTAGGAAATTGCATTGAACAGATGCCATCATCTAAAATGTCCATGATCTCTTGAGCAAATTCCTGTTTCTGGAAGATTCACACCCCACTTTCACAGTCTGTACCTCCTGTTTTTTCTATTAACCCCTCAATTTGCTAGACTTTCCACTTACATTACTAATCAGTGCTTACACAACATTTACTATGTGCCATGCAGTTTTGAGGCTGCTTACATAATGTAATTTCATATGTGACTTAATTACCAGCAAGGGAATTTTTATACCAGAAGGTAGAGTGTCTAGCACCAGATTATCTCTGTCTGCCTAATAAACATGATGATGATTTTCTGTTTTTCCAGATTATAAAAGAGTCTCTGCACATACATAACAAATTATTGTGGAATTGATTCTAGCAAAATCTATGTTGTAATAGGTGTTTACCCCAAACTTACAACCTTTTTTTCCTCTATTGCAACTACCCACAAATCTCTAATTACTGTCATAAATTTTAATGAATATCTACAAGTATTTCTTTAGTAACCTCTCATACTAGAATTACAGATCCCACATTTTTTTCTTTTAAATCATTATTGTTATATCAAAACCAGATAAAATTAAAGGATCAATGATGATTCAAGTGGTCTTCCAGATTATTCTGTACATAACAGTGGATTCTCATTGACCACAAGTTCCATTATAATGTATTGTCTTTTTTTAAATTTTTTTTTTAGTTGTGGATGGACACAATATCTTTATTTCTTTTTATGTGGTGCTGAGGATTGAACCCAGAGCCTCATGCTTGTGAGGCAAGCGCTCTACCACTGAGCTACAATCCCAGACCCGTAATGTATTGTCTTTTGAGAAGGTCATAGAAAGCAAGGTTTACTAATAGGTCCACTGATATCAAGGACATTCCAAATTTCCTTAAGTTGGATTGCTCTGAGAAGGGAAGAAAGGTATTATGGGGTTGAATGGTATTACAGGTATTCCTGTAATTCTTGATGTGTTACTGTGCTTATTTATGTGTCTTCACCCATCACACATGCTACATACCAACAAATCTTATCCCACAGCATGTAATCAGAATTTATGTAAATTTAAAAAGTTCAGTGTCTCTCAAATATATCTTTTTTATGTTCTAATTTTGTAGCAAAACCTCAAAATCTCTATGAAAAGACTTTCATTATCCTTTTTATAGTTACGTTCTTTGTTACTAAACTTTTCATCACTTCTTGTTTTTGACATTGACTGAATTGCAAACTCATCTGATGTACATGTCTTTCTTACCAGTATAGGTTTTAGATTCAGTAGATAAATGCATTGTTGAAGATTAATATTTATTTTAGCTTTATATGCTATTGTTCAACTCATTTAACAAGTATAATATTTATTGTCTCAATTATCTCATTAAGTTGATTAGTAAATTATTCATTTTGTTAATGCTATTGAGATAATGAAAGAGTAGATGTGTATATATGTGTGTAAGTATGTGTACAACATATCTACTATTATAACATTCTATTTATTGGCATCCAGTAATTCATTGGGGGTATGTGATAGATTTCCTTAAATTTTCTAGGTATAAAGGTAATACAGGCTTATGGGTTGGATGGGTGTCAGTAGTTGTTCTTTGGGACAAGCCACCTTGCTACATTAGACCCACACATTTGCCTCAAGAAAGACAGTTTCATCCATAATTTTTTCAAAGTATATGAAAAGCATTGAGGTGACCCATTGGACTAGATGTTTTCCTTAGATTTTCAACTCTGATGCCAGAGATAGGAACAAAAATTCAGATAGCTACTTTCAGAAGATCCCAGAGGGCATTCTTTTTTGCTTAAATCACTCTCCATTGGATACATTTTCAACCTTTATTTTAATCCTGGAAGTCACCTCTGGAAATAGCTCTAAGATCTGCTTCCCACACAATGGAAATGTAGCATAGGTAGATTTGCATTTTGGTACTTTCCAAAATAATATTAAAAATATACAATCTTTGTAAAATAATAAAATTAAAACAAACATAAGCAATAAAAGTTCATAGTCATGAATCCATATGTATTTAAGTCTATCTAGAATTTACATATATTCCTGTTTTAAAAATTGCTTTGCAGAATTGGTTTACATATTAAAAGGCATATTTTCCTTTCTACTTAAAGCACATCATATAAGAGCATGTTTTGTTTCTAAATATGATTTTAGAGACCTCAAAAGATGAAAAATATAGGCCAAATATGAATAAAATGACCAAAGTTCCCTCTGTGAGAAAAAATTGGGTCAACTGATACACTTATGTGGATTGTGAGGACTCCTAACTCCCCGGAATGAGTTCTTTTTCAGAGAACTACTTCAGGTATAGAAATTGGGCAAAGGACAAGAAGTTGAACATTGAAGTCATTTGACATCTGCCTTCAGTTTTTCTAATCTTTTTGACTATATTAATCAAATAGTATGTTTTTCCCTTTGATCTATTTTATCCTTAGGAACACTGTAGTCTATTTGCCATTGCCACAGGTATTTACAGACCAAAACTCTTTACTATCCCTCCAATCTTGCTTATCATTCAGAAAATGGTAGAAAAATTATATTGGAAAATTATCACCATCTGGCTCTGGATAATCCGTAATCATTTTATTTCATTGGCACTGAAGAGCCAAGTTCCAAGAACAGCATCTCCTATCAACAGTCCTGGCTTTCATAGGAGGACCGCTGACAGCTTCTCATCTGTTATGGTTTGGATGTGAGGTGTTCCTAAAAAGCTCTCATGCGAGACAATGCAAGAAGGTTTGGAGGAAAAATGATTGGATTATAGCCTTGATCTAATCAGTGAATTGATCCTTCATGGGATTAACTGAGTGGTAACTGGAGGAAGGTGGGGTGTGGCTGGAGGAAGTGGTTCATTGGGAGCATGGTTATGGGGTGTATATTTTGTAATGGAGAATGGAGTCTATATCTGCTTCCTTCTGCCACACTCTTCCACCATGATGTTCTGCCTCACCTCTAGTCCCAAGGAATGGAGCCTGCTGTCTATGGATTGAGACCTCTGAAACGGTGAGCCTCTAAATAAACTTTTCCTCCTCTATAATTGTTCTGGTTGGATCTTTTAGTTGCAGCAAAAGCTCATTAAAACATCACAAAAGGGTTTCTCAGTGTTGATGTTCCTTTTGTTTTAGCAAAGGAATCCTTTGGACCTTCTTGGAGAACACAGTGAGTAGGTGGAATACTTTTTCCCCTACTAAATTTTTTCTAACCTACTCAACTCTATGAGCCTACTTATCTCTTCCTTGATGCTCTGTGAAAGCAATTTTGGCATATCTATCTCATTTATTGTAAGTTATTGTCATATCATGATAGAGCATCACCAAAGCTCTTGCTCTCAGTAAATGAGATGAGATGCAGGTGAAATAAAAGAAATGGCTTGTGAAGTACCTTGTGAGGGCTCCTTGAACTTTAGGAGGTTATGTAAGCCCTGGGTGTCTTTGTCAGGATATTACGTACTAAATCATAGAGTGTCACTATATCAATAAACTTTCCTCATGCCAGGAGTTTTGTTCCATATTTCTATACCGGAGTCCAACACCCTTAAGATCTATATCCAAATATGTTCTCCCAATTTCCACTGGGTTTTATTGTCAAGACCTGCAGCAATTTTGGTAAATAAGATATTTTCCTCTGCTACAAGGACCATGTTTCTCTGCAAGTTGAGTGTCTGACCAAATTTCCAGCCCAAGGAGTTTGAGATAACTGAGGGCAGATCCTGGGGAGAATTAGGCTTATCCTGTAAAAGGCATTGATCTCAGGTGAAGACTTTGCATATTCTCCCACTGCAGGGAGTCTTCTCTAATTAAACTGGTTTCTTCAAGGTCCTCAATGAAGTCTTACTTCAAGTCTCAGTTTCCTATTTCTTCCTTATGGCCCTAATGTAGATCTTAACTTAGAAGACCTGGCAACTTTTGCTTTCATTTCTCCTTGTAACTTTGTTATTATTAGGATAAAAGTCTGGGCCTAAATTCTTCATCAATGATCTTTTAAATGCTGCTATGTAGAATACTTGGTTTTCATGGTATTCCCTGAGTTGATAATTATATGATTTGAGCCTTCTTTCAAAACTGCTAAGGCGCAACCATAGTCTTTGTAATATTTCTTGCCCTTGTGTATTTCAAATGCTAAGAGGTACTTGACAAACCAATTCTTTTATTTCACCTGCATCTCATCTCATTTACTAAGAACAAGAGTCTTCGTGATTCTCTGTCATGACAGTTTGTTACCATCCCACTTATCATCAGCAATGGGGTCTGACCAGCCATCTGACTAGAAACTAATCTAATTCTAGAATCTCGTCCAGTGTTTCTACCTTATGTAGAATCATGTACTACATTGTGTTCCTAAAAGCAGATACTCAAAGAAGATACTCAAACAAGATACTCAAATAAGTGGTTTATTTGGAAAATGATGCCAAGAACTACAAATGAAAGATCTAGGAAATGTCAGGAAGGGAGTAGCACTACTACAAGGATCCGAAAAAGAATGGTTTTTTGCTCTGGGATCTTAGCCACCCCACTTGGATTCTCTGAGAAAAGTTTTAATAGACACTGTGATATTTATTCACTAATTCCCACCTTTCCCTGGTTTGGTTGAGAGTTGATCCTGAAGGCATTAAATCCACAGAATTATGGTCTATGCACAGGAGGGATACAGGGGTCTAGGATAAAGAGAGGTATATTGAATCTCAAAAGAATCAAACACAAGCCACTGAGATGCAGAAAATGCTCAGGAACAGTTGTATCTTTTGAGTGACACACCCTCTGCCCACGCCTTTATAAAATGAGGAAAATGTGCAAGTGCAGGAAAAACTGGCATGGAATTGTGCAGCTCTGCCCTTTAACTCACGTCCTTTAACTACTGAACCTCTATAAATATTGGCACCTCAGCCCAATGAGAAGTTTCTCACACTTGAGATAGCCCCATTTTTCCTTGAATGTGTACCTACTTCCTAAAGTAAACCTGCCTATGCCTTTGACACATACTGAAATTTTCCATCACACATGCCAAGAACCAGGCTGGTCCTGAGTTGAAATCCCCCTTCCCTCGAGGAACTCTTTAGACACTTCTCCAGAAGTATCTCTTCTGTGACAGGAGGACCAAGGAAACCCCTACGGTATGGAAGAAAGCCGTCAGGCTAAGAAAAAAGATTTGCCCTTAGGGTGCAAAGCTGTAAATGTACAGGAAACTGTGTATCACAGCAAAGAGTCAACTCAGAAATGACTGAAAGTAGCTTCTACAATTTTTTCTACAATTATTAATATAATTATCAATTTATAGCCAATATTTAATAACTCACACCTCTTCAATACTTCTGTCTTCAGCAGGGCTATACTTTTATGTGTGTGTGTGTTTGAGTGTGTGTGTATATACATTTAAAAATATAACCACAATGATATCACGATACCTTAAAAAGGAGCAATAATTCCACAGTAAAATCAATTGTCATTAAATAACCCCAATTTTTGCTTAAATTCTTCAATTTGTTAAATTAGAACCCAAAGGTACTGTACACATTTAAAGGATTTTTAAGTCTTTTAATCTATAGTTCATTTTTCTCTCTTTCTCTGTCATCCCCTTTAAAAAAATATATTCATCATAATGTTTCTAATTTTCCTATTGTAATCTCTATTTCATTAACTTATTTTTCTCTGTTTAACATTTCCTGCAAAATAGTAGTTAAATTCTAAGTCATAGCCAGTCTTTTCTTTATACTGACAATCATAGATGATCATTACCTAAATCTAAGTTTTTTCCAAGGGTTTGTAAAACTATTGATTTCATATGTGTAGGAATTTTCTTTGTTTCCTGGAATATGTCTGTAGAGAACAATATTTCTTCATTAACTATAAAGATACCCTATATGAGTCGGGTACGGTGGCGCAAGCCTGTAATCCCAGTACTAAGGGAGGCTGAGACAGGAGAATCGCAAGTTCAAAGCCAGTCTCAGTAAGGGCGAGGCGCTAAGCAACTCAGTGAGACCCTGTCTCTACATAAAACACAAAATAGAGTGGGGATGTGGCTCAGTGGTCGAGTACCCCTGAGTTCAATCTCCAGTACCAAAAAAAATAAAATAAAGCTACCCTATATGAATACAATATGTATTCTTAAGTGAAGTTTAAATGCTGGTTCTCCTTATCATTTTATGAATATTGATTTGATTCATTGTCAGTATTGGAAGGTTACCAGTGATTATTCTTTTGAGGATTATTATGAATTTATGGATCTTAAAAGCTTTGATATATTTCAAGTTACTGCATTTATTATTTTCATTAGCTTGTAGACTTTCTTCAAAACTGTTTCAAAGTCCTTATACAGTGACCTCGATTGTTTCTCATTTCCTTATATGAAATAGTGCTCCAGGGCTTCTTTCTGGTTTATAGATTTAGAATTAGCTATTTTTTTTCAGGAAGTTCTTACTATGTTTACTGATGTATATTCTATATTGTGGATATTAGGTCCACTCATTACAGAATTGGTGGTTGATACTTTTTATTGAACAGAAATCTTTAGAAGTTATATTTTACAAGAACAAACACAAAAATAAAATAACAACAAAAAATAATTGTGGAGGTCAATTTGGGGAAAATACAGATTATATTTTTGTTTAAATATTAGTATCACATTTTCTTCAAAATTTCAGTCACTAGCCAGGTACAGTGGCATATGCTTATAATCCCAGCAACTCAGATGGCTGAGGCAGGAAGATAGCAAGTTCAAGGCCAGGCTCAGCAACTTTGCAAGGCCCTAAGCAACTTAGTGAGAATCTGTCTCAATATAAAAAATAAATAAAAAGAGCTGGGAATGTAGCTCAGCAGTAAAGCAACTCTGGGTTCATTCCCTAGTACCCCCTCAAAAAGAAGAAATTGGTTACTGATGATATTAACATGCTTTTTACTATGTATGAATAAACACAAAAACAGTAGGTTCTGAATATTAAAATCGTGTATAAAGAACAAAATTTGAATTTATTTCTTTTGCATTGTGGTCCCTTGGTCGCTAGGCTGGTTGGTGCCAAGCTGGGATGTACTTGATTCTCACCTCAAGAACCTGCACAGATTCAAGGACAAAACTGGGTCCTTGCTGCAGCTGGCATTGGGGCAATGCAAAGTACAGATCTATGCCTCTGGGCACAGGTCTCTGCCTGGTGCCAGAGTAAGTCTGGAGGTTCCCTCTAGAGGCTCCGTCTGGAGCTGAGCTCTGGCTGGGGAGAGCTGTGTTGCCTGAGTTTGTGGGGTGGGGGATGAAGATAGTTCTTGACTACTAAGGCTGTCAGTAAGCTAGGTTGCACTTGAGTCTCACAGTCATAAGACCTTTAGTTTTGGGTTTGCACCAAGGTGTGTTCTAAGGTTTTCAAAACATGGCTTCTCTCTCACGAGAGCAAGGATCTCTGCCTGATGCTGAGACAAGTCTACAGTCTCCATCTATATGCTCTGGCCTGGGTATAGAGGACTTTTGTTTCTGCCTGATGCTGGGACTCACTGGAGTGGGCCTGGCACTGAGTTCCAAGGCAAAATTCTGTGCTACTTCTTATGACCCTCTCCTCAGTGGACTTGTTGCTCATTGTGCTGCCTGTAGTCTCTGCTGTTTGGCTAATGAAGTTCCAGCAGCTCAGTTCCTGGATACTGATCTGGAGGTGGGGATCACAGGGCTTTGCCCTTGAATATGTTTCACCTTTTCACTATGTTGGGTCTTGTACTAGGTTTAGAGTCTAAGGCCTGGACTTGATTCCTTCTCCCTTCCCAAATGAGATGTTTGTCTCCATGCTGCATTGCTCAGAGTTAGGGGAAGTCTGTTACAAGCAACTCTTTCCTGCCTTCATCAATGCATTTTTTCTTATATTATACTAAAACCACGCACCTGGGTCTCTTGTGTGGCTTTCTTAACTATATTGTGAATTGAGTTGTGGAAGGATAGCTGTTCAGATTGGTGTTTCTATTGGGACACAAGCACTGAAGGATCTTATCCAGCTTCCATCTTGCTCTACAGCTTGGTTTTAAAATCCAAACTCTCATTGTCCTGGAACCTTATCAATTATGAAAAAATTGGGAGAGCAGGTTGCTTTAGTTACAGCCTAAAATGTTGGTCAAATTTATTAGAACTAATTGTTCAATGTGTGATTAAGTCATACACTCCATACACAAGTATGCTTCTTTTATTTGCTTTGAATTTTCAGGAATTGGGATAAAATTATGATTTGATTGTCCAATTCTCACTTGGATACAATCCACCTAAGCTTTCATTCTTCATCATTTTGTGGCTGCTGCTTTTAATCAGTCAAAATTACCTCTGAATTATGATATCCAATTCTTAGTTTTCTTTTTAACAATGGCATTTGAAACATATTTATTTTCTACTTATGGAAAAGCTTTCTTTAAAAGTTGACTTATAGTGTAGCATTGTTTTCTCATATCACACTATTATACTATCTGCTCTCAATTTTCCTCATTTCTTCAGTCTCTAAATTTGAAAACTCCAAAGTGCAAACCTTGGATTTCGTCCAATTTTTGTCTGTATTAATTTTCTTGTTAATGCCTTTCAACTTAATGGCTTTTTACATATCTTGTACTAATTACTGCCAAGTATATGTTGCTATCTTGGCCCACTGCCCTCATCTGCATGTTTGTGTATTCAACTTCCTGTTTTTAAATATTCAATTGGAAGTCTAATAGACAACTCAGCCTTACTTCTACACTGTCCATCCACATTTTTTAACATTTCAGAAGATTTAACACCATTCTTCAAGTTGTCAAGGTCAAAATCTGTAAAGTCTGGCTTGATTTTTCTCTTTCTTAGAAACATCTTTTGGAGATATAATTCATATGCAGAGACTTCACCCATTTAAAGTCTATAATTCATATTTTTGGAGGACATTCACAGGTATGTTCATCTATCATTATAGTAAGTAAGAATGTTTTCATCACCTTGAAAAGAATCCCTTGAGTGTGTGTGTGTGTGTGTGTGTGTGTTTCTCTTCTGTATAAACCAAAGAGTGCAACTGCTGGGGCATTATTTTTTTGGGGGGGGAGCAGGTACTGGGAATTGAGCTCAGGAGAATTCATCCACTGAGCCACATCCCATCCTTATTTTGTATTTTATTTAGAGACAAGGTCTCACTGACTTGCTTAGCATCTCGCTTTTGCTAAGGCTGGCTTTGAATTTGCAATCCTCCTGTCTCAGCCTCCTGAGCTCCTGGGATTACAGGCATGCACCATTGTGTGTGGCCTGCTGGGGCATTATGACAACTATGTTTTACCACTTAAGCAAATGGTAAATTTAGAAATTTAGAACCATTTCTACAATGAACAATTTTTAATCCCCACTAGTAAAACTGAATGTCCTGACTTATTAATTTATTTACCAATACTTTTTTTTTTATCTAACTCTATGATACTAAACATATTGGAGCGTATGAAGTGGTATCTCATTGTATGTTTTGTTTTCATTTCCCTGACACATGACTAATAACACCCAGAATATTCTCATGTGCTTATTGACCTTTGTACAACTTCTTGGAGAAATTTCCATACAGATATTTTGCTCAACTTGCATTAGGATGATTGTCTTTTATTATGAGTTGTATAAATTCTTTTTATATATTCTTGATACAAATCTCATCCAGATATATAATTCTTAAATATTTTCTCATATTAAATGGATTGTATTTTCACATTTGAGACATTATCTTTTGGAGCACAGACATTCGAAATTTTGATGAAGCCTGGTACATATATTTTCTTTTGTGGCTCTCTTCTAGTATCATAACTAAAAATCTTTTGCTAGATCCACGATTACGAAGGTTTACTACTCAGCGTTTTTTCAAGAATTGTATAAATGTATCTATTAAATATGTCTTTATTTTGAGTTAGTTTTTATATAAAGTCAAAGTTAAAGACCCAAGTTTGTTAAATTGCTGGTAGGCATCCAGTTATCTCAGCAACATTATCTGAAAAGATTGTTCTTTCCCCCATTGCATGGTCTTCTCACCATTGTCAAAAGCCAGTTGACCCTAGACCCATTCGTTTATTTCTACACCCTTAATTCTATTTTATTCATTTATATGTATAGCCATACACTGGTATTACACTCACTAATTACTTTTCTGTAGTACTATGTCTTGAAATTGGGAAATGTGAATTCTTCTAGTTCTTCTTTTTGAAGACTGTAATACAGAATTGTTTATTTATTTTGATCCCAATTTCTTTTAATATTTTTTCTAATTTTTAAAATATAACTTTTGTGATTCTTTTTTTAAAATTAATTCCTGAGTAGTAAATTTATTAATTTGTTCTTTTTAGTTATACTTAACAGTAGAATTATTTTGTCAGATTATACATGCATAGAGTAAAACTTATTCTATTTAGAATCCTGCTCTTGTGGTTGTATTGATATGGAGTTACCCTGGTCGTGTATACAAATACAAGGCTAGGAATGTTATGACTAATTAATTCTACTGTCTTTCCTATTCTGCTTCCTTTCCCTTCCCATCATTTCCCTTTGTCTAATCCAATGGATTTCTGTTATTTCCCTCTCCAACCTCCTTTGTTTTGGTTTATCATCCACAAATCCGAATAAGAGAGAACATTCCGTCTTTTTTTTTTGAGATTGGCTTAATTCACTTAGCATGACATTCTTCAGTTCCATCCATTTACCAGCAAATGTCATAATTTCATTCATCTTTATGGCTGAGTAATATTCCATCATATATATATAACACATTTTCTTTACCCTTTCATCTGTTGAATGTCACCTAGGTTGTTTCTATAGCTTGGCTATTGTGAGTTGAGCTGCTATAAACATGAATGTAGCTGTGTCACTGTAGTATACTGTTTTTAACTCCTTTGGATATAGATCAAAGGGATAAATGAGTCAAACTGTAGTCCTATTCCAAATTTTCTAAGGAATCTCCATACTGCTTTACATAGTGGTTTCACCAATTTGCATTTCCACCAACAATGTATGAGAGTACCTTTCTCCCCACATCCTCACCAGTCTAACTAAAAGTTTATGATTTTTCAAAGATTCATAAAGTTTTGATTCATTGATTTGTCTACTATTTTTATATTATATAATATAAAACATTTTATATTTTATGTAATTCATTACTTATAATCTTGAAAATTCAAATTAACAAGTGAAATTTTAACTTTTAACTTTGATTAGCCCCAGTTACCATTTTTCTCCAGTATCTTAAAATGGAAAATTAGTTTAATGATTTGAGAGCTTGCATATTTTTATATAGAAATTTATAGCTATATTTTTCTATACACATATATACGTACATACACATATATATCATTGTTGATTTTAATCTATTTTATAATTTCCCTTTTGATTTTTTATTCGATTTCTTATTTGAATCACTGTATTGTCTAATTTTCATGTATTCATTTTGTGAATTTCTCAAGTTTCTGTTTTTGATTTGAAATTTTATTTCATTGTGGTCAGAGAAATTTGTTAGATCTAGTTTCTTTATTGTATTGTTTTTATCCAATGTTTCCTTGTTAGTCTTTTGCTTAATTTTTTAAAATCCATTCTTTCATGTGGTATATTAGTGCCCCAATTGTTGAATTGTCTATTTCTTCATTTCTGTGTGCCAGTTTATGTATATCAGTAGCTGTTATTGTGTGCATATGTTTTTAATGGTTTTATCTTCCTAACAAATTGATTCTTTTATCATTATAATTTATTTCTCTTTTTCTCTATTTAGTGAATTTTTGCCTAAAGTCCTTTTTTATGATTTTGGCTTAATCATTTCACATTTTCTGTGCTTATTGTACATTCTTTTGCTTTCAACTATTTGCATCTCTGCATCTGCTATATATTCTGTGGATATCACAGATTGTATATTATTCTTTTTTATCTATTCTATTTCTGCCTTTTATTGGATTTTTTAATGAACAAATATGTAATGTTATTAGTTATATAACTGGATTTACATTTGTCACTTTTCTTTCTCTTATATATGTCTCATGCTTTTTTGTTACACTGTTCTTTTCATCCTTTACTGTCTTCTGTTTTTGCATAATCTAATGTAGCATTCTAATTTATGTTTTATTATATATATTTTGAGTGGTTGCTCTAAGGATTAACATATACATCAGAACTGACCAGAATTAGGTTCATATTCATACTAACTTTATTTTTGTGCCCTGAAGACAGAACATCTATTCCCATGAATATGGACTGAGCAGAAAAAGAAGCCCTCACTTCTTATCAGTCATTGACAAAAATTTACTCAGCAACAGACAATTGGGAACAGAATAAAAATACAAACATTCTCCTCTTTCAAGAACAAAACTTTTTGACTGGGAACTACTGGGAGAGGGTGCCCTGTGTTCTTGGCCACACCTGTCTGGAATGGAGTATTTAGTGATTTGAGAGGACATTCTCCGGTCATAGTGATTTGGGAGAGAAGAAGGAGAGACAGCTCTTGGTTCAAATATCACAGATTCCCTCTTCCTAGTGGATTTTAGTATACTTTCTTGAATATCTTTTTTTTCATTTGCTGTACACCCTTAAGATTATGGAAAATGTTAAATGTATTTTTGTTTTGTTTCTTTTTTAAAAAAAATATTTTTTCACCAGTTTTACTGAAGGATGAATTTTTAGAGCTTCTCATGCTCTTTTGCCAGAAGTAAAACTTTTTGACTTTCTTGATCTTCAACTCACAACCAGTATATCAACTAATCTTTGCCTATTTAAAATATTAAGATTTGATTGCATATTCAGTATCTATCACACACACCTAGACTACTGTTAACATTTGGCTGGAGTTTTAACATTTGGCCGGCAATACCCTTGAAATTGGTCCCTTTATTTATGCACTTGACCATTTATTTCCTTTCTCAGAACAGAAGTTTCTTTCAAGTCTAATCAGATCATTCTGTTTCTTAAATCTACTAAATCCTTATGAACAATAAGAAAAAAAACTATTGTATTTTAACAAAGCATGACATGTCTGTGGATCATCTGTGATCACCATCTTTTCATCTTTTTTTTTATATCAGCAATTGAACCCAGAGATGCTTTATTACTGAGCTATATCCCCAACCTTTTTAATTTTTTTATTTTGAGACAAGTTCTCACTAAGTTACTTAGGACTTTGCTAAATTGCTGTAGCTGGCCTCAAACTTTCAATCCTCCGGTATCAGTCTTCCATGTTGCTGGGATTACAAGTGTTTGCCACTACACCTGGCTCACTGACCATCTTACACGTTTTCACCCTGATCACTGTTCTTCTCTTCCACTCATCTTCTTACTGTTCCTGAAATACACTATGCATGTGCCTTTTGCAAGACCTTGCAATTAACTGTTTAGAATACACTCTCCAATGGTCCAGGTCCACTTTCTCACATTTATTAAATCTTTGAGTCGGCACGGTGGCTCACACCTGTAATCCTAGCACTTTGGGAGACTGAGACAGGAGAATCACAAGTTCAAAGCCAGCCTCCGCAATGGTGAGGTGCTAAGCAACTCAGTGAGACCATGTCTCTACATAAAACACAAAATAGGGCTGAGGATGTGGCTCAGTGGTTGAGTACCCCTGAGTTGGATCCTCAGTACAAAAAAAAAAAAAAAAACTTTGTTCAAATCTTACCTTCTCAGTAAAATCTGCCCTGATCATCTTATTTTAAAATAAAAATACCTTTACTGAAATTGCCTACTCTTATTTTTTATTTTTATTCATAGCATCTGCCATTTTCAAATATATGACATTTTGTGTATCATATGCCTATACCTATAAAAAAGAAAACTGAGAGGAGAAGGAATTTGTTTCTCTCTTTACTATGATAATATCCAGGCTTAGAAGAGTTATTTAAACACACAAAACACTAAATCAATCTTTGTTGAACACATGGATTATTAACTGGTACCAATAGCAGATCATAGTTTTATCATGTTTGGAATTTTGATAGACCCATAAGTCTTCAATAAAGTAATTCTGAGTCAATATTAAGAAATTCTTTTTAATCTTGACTCCTATTTATTATATCATACTGAATGATTCTCATATATTTTTGCAAATATCTCATTTCTTATTTTTATGCTCTCATTTTGTGTTTTAAAACATGTAATTTAAAACATCTTATTTTAAAATATCACTAGGTGCAAGGGTAAATAAGCCACAAAATTCAGATTCTAAGGACTTGTCAAGAGGAACACAGGTCAAAGTCATTTCAATTAAGTATCTGGACTGGCTGCTCCAAATCCCTGTTTACCACCACCTCATCCTTTCATGTCACTATTGCTGGTTATTTTCTATAGTCTTCATTGGGGCTGCATGAACAGGCTCTGTAGTATAGCCAATGGTTCTGAATGATCTCTTTAAATAAGGTCCTGGGTTGCAGTAGATAGATGACTTCATTATCATAAATACACCACACACACACACACACACACACACACACACACAAACAAACAAATCTGCAAACCATGTTGCTTGTGCTAACTCTGAAAACACAGTAACAGGAGTACATACTGCAAATCCTAAACCCCTTGTTCTCTTACCAAACTTTGCGTCAGGAGTTTTTCAAACTATATTCTTTTGTCCAATATTGACATGTTTCCTCAATTTGAACAAAATTCCAAATGTTATTTACTGAAAATTTTTCTGTATGTGCAAGTTATATGTCTGAAGTTATATGTTCCTTTTGCCTCTTTTCTAGCACAGATAGAAGAAAGCACCAACAAAATTTTGTTTAAATATTGTTAATTTTAAGGCCAAAATCCATTTATATCTCATAATAGAGACTCAAAACAGAATGATGGGAGTTTGGCCCTAAGTGTAATAAAAGAGAAACTGCGCATATCAAATGAAAAATATCTGAAGTTTTTCCTTAGACTTCCATGAATAAATATCAAATCCATTTTATTGATGGCTATAGGGGGAAAATGTAGCAAGGAGCATACAGTGATAGGTGACAAAATTTCTATTTCTTTTCTTTCAAACAACGTGTTTAATTTTGATACCATGTGTTTCTGGCAAACATAAATATTTATTTCAGAAATTTGTCACTGGCATCATTACTTTCTCTTTTCCCTAGCCTAGTAGTCTAGATATATTTAATGCTGTAGGTTGGAAATAACAGTGATTTTGCATTAGTTTTAAATTTTGCTTTTTATGCAGACCATGTACTTGCCAAGTCAAGTGTGTTAGCAAGAGGCTATTTCTTGCTTTATCTGTTCTTGTTGGACAGAATTTCATCATGACAATATGTAAGCAATGCTATGAAATATGCTGGGGAATTTGAGAAACAGATTATGATTTCCTACATAGTAGCAGAAATTTCAAAGTTTCATAAACCTTTCCTATCTGAAATGATATACTGACTAGAAGCAGCAAAGTGGCCTTAAATGTCTTACAGATTCACAATTATTTGTCTTTTTTTAGGTAATGCATAGTCATGATTACTGAGATATATACACACCAGAAATAAAAATAAATTATTCTGAGTACAAAAAAAATTAGATTTTAGAGTTAGAAAAAAAAACTATATTGAAAAGCTAGTAATGGTTTTTTAAAAACAATTGATACTATGTGTAAGACCTGAATTATATATATTGATAATTCAAGTAAAATTTTACTCCTATCCAGGTACGGATATGTCTAGCAAAAGAATAATTTTTTAGTTCTCTACATGGCTCTACCATTTCTTCAAATTATTTGTGTACACACAGCCTTTGCCCAACTGTGCTGACTGCTTCCTTTGCTTTGCACTCCTAGGAATCTGATGTTGATATTGCCATTTGCCCTGGAGAGTTTTTATTCTATTTCCAGGCTCTATGCAGATAAATAATTTCCACTCAAACAAAGCTGTGAATAGTTTGAGTGCCTTGTATTTAATGTCATTAAGATATATGGTTCTATAAACAGAATATGGTATTTTCAAAATCTTCACTAAACTAAAAGGACTATACTAATAATCGGCTTCATCCAATGCTTATAATACTAAAAAAAGGTTTATAGCTCTGCTTCATCTTAGAAAAATACATGTTTAATGGACAAATTTTTCTTCAAATTGGCATTTTTACACTTAAGTATTGGGTAGTTGTAAAGAATAATACTTAACTCTCTACACATATTCCATCTATGGTATATCAAAGGAATTTTATTGGAGGGAAAAACACTAAATATAAACTATGCTAGGGAACAGTTATCAAAACTAACTGCTGTAACAGAGAAATATTTTCTTATTTTATATATAGCATATTGGGTTGCTCTGGCAGTAATAAACATTAAGTGTGGAAAACTGAAATGTTTTGACTATTATATTGAGCATTTATGGCCCAAAGGAAATTTTTTTCCTGTTTTTTTCCCATAGAGCAAATGGTCCATTATCAAGGAATGGTTCCTCCGTTTAAAACCAAGCCAGATTTCAGAGCTCAGATTTTTCTTTGACAATGAATTTAGTGTCCATGATCACTGTGCTAGCACTTTAGTTCACCAATGCCTGTGAATGTTGAGAGAAATGCAACAAGTATTGGTATTTAAACTTTAAATTATGTTGCTATTAATATCACTCACAGGCTGCCTATTAATGTTATTTCACTTTTTCATATTTCGAGAGTTTAGAACTTGAAAGCATTAGGATACATATATAAGATATTGTATATAAAAGATATATATGAGTTTAATATATTTTAATTCACTGCATCAAACATAATGGTATGTTATCCTTTTATATCTCAGTAAATGTATTCTTATTTTATGTTAAAGTTTTTCATGAAGTGTATTTATTATCCAAGGGTTTCATATCATGCTTTTTAAAACATGATTCGTGTATATAAATGCTAAGCTAGTGTATTGACCATGTAGTCCTCTTCAACTTTCCAGTGGGCCAATAGGCAAGAAGTTTATAAACTCATTTATTTGGCATCACAGTATTAAATATATGATAGTGATGATGATTGTTTTTACTTTGAAAATCATACACAAAAATATAATTTGCTAATATATAAGTTCTAAATGAACTAAACCATGTGTTTTAGGAGTGCAGTGAAAGATCCGAGAGAGATACGGACTAAATGGTGAAATACAAAGCTACAGTTTTGTTTCCAGTCACTTCAGAGATTGGACTTCAAGCCTCCATTGTCATACAATTATTAAAATTCATAATTTTCAAATGGGAAACTTCTTTGTATGATTACTGTACATCAGGATAGTGAAGTTAAGGAAGTTTACAAATATAACTAATTAAAAAAGGGGGTATGGAAGCAGAGTTCTCCTTTACAAGTAAAAGTTGAGTGTTTATCTTAACTTTGTTTACACTTGTATGTGTGCATGTAACTTGTGCAATGGACTCTTTTTCCTGATGGTTTGTAAGTTAGTAGAAGAATGAAGATGTGCTGGTATCCTGTTTTTCCTTTCTGCAGCCTTGTTGATTTGAAGATCTTTGATAACATTATTCCTGGGAGAAGGTATCTCTATTGTCTAATATTACTTGGAAGAAAAAGAATATACTTTAATCTCAATATATGTTCAAGACACAAATACATACTTGTTAAATTTTAAGATTTACAGCTGGATGTGGTGGCACACAACTGTAATCCCAGCGGCTGAGGAAGGAGGATTGTGGATTTAAAGCCAACCTTAGCAGCTTAGCAAGGAACTAAACAACTCAGTGAGACCCTGTCTGTAATAAAATATATTTAAAAATGGGCTGGGGATGTGGCTCAGTGGTTAAGCACCCTTGGGGTTCAATCCCTAGTAGGAAAAACAAATAAGATTTAAAGATGTCTTTATTAAGACATTTCAAACACCAAATCCAAGTCATAAAGTGTCAGGAAATGACATGAAATCATGTAATGATGAGATAAAAGAACTGGACCTTACTGTCATACATACAGATTATGATGTGCTACCTCATCCATACTTATGCAGTTCCTTTCTTCTCATTACTCTCCACACTTTAAAATTTTCTTCCTACTGTTCTACCTGCTCTATTTTCTTTGTCCCACTATTCCTATATCCTCAAATCAGCTAGTTCCTTATCTCCTCTTGAATCTTGTAGACTCTATTACATCTCATATATTATTACTGACAGCCTCACCCCTCTTACTTTTCCTGCTTTTGTATAAAGAGAAGGAAAGAACTCCAAGACTCTAGAATGGAAGCAACAATGGAAGACTTTGAAATAATTCTCATTATTTCATGGAACTATTTTTTTTTGTTGTTGTCCCCAAGTGTTTCTTTTGAATCATGTACTTCCTTTCATAAAAATTATTTTGTTTTTTACCTAAAGCTCTATTATTTGCTTGCTTTTAATAATAATATCACTAAACCAATGTAACTTTGTTTTTTCTTTCTCTTCCTTTTTTTTCTTTCCTTTCCTTTCCTTTCCGTCAACCAACCAACCAACCAACCTATCATTGATGTAAAATCTCACCTTGAACTTAGATAAATTTTCAAAGCCTTCTTCCATTACTTTTATTGAAGGCTGCTATCAACAAAGCCTCTTTTTTATGTCTTATCCCTAGATCCAATACATGGAATGCTGAAGGGTCATTTTGCTAAAATAATACAATAGTTGGACATTGTCACATTTAAAATGCTGGTACTGGAAAAGCACTTAAAGCTACGTATTATTTAAACTGACTCTTTCCATGAAGTCTACGTGATCCTGCTCTACTTAGATCTTGTTTCTGTGGTATTTCACTTAATTCTGTAGCAAGACTATGGCTGATTGGACCATAGATCAGAAATTCACCTAAGAGACATTTGTAAGACACTTGACCCAAGATCTCTGTCCTGAAAGACTGCTTTTCACTGAGGTTTAAACTCAATTTTATGTTCTTTCTTGAAGACATTCAATTTGAGATAAAAGTGATGAAATAAAAGAAACTTGTAGAAGCAGAGAGATAAAAGAAGACTGTTAGCATAAGTGTGATACAGTAGACATCATAGCTATAGCTACTTGGTAGACAAAGGCAGAATTCTCCAATAATGAAATGAAAACAAACATGTTAACAACAGGACAAGCTATGGAACAGATTCCCATAGCTGCTACTAGGTTTCCCACACTAATGCTCCTTTCTACAATGTGAATGATGAACTATATTGTAGTCCTCTGTCCCATGTGACTACAGAAATCATTCCTTGTATTCCTTGATTCCCTGTGGATTTTAGAAATATTTCATATTAACCAGAGCATGTTGAGATTTTTTTCTTTAAAACTTGAAATAAATCTAACTAAAGCATTTTTAAAATGAAGAAAGTCTTCATGAGTGTGATTTTTTCTATATATATTTGGAGAATGAGTCTTTCAAAATAATTTAAAAACAAGAGTTAACTAATAAAAAAGATACTTAAACAATGGGGCTGGAGTTGTAGCCCAGTGGTAGAGGACATGCCTAGCACATGTGGGGCACTGGATTCGATCCTCAGTACCACATTAAAAATAAATAAATAAAATAAAGGTGTTATGTCCATCTATGACTAAAATAATAATTTTTAAAAAGATACTTAAATAGTGCTGAACAAGTTCTTATTTGCATTATATTTCTCCACTGTTCTGCCATTTAGAAAGAAACGTCTTAAGAATTTGTATGAGAAAATAGTTTTTTAACATTACTGTTTATAAATAAGGACTTTATCAAATATTATTAACTTTTTAGGTGTATGTAAGTTAGAATCATGTGAATCCTGACACAGAAAACTTTATATTCTACAGGCAATTGAAAAGAAGTAGATATTGCATTTTTAATAAAACATATTTAATACCTTGCTTAATTAACTGTATATTTATTTTAAGCCTTAATAATGTTTGTTGAAACTAAAATTGCTTAGATCTAGAATATACTTATCTAAAAATTTATAATAAAGTCCTTCACAAGCAGGTATTTACTTTTAATGTTCTTTCTTAAATCACATTCATTATTGTGTTTGGACTGGCTAACAGTCATATATTTTATGTTATATGCACATGAAATAACCGTTCAATGGTTAAAGTCATTTTTACAAGCTAACGGCTGGTCTTTGATTAATTTATTCTTTTGTTAGATGGTAATAATCTAATTATTATAATAAATCAATCTTTACATGTATCTTACTCCAAGCATTCTTGAAACTATATCACATTAAAGTGACTTTTGACCAAGCCACAAATGATCTCACTGTAGGTAGTACAAATAGGAAAAACTTTTTAATCACTACTAATTTCATTTGAATAGGCATAAAGCAAAGATTATCAAATACTAGCATAAATACATATATAAAGAAATACTTTGAGAAGAATTATAGTTGAATTGGCAACAGTATATGAAATAAATCTTGAATTGCTTGGAAAAGAATGATCATCCCTTCCTATAAATCACAAAACTATGTCACATTCAGAGAACCTCATATCTTTTATATTACTAGAGCTCATTACAGGTAAATATGCATAATGATAACCAAATATTTTATATTTTAAAGAATGGCTTACTCAATAAAATTTATTTAAAATTGAAGTTTTGAATTAATGTATGGTAGAAATTTTTCTTTCTTATAATGTTACTATATAAGTTGTGATCTGTCTGAATTTTTTTGTCACCTTGATTAGGCTGTTTTATGTCAGTAACAATTCATATTATTCTAGTCCTATAATAGAATTTAAATTGTTAAGCTAGGGATAACTTATTGCTTATCAATTTAAACATGAAGACATATTTTTAATATTCATAAAACTTGTTTTTTTTGAATGACATTTAGATATTTTCTTATTTTTTAGAAAAAATTGTGTTTACCTAGATATCCAGGAAGTCTGGGACTCAATCAATTGACACATATAATTAACCATGATAAGTCTACCCCTTTCTCTTGTCAGCAATACATATCTCCTGGTTGAGTTTTTTATTTTTGGTACTGAGGATTTAACCTATGAACATTTAACCACTGACCCACATCCCTGGCCCTTTCTATTTTTTTTATTTTGAGGGAGAGTCTAAGTTGCTTAGGGCTTCCCTAACTGAGCCTGGCTTTGAACTTGCTATCTTCCTGCCCTAAACTCTCAAGTCGCTGGGATTACAGGCAGTGATGCATGGCAATATACATCTCCTTAAAGCCTACTTAATCTCCAATGAAAGACTCTAAGTGGTCACAAATTTTTCATATTAACATAATACAATTATCCTGCATGTAGTAAAAAATGCACCAAACCTCCCCCAGAAGAGGGCTTAAAGCTTTCATATATATTTATTTTTCTCTTGATTAACACAACTTAAACACTACAATGTAAAATAACAATACTTAAATTCTATAACATCAAATCTATACATCTTATGTTGCATGTAAAAATTGAGAGGAAAAAAATAAAATTATTTATATACAAATATATTCATAATAAATTAGGGGAGATACTCATGACAGTTATAGACCTCAATTTATAACTGGTCATGCTGTTTTAGCTGGCATTGTGACAACCTTCTTCCAGTATACATTCTGTATTCCCTTTGCTTTCATCAAACATCTCAAGTTGATTATGGCTTTTTACCTGGTAGAATAGCTTATTATTATTCCTGAAAGCTCTGGACCATTTGTAGTTGTAATTGGGTTGAGTTGCAGTTTTCATTGATGTTATTCTCAGGGCATGGTAATATAAGAGGTACCCTAAAGGATCTCCTATATTCCAGATATACTTCACTTTCACTGTGGAATAATAATCAAATTTATCCTTTGTAGAAATAAGACAGAATCAATGATCATCCAACCAGCTTAGTATTCCCTTCTTGACCTCTTAATTCAGAATCAAGGTGTCAAAAGTGACTCAGTAATAGTCTTAACTTCCAGTGCAAAGTAATCAATGTTGTCTCCTACAATAACATTCCTATATTTGAAATTAAAACCTCTAGACTGGCAGAACATAAGATCATGAGAATAGGAAATAAAGATTTTGCAAGTGGGTCCCCACTGGCAATATTGAGTGGGATCATTAATATTTCTGCCCCTTGATTTCACTCCTGTGAATCCTGGCTATGGAAAAACAGCACCACACAATGGATGTTGTATCAGAGCATACAGAGAATCTTGAAGAATCTATCTCTAACAATGCAAGGTTTTGCCACTTAGATAGCATTGCTACTGAGCTTTCAAAAGACCATTGCACAGTTCTATCCAGCCAGCCGCTTCAAGACAGTGAAGAAGATGGTAAAACTAGAGTTTCATGAGCATGATTCTGTAGTCACATGCCATTTTCTGTGACATGAGTATCTTAATCAGACTACCCTTCTGTTGGACAAGGTATTATGTAAGCCAAAGAATAATGATTTTGGCAGAAGTATTACTTTCAGCGAAGGCAGATCTACATCAATATTTCTATTCCAGCCAGGCACAATGGTGCATACTTATAAACCCAAGAGCTTAGAAGGCTGAGGCAGGAAGATTACAAGTTCACAGCCAGCCTCAGCAATTTAGCAGAACTCTAAAGAACTTGGTGAGGGGGCTGAGATTGTAGCTCAGTGGCAGAGTGCTTGCCTCGCATGTGTTCGATCCTCAGCACCACATACAAAGCAATAAAATAAAGACATTGTGTCCATCTACAATTAAAAAAATATTTTAAAAAAAGAACTTGATGAGACCTTGTCTCAAAATAAATATTTTAAAGGACAGAAGATGTGACTTAGTGCTTAAACACCCCTAGTTTCCATCCCTGGTATCAAAAAAAAAAAAAAAATCCTATTCTAATAAAGACAAAACAATGCTTATTCCATTATGGAAGTGGCCCAGCTTATTCAACCTTCCAGATGATAGCTAAATGATATCTCATTCCAGGAAACAGTGACATATACAGGGAACTCAGTGTTGTATCTCTGATGCTCACAGACTATATGTTCAGCATTAGTCCAAGTTAACCATATTAGTCTTCATATATAGAAGTCTGTGTTGCTAAGACTATGCATAACCTGAGTCACTTTGTTCAGGAGTTCATTGCATGATGATAGGAATAGTTAGGAAAAGACACTGGTATTCACAAAAGGGATCATTCTATCTACTTGATTATTAGAACCTTTCTTTGCTATCCTTTGATGAGCATGCACATTGAACACAAATATATTCACATTTTTTCCCATTCAGAGGTTTATCCATGTATTTTCTCCTGAAATTTCCTTGTCACCAATTTTATAATCATGTCTTTTGCAAGTCTCTTACAATCCAATTAAATTATTTACCACAGTCCATTAGTATATATAGTCACCTACCCGACCATTTATCCTTCCAAGGAGAGTGCACAACTAACTATGCTGTTTGAAGTTCCTCCTGCTGGGAGGATTTCCTATCATCAGTGTCCTTTAAGAATGTTCCAGAAAGTAACTGTAGTAACTGTATCTAACTTTTAGACAGTACCCATATATTGGACAAAACCATTTGTAAATTGGGCCTGAGCCTTCTCTTCCTCTGTCAACTCAAAATAGAGACCTCCCCATTAAACCATAAAAGTACTGGCTGTGAGAGAGAAACAATGTAGCAGCATGGAAACCATGTACATTTAAGCCACTTCTTTATGTAACTTACTTGTGCCTTCAGGGTTTATTTATGGCCCATGATAGATATAGCAATCCCATTTGATGATGGAGTGTTTCTGTGCACATCTAACTTTATGGTTTTCTTGGACCATTACATTCACTTCATGATGGGCAGCTCAAGTCATGTGATAATTCAGTGAACCATGGTTAAGCATTTAATTTTTACTAAGGCCTGATAGCTGGCCAAGAGCTGTTTTTCAAAAGGAAAGTAACTATCTCTGGCTGAAGATAGGGCTTTGCTCCAAAATCTTAAAGGCTTTGGCTACAATTCATCTATAAGGGCCTGCCAAAGGCCACAAACAGCATTGATATCTGTCAGTAACACTTCAAATGCCATTAAGTGTACTATATCATATGTCTCAAGTGACAGAACAGCTTGTGCAGCACTCTGCACCTGTTGTGGAACCTTCTTTTGTTCTGTGTCTTCCTCAAAAGCAACAACTTTTCAGGTAACTCCATAAATAGGCCACAGTAACACATGCAAATGAGAAATATGTGGTCTCTGAAATCTAAAGAAGTCCAATAGCAATTGTGACTATTTTTGGTTGTAGGAAGAGCCATATGAAATAACATTCTTTATCTTAAAAGGGATATCTTGGCATGCCCCAAACCACTGGATCCCTAGAGTATTCACTGAAGTAGATGGTCCCAGACTTTTTTCTAATTTATTTCCTACTCTCTGAAATACAAAGATCTTATGAATAAATCTAGAGCGGATGCTAGTTTTTGCTAACTAGGTCCAATCAGAGTAGTGGATCAGGGTGATATCAAATGCAAGGAAAAGGCAATCAAGATCTCTATGAATTAAATTTTCACATATGGCTTAGAAGTTGATATACCTGTGAGATAGGACAGTAAATGTGTATTGATGGCCTTGTGAATTGAAATGGAATGTTTTTGGTGATCTTTACCAGCAGGTATTAAGAAAAATTCATTTTTCAGAGCCATTCTTTTATATTAGGTACTAGGGGGTGTGCAAATTTGCTTAAGCAGTGAAACTATATCTGATATAGCAGGTACCATAGGAGTCATTAACCAGTTAGACTTTTGATAATCCACTGTCATTATCCAAGATCCATCTGTTTTGTTCACAGACCAAAAGGGAAACTTAAATGGAGATGTGGTAAAAATTATCACCTCTGCATATTTCAAAGCTCTACAGTCTCTCCAGGAATTCTGTATTGTATTCTGCCTTGTATTTAATAACTAGAGGCAGTTCTTTTGGCTTCTTTGCCTTTCTCACCACAGTAGCCATTACTCCAAATGTCAGAGAACTAATATGGGGATTTTCCCAGCATCTGAGTATATTTATTCTAAATATGCATTTTGAAACTGAGGAAATAACTAAAAGCTAGGCTTGGTTTCCCACTGCGCCCACTGTTCAAGGCACCTGAGCAAAGACTCCATTGATTATATGACTTTCATAAATCTTTACTCTGGCAGTTAGATTGAGATGAAATTTTGGTTCTTTTGGAATTAGTGTCACTTCAGAGTCCATGTTCAGTAGTCCTAAATTGTGAATTTATCTTCTTCTACTCAGTACACATCCACCCTGGTAAAGAGCCATGGGTTCCAGTAAAGAGTACTGGAAGAAAGTTTAGCAGTATGAAACTTTGGCAGTGTTCCAGTGACCTTGCTCTAGTTATCTGGTAACCCCTCGTTCAAGGAACAACAGAGAAAGAGATGAGAGAGAGTGAGAGTAAGAAGGGGTGAATCCACTCCCATGTTAAAAAGCTCTTCCTTCAATAGAAATTCACTCCCTTAATACATTTCCATAGTAAAGATACTCATCCTTTTATGAGGTTGGAATCTTCATGACTTAAATTCAAGTTAAAGGTCCCATGCCATAATACCATCACAAAGGCAATTAAATTTTCACCTTAGTTTTGGAAGGGATAAACAATCTAATCATAGACAAGGGGCCATAATTCTGTTTTTTATGATTTAATTTCAACCTTTGTTCACTTGGCCCAGAATAGTACTGCTTATGCATATCAAGAAAAATTTAGTTGGGTTATGATATATTTTACTTCTAAGAGTATCACAATCAACTAGCCAATGTTGAAGCACTTTACAAGTCAGACTATTTCATATGCTGCTTTGAGTCCACTATCCATTATAGTAATCACATTTATATTGCCTTCCATTGTTGAGTGCTCTTAACTCCTGCCATTTTGTTTTCTCAATTCATTGACTTCAGTTCCCACTGTGAGGTCCAGCTTGTAAACAAGAATAATAGATACAGGGATTGCCTTTGCAAATTTGTTTCTCACAGTAATGGGTAAAGGTATGTCTTTTGGTTTCTCCCATATGGGTAAATAGTCTTTAAACAACAAATTTACTTTAATACTCCAATCTCTATTAGCCTTCAAATATCTTTGAATGCCTTTCTATACATCAAAGTGAAACAGGCATTTAAAATTTATTTACTGTGATTCATATTTTGGTCCATGTTTTAACTAGTCAATCAAATAGTTAAGGCCTTTTCTAACTCCCTGGAATTCAATATTAAATACAGAATCCCTTCTTAGTAAGCACATATCAATAAATTTGGTATTCTAACTTTGTGTTCCTTCCACTATTATGTCACTCAATATTCATCTCCATAAATACTCTCTTTATTTATTTTTGTGTACATTAGAAAACTCTAATAGTTCTTTTAGATTGGAGGATATGTACTCATGGGTCATACTTTGTACTTTGGGGCCTGCTAGCATTATAAGTCTATTAGAGAAGAGGGATAGTGGAGATGAATACTGAGGATAATGAGCCTTATCTTATGTGGTAATTGCCTCAGGGGAAGCCATTACCGTTTCCTCAGACAGTGAAAAGTTATTCTGGTCAGATGGGAGTGGAAAGGCCAATAACACTGGAGATTTGGAGGCTGGTTCTATGAGCAAAAGGATTCATCAGAATTTAGGGGCACAATTTCCACAACTGTTTCAGTTTCTTCTCTCATCTTCAGTACAACTTACAGGATACCATTCTTTTTCCATCAATGCCTTTGCTATAATAATAGCCACTCTATGAGCCTGGAAGTTAAACTTGTGCTGTAATTTAGTCAATTGCAGGAGAGGATTCTGCATTTGATTCTCAGTAGTATCAATTCTGAGCTAAATGAGATAAAGGTCTTCCTCAGGGCACATAGTAACTTTCAGGTCATACAGTAACTTTCATTTATGAAACATGAACTGGGAATGTTGATCCCTGGGTTTAGTTTTTCCTTTTACCCCCTTCTTCTTTCCATCCTTCCTTCCCTCTGCCCTCCCTTCCTCCCTTCCTTCCTTTTCTTTCTTTCTATATTAGAAGTCATTAGTCAACACCATTTTAAATTTTAGTTTTTTAAAAAATGTTGAAAAGTCTCATGTACAGTTACCTGATTCTAGGAGTCTTATAAATGGTTGTTTAGGAGCATCCAATGGACATATTTTACATATCTCCATTTCTAGACCTCGACATGTATTTTCAGTGCTCTCTTACTACTGGAGTACAATCATTAGCATCTTTAAATCTATGGAGGTTTACCTAGCCCATTCTAGAACACCCAACTAATTTCAGAAAATTAATTCTTAAATTTTTCTTTCTTTAGAACCTATCTCAGTACTAAAATCCATATTAGACTGGATTCTCCAGAGAAATTGAACAAATATAACTGAAACTGAAAGAGATAGGAGAGAAGAGAGTGAGGGAAGAGTGAGGAAGCAGGGGGGGACTAGTTCATATAAATACAGAGATTGAAAATTTCCAAATTCTTCATTCATCAAGTTAAAGACCGAGAAAAGTGCTGATGACAAAATTCTAGTCTGAGACCAGCAACCTGAAAACCAGGAGAGTCAAATGTGTAAGTTCTAGTTCAAGTTTGAATCTGAACGTAGGAATTCAATATCTTACCTTTAAGATAGTTTATGAGAGAGGACCAATTCTTCCATATTTTGTGTTCTAAAACAATATATTCAAAATTTTGATGGAATGAATGAGGCTGACTAATATTATGAAGGGTAATCTGCTTTACTCAGTCTGACAATTCATAGCCAGAAAAATATTTAGCCAAATATCTGGGTACCTTTTAGCCCAGTCAAATTGACTTATAAAATTAGCTATCACATTAGCAACTATACCCATACTCAATTTACTTTTTACCTAAGTTTGTGTTGTTTTTATTGCTATCATTATTAATAATTATTATCATTTTGATGGTAATAGAGATTGAACTCAGTGTCTTATGTAAACTAGACAAGAGCTGTATCCCTAGGCTATATCCTCTGCCTCATATTTTTATGACATTTTCTCATGTACATTTTTATGAAGAATATTTTGGTTTCATTACTTTAAAATCTAAACTCTTACGTGTTTTGCAATCATATACTTGATGAGTAAAATATATATTTTAAGTACATTTACAAAGTTAGCACTGTTTAAATCTATCTCTTGTAGCTAACATTTCTGAAATTATTGTGATAGTGCTTTATAAGGTTTTCTTTGTTCTTGATGTCCTATAAATTTATTGCAATTAGCTTGTATTTTTAAATAGACTGCTTCAAATTTGTTTGTATTTTTGTTTTGACACCTTACATGTTTTTTTCCATTATGGGATACTTGTGGTCAGTAATATTTTTGTGTTATTTGTCCTATGTTTTACTTCTAAAAATTCTATGTGATTTATTTTTAAAGTTCTCTATCAAATTACCATATCTTTTAAATTTCTCACGTTTATTGCATTTCTCTTTAGCTTATTGCAAGTGGATTCTCCAATGCTATGTTCCAAATAATTGATTTTTCTTTGTGTTGATTCTATCGATTGTTTTAGTCTGAGAATTATATTTCTCCAATTGATTCCTTTGGATATATAGTTTACTTTAGTTAATATAGCTTATTTTTTCTTATGATTTCTTCTTGTTTTTATGGATACTTTGCTTCCTTCTATTTTGGGGGAGTATACACTGTGTATGAGCCCCTTGGAGATGGTATGTGTGATTAGCCAGTTTATACTGACAGGTCAGGGCATAGTTTCTGTCCTATAAGATGTTGGGAGTTTTAGAGCATAGTCTCTCAATCCCATATGTTTAGACTTCTTTACTTCCATCAACTATCAAGTGTGCTGCACTATAATTGATAGACCTATGAAAATGCTCATTCTTCTAACTTTGTTTCCAGAGTAAAACCCCACTTTAAGAACTTATCCTCAGTTCCTATCTGCTGTTATTCGTTCCAAAAGTAAGCACTTACGGTTTGAGAGCTGCTGTCCATTGCTGTTCAGTTCAGAAGTGGATTCCAACTGACTCAAGGCTTCCAATTATTATCTGTCATTGTGGACCCAGACTCATTAATAAGTTTTTATTTTTATTCAAATGCCATCTTTAGAAATTTTTATTACAAAATTTACAAAATCGCATTTTTAAAGTACCTGAACACTTTTTAAAACACTTTTTTATGTTATATTACTACTAAATACATTTTCTCCCCCTCATTTTAATTATTCTTGGCATATCAGTTCTCAACTCCCAATTCTTGAGATAGTAACACTGGCTAGTATGCCATTGTATATAATTCAAATACAGGAATAACATGTATTGTGAATGCAGAAATTTATGAATAAAATAGTGACATGGAAACTGAGAAAACAAAGAAAATATAATGAAAATATGTAACTTCTGACAATTTTTGCCAGTGATGAGCTTCTGGGACTTTGATATTTAGGAATTTAATAGAAAATGTGAAATGATATATCAGTTAGTGTTGAAATAACTTTAGCATTTGAAAGAAATGGGAATACACACTTCACTAACTACTTTTCATTGATGACAGCAAAGGGGAGTTTATGTTTTATATTATTACATATCTTTGGTTAATGCAAGTTAAGAAAGTATAACTATAGGCCAAACTGCGGTCTAATATGACTCATAGTTTGAACCTAAGCATTATTTAATTTTCTAGTTAATAAAAAATAATCACCATAGGCAGGAATAGTCTGGTTGAGATTTTTGGTAGAGAGACATTTTCAAAAATTTTAAAGAAGTAATTAATCTGCTGGAATCTTACAGGAATTTGCTAAATTAAAAAGACAAAAAACAAAAGCAGATAAAAGACCAGCTACACCCACCTGCAGAGTGTATTAAGTAGGCAACTCATTCTAAAATTTCTCCTATCATTTATTCCTCCTTCTAAGTCAAAGTTTAAAAAGCCATTGAGTTGGAGGTAGGAGTTGCTATGAATATCAGAGATAATGAAATTACTTTCAGTATGAACTTGAATTATTAAGAAGTAATGAATATTCTCTTTGACCTAAAAAGTGAAATTGCCTGTGAATTGAGGAGCACTTATACATGGAATAGTTCCCTCAATGCCTACTACACAAAAATTTCTCTCTCCTATTGAACACTTTACCTTTCCCATTTAATATGAGGAATGATTGTAGACTTCAACAGAATGTGCTTCTGTTTACTCAATGACATTTAATTCATTGAATTGCTTCATGTTTTTTTGCAATTTGATTTTTAAAACCTTTTCAAGATTGTTATGAAAGGCTTATTTTCATTATTGTGGTTTTAAATGGACAAAGAAACTGAAATTCTTCTTCTTTGCTTATTTTGGGAATGAAAGTAAAAGCAGGAAAACACAGACCAGGTGTCAGGCTTAATAAATGTAATATGACAGATGGCACAACGGTAGCAAGAGACAAAGTCCAGGATGTTTGCCAAATTCTAAAGTTTGGATGTAAGAAAAAAGATGTTATAAAACAGTGGATCCTTAAACAGAGATTGATTGCTCTTTTTAATGTTTTATTCTCTTTACAAGGTCTGTAAACCTTGACAGACAAGAGTGGAGTGTAGTCAAAAGGAGATCAAAAGTATACAGGGAAGTCTTGTCCTTGACTGAACAATGTTGTCAATCAGAGTGCCTGACATTACTGACTGTTGGTGTTGGTATCGCAGAATATATTAATTCAGTCTTGTCTTCCTAAATTTCTTCATTTTCAATTAGAAGAAAAAGTATGAAAAAGAAATAAAAGAGAGAAATATAGTTAGAGACACAATATAAACACCTATCAAGGGCAGCCAAAAACAGTGGAATACAAAGTGCCATTCCTTGCTGTTTTTACCTGAAATGGAAAGCCTTGTTCTTCAAAAGAATGGATTAGTGAAAAATAAATATTGAAATGACATAGATGTTATTCTTCAAGCTATGGTGACTCTTCCAAAGTTTCATTCTTAGTTCTGTGTTTTTTTTTTCCATTTCTAATTCTGAAGGAAAGAGTAAAATCAGAAAGAACACCTTCATTTATTATTTTATTTGCTTTACATGCTGTGAATTGAGACAGTGGATGATGAGGTCACTTATAAATAAATATTTTATACAATATGCTTCTATGAAGAGTTTTGTTGAAAATATTTGTTGGTTTTTTTTTCAATAAGGTATACTATGATCTGAATATTGGTATCTCCCCAAAATTCATATGTTGAAACTTAAATGTGATGATATTGAGACATAAGGGTTGTTGAGAAGGAATTAGGTTATGAGTTATCTGGTCTTATGAATGGCATTAGTACCTTTGCAAAAGAGGTTGAAGAGGATTGCTTTCCCTTCTACCATGGTGAGGACCCACCATGAAGGTGCTGTCTCTGAACCATAAGATAATACTTCACCTGACACTGAATATATCTTGATTATGGTCTTTCAGCCTCTGGAACTATAAGAAGTAAATATTTGTTGTTCACAACCTAAATAGTTAAGGGTATTTTATTAGAGTAGTTAGGATATTTTATTTTACCAGTGCAAACAGGCTAAGACATGTTCATCCTCCACCTTTAAAAGTAGGCAGTAACTAATTAAAAAAAAAGACTTATGGGAATTGGCAGTTTAGTTTGATCAATCAATTAATTAGGTATCCTGGACATGTTAATGAAACTCAAAACATATTAATAAAGGTATGCTATTTTATTTTTGGAAAGGGGCACATAATTTTGAAAGAAATAAAATAATAAATCATATTGTTTGCTTATTTTATTTTTATTTACTCAAGTGTGAAAACTATTGACAGCAATATAGCCACCTTTAGTTATGTACTATTTTATTTCCAGTACTCCAACAAAACTATAAATATTAACAATTCTAAAGTCAACCTTTTTCAAAAGAAAGTCAAAATTTTATCAGGTATACATGGGAGATTCTTAAAATTCAGATTATTAGACTAGTCCTGTACTTATTGAATCAGTGACTCTGAAGTAAAACTTGGGAATCTCCATTTTGATGAGATTTTTAGAACTTTTTATGTAAAAAAACTTTGATAATCATTGCTATGATTTGTCTGTCAGCTGTATATAAAATATTATTCTTCTAACTTTAAAGTCATATTTTCAATCAATTATGGAAATTATGAAAGTATTATATTTTTAAAAAGAGAATTGAGAAATTCCTATTTATTTTTACATCAGAAATTTTTGTTTTAAACAAAATTTAAATTTCATTCTTAGAAAAAAGAAAGCCCATTCTCTATATCTAATTTTATCTCAATGGTTTTTCCCAAACTTTAAAAGTACATTTGCTTTTAAAAGTACATTTTGCTTTTAAAAGTACATGATTGAGCAACATACCAAAGTCTGAATTACTTGAAAAACTAAAAGTAAATGAAAATTTTATTGGAGAAAAATAGCATTTTACATAATTAATATGTGACGTAGCATTGTGGCTATATTGAAACAGGGCTCAATGATCTAAAATTGAAAAGTTAATGTAGACAATTCCAGGTATGCTTTTGCTTGACCTATGAATTCATATAGCTCAGTGAGTTGTTCCATTTGAAGAATGCTTCACATGTAAATTTCCCTCAGAGCTTAAAAAAAGAAACAATTGTCAGAATCTATTTTTAAAAAGATATATTTTAACATTATTATATTTTAGCCTTTTATATTAAATCAAATTCCAAATATAAAAACAATTAGTTTAGTAGATTTGAGGTATATTTTGTTATTTTTGCTGTTGTTTAAAATTTATTTATTGCTCTTTAAAAATTTATAATAAAAAGTTGTATTTATTATTGAATATTTTGACAGTAGAAAATATAAAAACATAAAAATATTTAATCACAACAAGCATTAATGTTTATGATTAATATTTTGAGATATATATTCAGATTGCTTTTATAAAACTATATGTGTTTATGTAAAATCTTTAAATAATATATTTATTGGTTTGCTATGTTTTTACTTAGTAAAAATATTGAGCACTAATAAATTTTTATATTAATATTTTAAGAAAACTATATTTTAAAGGTTGTAAATATTTTAATAAAACTTTATATTTTAAAGGTTGTAAAGATTTGCATTCAGTGAGTGAACATATACATTCATGTGCTACAGTTGGATATTTTGGTCTTATTTAATCATTTTTTTATATTAACAGTGGTGTTATAGTAAAGAAAAATCTATTTGTTAGTCTTTATACTATAATCCTAGATATGACAACTTTGGCCATATTTTGCAAATTATTTTAATGACCTTCATAGAAGAATGTTGGTAACAATTTAAACTGCCACAAAAATTGGTCAAGATTATTTATTATCCTGTACATATTGCATGACCTTTCTAGGAAAAAGTTGGACACCATTATTTCATTTTAAAAAGAATTGTATGCATAATGCTCTTTTTTGTAATTCTCCTTGTCATGTGCATTTTTTTATTTGTGTAATGTCTCAAGCTATTTTTTATTTGTTTTTTTTTGGTGTTTGACTTTTAAAAATAATTTACAAGATGAGCATATATATATATATATATATATATCCATTGATAGGTTTTTTCATGTATTTTTCACACTGTAGTTAGAGACTTTTAGACATTATTAATATTTATATTGTCAAATAAAGAATTTTTTTTGCCTTTTCCCTTAATGCTATAATTGTTGTTTACTAAGCTGAATCTCTACTAGTTAGGGTCATTTGTAAGTGAATAACATAGCAACTTCAGTGATACTAAGCTAGAAGGATGTATATTCTATTTCCCTGAACACGTGTTTCTGTTCTTACTTCCACCCTATGCTTTTGCTAGTAGATTCACCATTGCTGCATTTGCCATTGCTCATTTCACACATTAAAACCCATTAAGTCTCCAATTTTCAATTCTGCAAATTTTTCAATAAAATTGGCAAATGTGCATTAAGAGAGGTTGGAAATTATGAGCTAGAATTTATATACATATCATATTAACTAATATGAATCAACAGTTATATAAATATGTTACTTGTATAACAATATTATAAATATGTATATTTTAAAAATATACATATTGGTTTGTTACCTTTTCATTTATATTAGATGTGTAATTATAATGTAATAAATATAGTTACATGTAATATATTGCATGTTATATAATTATATATTATATATTCAAGCTTTTTTAGGTATTTCACATCTGGGGCAATGACAATGTGATAATATTCAGAATTTGTAAGTGTTTTCAGGAAAAGTTATTCCTACACACTGCTGACAAGAATATACAAATTTAGAACATGCAGGAGAGTAGTTTAGGAAAATCTCTTGTAAACATTTCTAGGAAGTACCATAAGAACATTTGAGGTGATGTAGAAATGATAGTGACTGATATGGCATTTTGATGTTTTTATAAGAAATTAATATTCTTTTTCATAATGGAAGAATAGAAGGAAGGCTAATGGAGTTCAGACGAACCTCTCATCTCACATTATAGTATTGCATAAACTTTTGTATCCCTTCAACGTTGTCTTTAGCCCAAATTCAGAGATATTTACCGTTAGGCATTTTATAATCTATAAACTTCCATTTTCAGAGGTAAATATTCTTCCATGAAGACTAAAATTTCCCAGATGACTCTGGATTTTACTCATGATTTGGCACCAAAAGCATGATAGTAAATACTAGATTTTCTTTCTATACCCTAGCCTAATAAAAACATACTTACAAATTGTCAATGTGAAGGCAAACATTTCTAAGATAATTAATCTCTGTATGATTAAGGAAACTTCAGGCACACTTAATGGTACACAACTGTGAAAGAAATGTATATTCATGAAAACAACTGATTCCTGAACTTTGCTGCATAAGGGTCCATGCAAAATTCATATAGTAAATTTTTGGGGAAAATTTAAAATATGTGTCAAAAGTCCAGTTAAGATATATAATCATTTAACTTGAAATTCCACTTTGATCAAATGAGTTGAAATAAATAATTTTTTGAACAATTTAGCTACAATATTTTAGCTGTATTACTTCTATAATAGTTAAGAGTTAAAACCATTTAAATGTTTAAATGAAACATCTATGAAGTCTGACAATGCTAAAATGTGATGTTTTGCAATTATTAAAAATGAACATACAAATATCAATGCTTACTATTTATATTTCCAGACAAAAAAGTCTACCAAACAATACTCAAAGTAAGAACTGTTTGGGATAAAGAGAAAAAAAATGTATATAAATATGTGTAGAAGATGCTGGGCATGGTGGCGCATGCCTGTAATCCCAAAAACTGGGGAGGCTGAGGCAGGAAGACTGTGTTTTCAAAACCAGCCTCAGCAAAAGCAAAGCACTAAGCAACTCAGTAAGACACTGTCTCTAATCAGAATCACTACAGTAGGAATGATTTGGAGCAGCAAGTAGAGGCTGGAGATTGGGAACTCATGAAGAAAGTTTCCAGCATGACCCAGCAGTCAACTATTGCGGAAAACCAAAGTGTGCCTGGACTGGTGTGATTGTGATTAAAATAGCACAGAGAAGGCTGCGTTGAGCAATATGGGGATAAGGCTACCAGAAGAAAGTGCCCTCTTGTTGCTATTTTCCCAGCACTGGGAACACACCTGTAACAGGTTAGACACAACAGCATCTGCATGCCAAGTCTAATCCTGGGTGATTCACATCCATAGCACTGAAATATATAAAACCTGTAAAGGTTTAGTCTCTATATCCCAACAGTGGAATTTTCAGGAGGGTCCTGAGACCCAAATGTCCAGGAGAATTCATCATCTCCCAGCAACAGGGTCTGTGGATCAAATCTCAAAATCCAAAGACAGAGTTCCAAAGGTCAGCCAGAAACTTAAACACCACTTACTTGACTTTCCAACTCTCCACCACCCAATTTTTTGCCATTATTGCAAATCAACATATGGGAGTACAATACTTGTCAGCAATCTCCAGTCTATCCCATCCTATGATGGGAGATAGGAGGCTGAGAACTACTACAACCAGCTTCTACTCCTAACTATAATGGTCAGCAGTTAGGTGAACACAAAGACTTGGACTTAACACAATTGAGCACTTGATCCAAGGCTTACAGTTCCCAAAATTTAATATAAAAATTTAATATAAAATATGACATAGCAGCATGAACAATGAAATTCCATTCTTGCCAGCAGTTTTGACCACCTCAGTAGAAATAAATCCTTTATTTTTCATTTAGAATTTCTTCCTATTCCCATTTTTTTTCTTTTTTTAAATTTAAATTTTATTTTTAACATTTACTTATGTTTTTACCTTTTTCTATTCTGCATGACTGTATGTATGTGTGTGTGTTCTCACTGTGTGAATAGATTTGAATATATACACATATGTATATATTTGAATACATATTTGTATTTTTTTCTTTCATTTTAATTACTGTCTTCTTTACTCATTTATTATTTAGACTTGGTTTGACTTGGGTAGGGTAAAATGTTATGTGGATTTGATTTATTTTGATTTTATATTTATTTGATCAATCATACCTTTGTTTTCATTCTTATTACTCCTTCATCACTCTCTCTCCCACTAAAAGCCAAAATTTCTTGTACCCTCTTCCTCACATTATTTTATTACTTTTAATTATTTTTTATTCTTCCATCTTTATAACTATCATCTGCTACCTATCTCCTGCATCTTCTCTCTTCACTTTTCAAAAAATTTCAAACATTCTCTTGCTTTCCTAACACATTTTCTCTTTACTGAAGAAACTGTAACTCATCCTTCTGATAGAATTCTACAGTTTGTATAAATCCTACCCCATTTATGTTTTTGTGATTATTAATACAGGAGATGACATAACAGAACCTTTTTGTTCAATGTCTAATCAGGTTCATGATTTTTTATTTTAGTGGTGATGTTAAATGATGAGCCCATCATTCCTTGGCAGGTGGTAATTAATGTTATAGATGTAAAAATAGACACCAGACATTTATTTTAAAAAATATGTATTATAGTTAACATTATTGCTATTCCTTGTTCCCCTTTCACTTTGTGGAGCTGAGATGTGATTTGGACACTTCGAGTTCACAGAGTAGAAACCTTGCGGCTGAGTAACACTCACAACTCAGCCAAGTAACAGCTAGCACTAAACACAACTAACTCCACTTGAGCCTCAACAATACTTTAACCCAGAATAGGAGATTCAAAGCCCCAAACCAACAACCAGGTCTGAAGTAAGAACAACTAGATGAACACCTCAGATCTCATCCCTAGACAGCTAGTCATATAGCCAAGAGAGAGAGAGAGAGAAAGAGAAATCCCTAGGAGGAAAAATATATAAATTCACATCAAAGGTCACAGGTACAAGAAAAAGGGAAAGTCATCTCAATTGATGTGAAAGTCTAAAACCTCTGAAATCTTGAGGTAACAGGCAAGAAAATCTCCACCCAGAATTCACCATTCCCCAAGAAAGGAACTCAAGAGACATGGAAGTGGATGTAATTTCAGATAAAGAAAATAAAAACTTGATTACTAAAATGGCTAACAAACTAAAAGAAGATCTAAAGAATGAAGTAAGAGAGAAAATACAGGAAGTGAAAGACCACTTTAATGAAATAGTGATATTGAAAGGAAGCCAATCAGAACTCTTGAAAATTAAAGAGACAATAAACCAAAGTAAAAATTCACTTGATAGAATAAAAAGAAGAGATTGTGAGCCAGGTACAGTAGCACATGCCTGTAACCCCAGTGGCTTCAGAGTCTGAGGCAGGAGGATTATGAGTTCAAAGCCAGCATCAGCAACTTAGTGAGGCTCTAAGCAACTTAGCAATATTTGTATATAATAAAATATATGTTAATAAAAGGACTGGGAATATGTGCCACTGGATTCAATCCCTGGTACAAAAAGAAAAAAAAAATAGACTGTGTAGATTGTGTAGAAAATAGAACTTAAGACAGAACTTCAAGCCTTGAAGGCAGGATATATGAATTTGAATACTTAGTATGCAATAAAGGAAAATTTAAAATATATCATTATCAGAATATACAAGTACTCAGGCACACCATCATGAAAACAAACCTGAGCCTTTGGGATAGAAGGAAATATAAAGATACGGGATAAAGGCAAGATCAAAAAGAACCTATCCAAAACACATTGTAATCAAAATTCTTAACATAGAAAATAAAGCATGAATATTAAAAGTTGAGAGAGAAAAATTTCAGGTCATATTTAGAGACAAACCAACAACATTCACTTCTGACTACTAAACCCAGAGCCTATCAGATATTCCAGGTTCTAGAAGAAAGCAATTGACAACCAAGATTGCAATATCCAGAAAAGCTTTCTTTCAGAATCTATGCAGAAATAAAAACTTTCCCTCACAAGGATAAACTAAAAGAATTTATGACTATTAAGCCAGCATTATAAAGAATACATAAAGATATATGGCAAACAGAAGAACTCAAAAGTGAACCTCATATAAAGTTGGGCTGGGTGTGGTGGTGCATGCTTGTAATCCCAGCAGTTTGAGAGGCCGAGGCAGGAGGATTGTAAATTCAATGCCAGCCTCAGCAATTTAGCAAGGCCCTAAACAACTCAGGGAGACCCTGCCTCTAAATAAAACATAAAAAAGGGCTGGGGATGTGACTCAGTGGTTATCCACCCCTGAGATCAATCCTTGGTACCAAAAACAAAAACCAAATATATAAAGTTCACTAAAAGAACAACTAAATAAAAATCAAAACTGAATAAAATATAGCAGACAAACCAAAATGACAAGTAATAACAAACTTCTATCCATAATAGCACTGAAAGTCAATGGCCTCAACTACCCATTTAAAAACGTAAATTGGCAGATGGTTTAAAAACAAGATCCAGAAGCCAGGCATGTGGCACACCCCTTTAATCCCAGCACTTTGGGAGGCTGAGACAGGAGAATCGCGAGTTCAAAGCCATCCTTAGCAATGGCAAGGCACTAAGCAACTCAGTGAGACCCTGTCTCTAAATAAAACACAAAATGGGGCTGGGGATGGGGTTCAGTGGTCAAGTACCCCTGAGTTCAATCCTTGGTACCAAAAAAACCCCCGAAGACCCAATTGTATGTTATTTTAAAAAGACCCATTTCGTGGACAAAGATACTCAGGCTGAAAGTAAAAGGACAGAAAAAAAATATTCCATACAAACATAATCTAAAAATAAGCAGGAGTCACTATTTTCATATTTGATAAAGAAGATTTTAAGGTTAAATTAATCAGAAGAGACTGTGGGGAGCTGCAAATGAATTATGGGTCTTTGAATGGCCCAGAGACAGAGGCTGACACCTTCCTTGTTAGTTTCTCTGTGCAAGGCACTGAGAAGTCTGCCCAGTTGTCTGGCGATGCCCCATTCAAAGAGAAATTCTATGGTTGCCATGGAGTTTATCAGTTCATAAACTAAAGTTCTGGTGCCAACTGCCTGGGGGTGGAGAATTGTGGGCACAGGCTGATGACTGTCACCGGACTGTTCAAACTTTTGACCTCAGTTCTGTTTTAAAGTAACTTTCTCACAATGAATCCCTTTGATGTGAAAATCTATATAATAAACTTACCGAGTCTGTTCATGTTCAATCTCACTCCTACCAGGAGGCAGGTTGAACCACAAGGCCCGCTATTTATGTTTTTGTGTTTTCTTTCCAATCTCATCATTGCCTTGTTCCGGGCGACTGAGTAAATGGTCACATGGGTAGTGACAAGAGACAAAGGAAGACACTACATAGTAGTAAAGTGAATAATCCAATTGATAGATATAACAATAGTAAATATTTGTGCCCCAAATGTCAGTGAACCTAATTACATAAAAAAGTACTTCTTGACATTAAATTCCAGATAGAACCCAGTATTATAATATGGGATGGTATCACCAGTAGACAGGTCATCAAAACATGAAATCAATAATGATATTTCCTACCAAAATAATCTTATAAATCAAATGGTTTCCGACATCTGCAGACAATTTCACCCCAAAGCAGCATAATTCACTTCCTTCTCATGAAGTCATGAAGCCTTTTTCAAAATAGATCACATAGTACATTACAGTATAAGTCTTGGCAAATACCAAAAATAGATATAATCTGGTGCATCCTATCAGACTGTAGTGGAATGAAAACTAGAAATCAACAGCAAGAAAAATTATACTAATCACATAGCACATGGAGATTGATAAATACCCTTTAACTGAGGAATGAATCAAAGAATAAATGTGGGAAGTATAAAAAATTCTTAGAAACAAATATGAATTTTATTTGATTTTGATGCAACATATCAAAATCTCTGAGACAGTTTGAAGGCAGTTCTAAAAGGAAAGTTTATAGCATTGAGTTCCTATATTAAAAAATATGAAGACCCCAAGTAAATAAGCTAAGACTCCATCTCAAAGCCTTAGAATAGAAAGAACAAACATTCCAAAATAAGTAGAAGACAGGAAATACTTAAGATCAATGACAAAAATTAATAAAATTGAGAATTAAAATAAACAATATAATGGATCAGTGAAGCCAAGATTTGGTTCTTTGAAATGATGAACAAGGTTGATAACCATTAGTCAAACTATTAAATGTTAGAGAAAGGAGACTCAAATGAATAAAATTAGAGATAAAAAAGGGAATAGAATAGAAACATCTGAAATCCAAATGATTATTAGAAATCATTTTGAAGATTTATACAAAAAAAAACCCTGGAAAATCTAGAAGATCTTGACAAATTTCTAGATACATATGACCTGCTCAAATTGAATTTAGGAAGATACAGAAAATCTAAACAAACAAAGGTCAAATAATGAAATTGAAATAGCAATGAAAAGACTTCTTAGAAATAAAAGCCCATGATGATGAATTGTATGTGAATTATAACAGATCTTTAAAGAACACCAATCTTCTTTTAATTATTCCACAAAAGTTAAAGGAAGTAAATACTACCACTCTATGAATCCAGTATAATTATGATAATAAAATCAGACAAATACACATCAAGAAAACTGCAAACAAATATCCCCGATGACCATAGATACAGATGTCCTTAGTAAAATATTGTCAGACTGTATTCCAAAGTACACCAAGAAGTTAACATACCATGATCAATTGGATTTCATCCCAAGCATACAAGGCTGGTTCAACATATGAAAATCAAAAAATATAAAGCACAACATAAATAGAATCAAGGACAGGAATCCTATGATTATCTTAATGGATGCAGAAAAGGCCTTTTGTAAAATCCAGCACTCATTCGTGTTAAAAATGTGAGAGAAACTAGGGTTAGAAAGAATTTATCTCTGTGTTATAAAGGCTATATACGACAAACCCAAAGTCAACATCATAATGAATGGAGGAAAAGTGAATACATTTCTTTAAAATCAGTAACAAGACAAGGATACTCACTCTCACCACTCCTATTCAATATAGTATTGAAACTATAGACACAGTAATCAGGGAAGAGCAGGAAATTAAAGGGATAAAAGTAGAAAAAGAAGTCAAACTCTCTCTTTCCTGAAGAAGAAATCAAACTACCTCTCTTCTGGTGACATGATCCTATATTTAGAAGATCAAAAAAACTCAGAAGATTTTATAATTGATAAACAAATTCAGTAAAGTAGTGGGATAAATGATAATTTATAAATTAAGAGATTTTCTATACTCCAAAAGTGATTCTGCTAAGAAAGTGATCAGGAAGCATATCATATTCACAGTAACTTCAAAAAAAAAAAAAAAAAAAAAAGACAAATAGCCCCCTAACACCTTAGGACCTAATCTATCCAAGGAGGTGAAAGACATCTACCCCAGAAATTAAAGAACACTGAAGAAAGAAACTGAAGAGGACCTTCGAAGTTGGAAATAACCTTCCGTATTCATGGATAGGCAGATTTAATATCAAAATAACTAAACTATTAAAAACATTACACATATTCTATGCTATTGCCTTCATATAAATAGAAAAAGGAAGTTCTTAAATTCATTTGGAAGAATAAAATACCCAGAATAGTCAAAGCAATCTTGAGTAAGAAGAGTGATGCTAGATGCACCACAATACCTAATCTCAAATTACACTACAGATTTATAGTCACAAAACCCAGCATGGTATTAACATCAAAGTAGACAACAGGACCTGGACATAATAGAAGACACAAAGACAAGCCCACATAGTTAAAGTCATCTGGTACTTGACAAAGTTGCCAAAAATATATTTTGGAGAAAAGATACTCTTTTTAACAAATGGTGCTGGGAAAATTGAATATCCAAACTGAATATCAACCTATAAACTAGATCCTTATATCTTATCCTGCACAAAAGTCAAATCAAAGTGGATCAAAGGCTTAGGAATTAAACTGGAAACTTTGCAACTGCTAGAAAAAAACATATATTGGTGAGGCACCCAGTTTTTTTAACAAGACCCTGAAAACTGAAGAAGTAAAGCAAGAATTAATAAGTGAGATGATGTCAAATTCAAAAGCTTCTACATGATAAAGGAAATAATAAAGAACATGAAGAGAGAGCCTACAGTATGGGAAAAAGTTTTGCCATCTATTCCTCTGACAGGAGGTTAATATTCAGAATATATAAATGACTAAAAAAGCTTAACACATATGACAAACAAAAACAAAATAGTGCAATCAAAAACTGGACAAAAAATTGACAGACATTTCTCAAGAGAAGAAAAAAACTGGGCCATCAAATATATGAAAAAAATGTTCAACATCTCTAGCAATCATAGAAATGCAAATCAAAACTACACTGAGATTTTGTGTCACTCTAGTCAGAATGGCAATGATCAAGAAGACAAAAAGTCTTAATGTTGACAAAGACGTGGGGGAAAAGTTACATTAATACATTATTGGTTGGATTTAAATTAGAACAACCACTCTGGAAAGCAGAATTTTCCTCAAAATTCTAGAAACAAAATCACCATATGACTCAGTTATTCCAATCCTTGTTATTTAGCCAAAAGAACTAAAATCAGCATACTATAATGATACAGTAACATCAACATTTATAGCAGTAGATATTTCAATAATCAAGATATGAAATCAGTTCTGGTGTCTATCAATAGACGAATGGATTAAAAAATGTGATATATATATATATTGGAGATTTACTCAACCATGAAAAAGACTGAAATTACGGCATTTGCCAGTGAATGAATGGAACTGGAGATCATCATGCTAAGAGAAATGGACCACTCAGAAAATTAAGTATCAATTGTTTTCCCTCATATTCAGAAGTTAGAGCAAAATAAGAGGGAAAAAGGGGATTGTTCACATATAATAAAGATAGAGGAAAGTTCAGTGGAATAAAAGGAGATTGAAGGGGAGGGAGGAGGGATGAGAAAGGGGAGGAAATGATGAATGAATTTGACAAAATCACAAATTCATACTATGTGTATGTGTAAAACATAGCACAGTGTATTCCTTTATGTATATCTATGAAGATCTGATTTAAAAAATTTAGAATGCAGATTTTCTGTGATCCCTTTTGTCAGTAAATCATCTAACCATGTTTATATTTGTTTTAGTTCACACATAGCAAAGCCAAAATTTGAACCCATGCCTTTTTTCCTATTTTTATGCTTTCCTCTGTACAGTAATGATTTTTACAAAGTTTGATCTAGTTTACATATCATTATTCTACATATCACATATTATTTGCTTTAGTATACATGTACTCAGATGCTGAAAATATTGCCAATGATCAGTCGTATAGCTCATATGTACTACATTTTTTCCATAAAGCCAAACAGAATAAAATGACCCTTGGAACCATGCTCAATAGTTTTGTTTGCTTATCATGATATAATATCTACCCTTACTAAACATAAATAAAATTAAAAAATACAGAAAAACAAAATTGTGCTCAATTCCACTGTCACTGTGGTTTAAAACTTTTGAGAAAGATGAATCAGTAAAGAAGAATGATGAGCCTTGAAGTCAATGCCAGCAGAGTCCATCTTTAGCTCAATTTCCAAAACTCAAAAAATTAAGAAAACAGGATGAAACATTAAAAAAATTCTTTAAAAATCTATAGACAGGGGAATTACTTCTGCTGAGAAAAGTTCTATAGATTCTCAATCAATACTCTCTGATATTGGGCTTTATATTTTCTTTTCAGACCTTTGAATAAAATTTTCTGAAGCATTGCAGTGAAAGATGGGTAGATAAGTTATTCTTCAGGTACAATTAATAAAATATGTGGCATGCCAACTTAATTATTTTATCCAGTACAGCCATGGGTCATCCTTTCATTTGTAGCCCTTCCCGGAACTTCACCAATAGTCACCTCAAAAATAATACTTTGAAATTGCAGGTTCTGGAAAGACACTTTTTCCAAAAATTTTTATTTTGAGACACTACCTTGCTAAATTGCAGAGGATAACCTCAAACTTGCCATCTTTCTAACTCAGCCTCCTGAGTATGGGAATTAAAGATTGTGAGACTGCTTTGGCTCTGGTAAGACTCTATTGGATGAATTCAAACATCATTATAATGTTGATTCTTCCAACCCAAGTCATGGTCTGAATCAAAATATACAGAACAGCTACTGAAATGAAAATAAAGGGAAATAACAAATGTAAACAAAATGAAAAATAGACGCATAGATAGAACTAAGGTTGTTTTTGTTTTACTTATAACTGATAACTGCTTCAATTGATTTTTTAAAGGAATTGAGAATTTTTATTTTATATATAACCTAGCTAAAATATATAATAAATCTGAGTGTATAAATTTTATTATCTCACCAAGGTGTTAAATTATATTTGTTCAATTAATATGATGTGAAAGTGGAAATTAACCACTCAATAGTCTAAAACATATCAGGTGAATTGTCACTTGTTGGTTTATGACAACATTAATTCAAAATTCAAAATGTAGGCATGGAAATTTCTTGATTCATCTTTTAATGAAATACAGTTTTTTCTTCTTACCCATACACTTTTTCTGTTTCATGCATTTCTTATTTTTTCCCCTCCCTTTATCTTCTCTTTATTCTCTTTCTCTATAGGCTTTCCTTAATATTTCAGATTTGCACAACATGTGTATCTTTGTGTGTATATGTATTTGTGTGTATTGATCCTTGAAGAACCAGGGATGGTGACACTGCCCTCCTTTACACAATAAAAAAAATCTATGTTTAAATTTTGACCCCTCAAAAACTTGACTAATAATAGGCTGCTGTTAACCTGAAGCCTTACAGATAGCATAGGAATTTAGCATATTTTGTATGCTATCTGTATCATATATGGGAAGAAAAATTGTGAGAAGCAGAAAAAATCACTTTTTATGGTATTACCTAATTTACTAGTGAGAGGAACTGCTCACACAAAATGATTGGTGTCATAGGGAGTTTTAAGTAGATACTGGCTGCAAGGGCAACAGTAAGTGGATACACAACTACTATGGTAAATACAGTATATACTACTGTTAATTATCGTAGTTATAAATATTAATTTGTATTAAATTATTGTAGTTATTAAATATTAATTTGTATTACTGCATCTTTGTTTATATTTCTCTTGTCTGCAAATGATGATGTATACTATCTGTGTTAGTATACATAAATTTTGATAAAGTTTTACTTTTTATAATAGATTTCTATGTGTTTCATGTTAATAAATGAAAAAATAGGCTGTTATCTTTATTTTATGCATTCATGGCATACATTTTTCCCTTAAGTGTTTGATATTTCTACACTATGCAGTGTATTTGTACTTTCAGATTGCTGGAAATAAAAAAAATCATGGAATCTTTTCAGTTCCTCAGTTCAAATCCATGTTGTTCAAGGATCCATTGTGTGTGTATGTATGTGTGAGTCGTGTGTATGAGTGTATGTGGTTATAGATGTATGTATTTTAAATTTTAAAACCTACAGAAAACCCCAAAACAGATGGTATTTGAATTATATAATATAAATATATCTAATATAAAGATATCTAATATAAAATTATCTAATATAAACTCCTTTAGAGTTTCTTTAAAATGTTTAAAGAGAAAACAAAAGTCCTTTGGCAAGGCATGACAATATCACAATAGTGGTATTACTAAAATCCAAAATAGTCATCATTTTAAAGGTACGTAATTTATGGTGATCTGAAAATCATGTCATTTTTATTTTTATTTTTCCTGATAGGTTTTTTTTATGATTTAGAAATGTTTTAATGAAAAGAAATTAGAAATTTTTACTTTTTTGTCCTAAATGAGCTGGCCTGAATATGCAGGGCCCAAATGTGTCTATGATAATCTAATGAATCAGCAAAATTATACATGTTTATTTTGTTGTTGTTGCTAGTTTCTAAGATATTTTAGAAAGAGAAAACTAAGATTTAGAAACCTTAGTGAAGATTTTTTTTTAAGATTATATGTAACACCTATATTAAACATCAAGTTGTATAATCCATAAGTACTTCCAATGCACTGGTTAAATATTTTGATTTCCCTTATATCAATTTATGTGTCATCTTAAAAAGATCATATCTTAGCTGTCTGTCAACACATGAAATTACTAACTCTTCTTTGAAGCATATCTCAGTGTTCTTTTCTCTCTCTCAATTCCTATAAAGTTACACATGTGCAGTCATGAGAGCCCACACTGATGACATCATCTAATTATAATCACGTCCAAAAGTCCTGCTACTAAATATTAGAATTGAATGAAGTTTCTGTTCTGTTAAATATCCCACAACTTCAACATTGCCAAACTGAAGAACACGCCTCCATCTCATGAACCCTTGGGGGAAAAAACAACATCCAAATCACAACAGACTGAAAAATCAAAAAACAAGTTACATGCTTCCCTGGTACAAATAGTGGAACATGGATAGAATAGACATTCCTAAACATAAGCCAAAAGAAAGAGATCACGGACACCAAGCAAGACTAAAAATCAGCAAGGAAGATGTTGAATGTATGACCTCCAAGACTGGCATTTTGTGCATGCCATGGTGAATCTCTAGGGCCTTGAGTTCCTACCCCCACATCTTTGCTGATCATAGCATCAATGTCTGTTTTCATGGTGTGGTTTTGCCTGCTGCTAATTGTTTTGCTGTTCTGGGTTCTCTATGATGGCAGTGCCACTCCTATGCTCCCATTAGGCCTTGCCCCCTGGAAGATTTTCCAAGTAGCTCCCCTCCCCTGTGGCAGGCCTCTGGTTGTATTCTGAAGCTTTTCTTAGAAATTTCATTAGATGTTATGAGTCCATAGCTTTTGTGTTCTGTACACTTGTTCTGTACACTCAGTACCACCTGGATGTCACCAAAGTTTATAACTTGTACTCTCTGGAGGGGTGGCTGGGCCATACATGGGCTCATTTTGAACCAATATTGGAGTACCCACAAGTAATTCATTAGAAATAAAGAGACAAATTCAAAGATAGTCATAGGAAGAGAGCTTGTGGAGTGTCACATTTGTGTTTTTTAAAACCATTCTGCCCTTCTAGGAATCTGGGCCTTGGCTTTCTGAGATGCCCTTCATTCCTTTCTTCCATTGCCCTTAAAATTAGCATCTGGCAACCTTCCTCTGTGATAATTTCTTTAGCTAGCAGTCACTTGGTCACACATTTGCTTTTTTCTCTAGAATATACTTTTTCATAAAGTTGCAAATTCCACTCCCAAACTTTTATCATTGTTTTGCTGTTCTGTTATAGTGACCCCACAAGGGTCACTATAAATCTCACTGAAGTCAACCAATAATAACCATGAAGTAAATTAAATGCTTGGTTGTTTATATATATTTTTAACGAAACATTCTATTTCATTGCTCCTAATTTCAGACTTCCCCACTCAAGTATTAGGGCATGGACATAATATAGCCATGCCCTTTCAACAGTGTGACAAGATTGGATGTTGTTTGTTTTTGCTTTGTTTTTTTTTTTTTCAGATTGCAATATAATATACTTTATTTAAGTCAGCATTCAGGTTTTTAAACTTACTTGAATCTAAGATGCTCTAATGTATTTCTAGTCACTTTGCTTTTTGAGCAGAAAAATCAATCCATAATGCTCTGTTTATGAAATTGTAGCTTTTTTCTACTCTGTTCCTTCAAACTCTAAGCTGACTTATTATCCAGTTCCAAAGCCACTTCCACATTTTCAATTATTGCAAGGCAACTGTTTCACTCTCAGTGTTAATTGTCTATATTAGTCCTATTTGTGTTGCTATAACACAGTGTCCAATATTGAATAACTTATGAAGTATATGGGTCTACTTTGCATTTTATTCTGGTGATAAATGGTCCAAATATTGTGGCGTTGGTCTCCTAGCAAGGGCCTGCTTGTTATGCCACAGCATGGCCAGAAGCAGAAAGTAAATTGACTCATTACCTAAGGGCCAAGTGCATGAAGTGACCTCAGTTTATAAAAAACTGCTCTCATGTGAACTAATTGTTATGGTTTAGATATGAAGTAACAGAAGCTCATATGTAAGACAATGCAAGACAAAATCATTGGATTATGAGAGCTTTAACATAATCAGTGCATTAATCTACTGAAATAGATTAACTAGATCATAACTGTAGGTGGGTGGGGAAGGTGGAGAACGTGCATTATTGTTCCTGGTGAGTAGGGCTCTCACTACTTCCTAACTGCCATGTCCTGAGCTTCTTTCTTCCTCCACACCCTTTCACCATGATGTCCTGCTTCACCTCAGGACCAGAGCTATGGACTTGACCATCTATAGACTGAGACTTCTGAAACCATGAGTCCCAAGTAAGATTTTCCTCCTTGTGTTGTTTTTGTCAGATTTTTTATCACAACTATGAAAAAGCAAACATTGATTCTTCAGGATCAGCATTGCTCATTTTTAAGGGTAGTGCTCCCATGATCTAATTACCTTTCATTAAGCTTCACTTTTTTTTTTTTTCATCTTTTTTTTTTTTTAATTTTTTTCCCAAAAGTTGCATTTTAATACATGTTAGCAAACATAACAGAAAAAAACAAATTATCAGAAGCTGTACACACTATTCACTGAAAACATTTGTTGAGGCAAATAGAAAAAAATTGTTACAATCATAATTTTTCTAACTTTGCACAAAATTATAAGCAGATTACATTCTTCATATTAAACATCTTTA
>CM053408.1:30747796-30777886 GCA_028644305.1 Xerus rutilus
CAAAACTGTGGAAGCAACCCAGATGTCCTTCAATAGATGAATGGATAAAGAAACTGTGGTACATATACACAATGGAATATTATTCAGCAATAAGAGAGAATAAAATGATGGCATTTGCAGGCAAATGGATGGAACTGGAAAGCATTATGCTAAGTGAAGTAAGCCAATCCCAAAAAACCAAATGCCGAATGGTCTCTCTCATTAAGCTTCACTTAAATATTCTGCCACATCAAGATCACCACACAGGGGATTGAGTTTATTGTACTGGAAACTTTGGGAGAGACAGTCAAACCATATTCAAACCACAGCACAATCATAGTATATTTATTGGTATGTTAATAATTTCCAATATACCATATATATTATTGGTATGTTAATAACATACCAATATGGTTAATAACATACCATGTATATTATTGTATGTTAATTTGCAAGCCCATGCATTTCCACATTGTCTAATTGAACTCTATGTAAACAGAAATGGACAATAAGTACAAAAAATTAATGGAAGTTAGATAATTTTGTTCATTTATACATTCCATTCTGTATAAGTACATTTCCCAGCTCTCCATTTGATGTCATTTTATCAGTCTTTTTCAGAATTTCAATTAATTTTTTTCACTGTCATTCTATTTTTATATCTATTCTTTTAAAAATAGCTTTATTAGGATATAATTCTTATATAATGCAATTAATTCACCTATTTAAAGTGGGTAATCAATAGTTTCTATTTTCTTTAGAGTTGTTCAACTATCACCACAATCAATTTTAGAATATTGTTACCACCTCCTGCCCTCAAAAAAAGTCCCCCATTAGCAATCATTCAGCATTTCCTTCTCCCTAGATCTCTCTCACCCCACCCCATGGCAAATGTGAATTAGTTTTCTACTTGCTGTCTTTATGTATTTGTCTGTTATGGAATTAAAAATAAAATAATTCTCCTAATATTTTGTTCTGACCATAGTCTTGAAGTTTGTAAAATTTTTAATGATTCCGTTTTCCTTTTTATGTGAATGTGCGTTTAACTATTTCTTTATTACTCTTTGTAGAAGTTTATCAATTTCATTAAAGCTTCTGGACAACTAACATTTGGCTTTTAAATTGTTTTTGAATTCGTATTTTTTATTTCATGTATGCTCATTTGTATTTTTATTATTTATTCTTACTACCTTTTGTGATTTTGATCTGTTGTTATTTATATAAATTTTTAGATGAACACTAACATCATTAGTTTTAACATCCAAAGACATTCTTTGGAGGCTAAGAATTTGCTCCATTCAAATATTATATGTTAGTTATTTGTAGTTTATTATATTACCTATTGTCCTGTTTGTATGTTCGATTAGCCAATAATTTTGAAGAATATCAGTTATGACCACATAGCATACAGAACATGAAAGACCTTTGTTCCTATAACAATAACAACAAAACCCCATGCCATTTAAAATAAGAGAAACTAACTCTATAACCTAGAAAAAAGTTGTGCATATAAGGAAGTTCCAATAAACCATGGAACTCTCCATATGTTGTATCAGCACAAGTGGGTGGTGGAATAAGTCAGTCATAGGAGGAGACAGAAGGAGAAAAAGGATTTATCATGAAAGCCTTTGAAATATCAGGGAACCTGAGGTTGAATAGAATCTAGATAAGTCCCTAAACAAAGCAAACAACAGCAAAAAAATCTTGGACTGATCACATAGACACAATTATTTAAAAACAAAAACAATAACAAAAACACAGCAAGAAGTATAGGCTCAAAAATAGTGACAAATACATCTTATGTAATCTTACATTTGCATTTGGATTCTGGAGTTTTACCAGGGTTGAATCAAAAGGTTAATTTAGTATATCTGAAACTGCAGCTCATTTGCTTTTTTGACTTAAATATTGACTGACTAAAAGAAAGCAGAAATTGTAAAGGACTTTAGGACTATAGTAGTTAAAAGTAAACTCAATCTAATTAAATTTGTGGTGTGACACTTCTTGATTTTGCAAAAACAGAAATAATTAGTTCTTCATCCTATTGATGGATATGAAGACTTTTCCTTGGCAATTATTGATAAATATAAATATAAATATACCAATATGTAATATTTTCTAAAGAGCAATTTTTAATTTCAAAATTACTGAAATATAATAAAAATTATAATGTATACAGAATATAAAAGAAATATAACTTAAAATTAAGAGAAACAATTTATAGAAGTATTTCTACAGATTATCAAGTTAGTGGAATGAATAGTAAACTGCTTGGTATCCTGAGGAAGCTGAGGGTTTTCTGATTATAATTTTATTATTAATTTCTAGGATAGTCTCATGTTGCCAGATTATGCATCTTTGAAATTTCTGTTATGATTAAATTTGCCTAGGATTTCTTTGTAAACAAATATCTAGTGTATTTTTAAGAAAAGTTTTATGTGCACTTGAAAACACATAAAATTCTTTGCATTTGGAGCCATGTTGTATATGCCTATTAATCCACTATGTTAATTTCCTTATTCACATTTTTATTAATATTTTGTTCTCTTTGTCTCAGTTACAAACACAAAATGTTAATTTTCTACTGTCATTTAGAATTTATCAACTTTTCTACTTAGTCTTGCCATTTAAAGTTCTAATTCACTGCACGTATGTATATTTAACATATGTATACTATGATGTATTTCTAATGGATTTATGTTATAAATTATCTTTTACATTCTTTCACTTTCAAAATTTCAGTTTTCTTATATTTAAAATGTATATTTTACAAGAAAGTCACATTTGGATTTTAATAATTCAATATAGCCTAAATATCAGTATTTTATGTATAATATTTAGTTAAAGTACATATAATGTAATATTATAATATTTTGTTTATGTTATCTACTTTTGACTTTCTATTGGGTGTATATGTTACCTAACTCTTTTTATTTTGCTTCTTTTCCATTTGTTTTAAAATATTTGATTATTTTCTGGGTTAATTGTTTGCTATATATTTTGGCTGTTCTTTAGAGGTTATTAATTATAATTTAAATCAAATTATTTTATCAGTAATAAAACTGGATCATTATGAACTTAAAGCTCCATTTTTTTCTGCCTTGAGTTTTTGCTTCCATTCATTTTAGCTATATGTATATTTTAAAGTATGGAAGATATTACAATTTTTATGCAGTCACTATTTTTATTATATTTACTCACATATTTATTCATTTAGGTTGTTCTGCATTGCAAATTTTCACCTGGATTATTACCAGATAAATGCAGGTAAATATAAAATCAATAATTTCTCATTAAACCAGTTAATGAGATATACTACTATTTACAAAGAAAAAGAATTGTAAGGCATTATAGGACTTATAACATTATAGAAAAAACATATCATTAATCACAAAATTTAGAAAATTGTTGTATAAGACTATTACTTTTTTACATTATACATGAAATAGTGTAACATATTAGGAAAAAGTATATTTTAAACCTTTACTTTCTAAACCAAGAATGCAGTAAAATGTTAACATCTAAAAGGCCATTGTGAAGATAAAAAAGTGTGCCACCTACAGATTCAAGTGATCTAATAGATGCTAAGGAAAAGCTATAAGAGTACAGAGCCGGGTGCAATGGCTCACACCTGTAATCCTAGCACCTTGGGAGGCTGAGACAGGAGGATTATGAGTTCAAAGCCAGTCTCAGCAATGGGGAGGCACTAAGCAACTCAGTGAGACCCTGTCTCTAAATAAAACACAAAACAGGGCTGGGAATGTGGCTCTGTGGTTGAGTGCCCCTGAGTTCAATATTCGATACCAAAAAAAATAAAATAAAATAAGGAATAAAAGAGTACAAATTGGATAAATTAAAAGCGAATAGCAAGATGGAAGAGTTAAATACAAATATTTAAATTTTTATATTAAAAATAAATGTTTTGGGTCTGGAGTTGTAGCTCAGTGGTAGGTAGAGTGTTTGCCTCGCACAAGTGAGGCACTGGGTTTGAACCTCAGCACCACATAAATATAAATAAATTAAAGGCACTGTATACATATACAAGTTAAAAAATTTAAAAAAAAAACCTGAAAAGTAAAAGCTCTAAGTAAGAATTTTCAGCACATTAGTCAACAGTGGTTCTTTAAATTTAAGTTAATTAAAAATGAAATTGCCTTATTTCATATGCTCAGTATTGTAGAGCATTTTCAACATCACAGTTGTGTTGAACAATGCTGGCAACACTCTAAAAATGAGAGACAGCTATGTCAGAACAGATAAAAAGACATTCCTCAACTTTTTTTTTTTTTCACAACAAAACCCAATTTCAATTTTAAGCAACATCTAGTTGGGAAAATTGGAAGATACATATCATGAAAAATATATGATGGTTTTACTCCTGTCAAAGTAGACCTCAAATCAAGAAGTATTAACAGAAATAGAATCATTAAAAAATGCCAAGTGGATTAATTCATTGCACACATAGAAATTTTAAATTTGTACATGAAAATATACATATATCTACATATATGTAACTGATATATATATATCAGTATATATATGTAGAGAGAAAGAATCAAAATTAACATGAATCAAAGCATAGCAGGCTAACTTCAGAAATAAACAAATTTAAAATTACATTTGAGATTTCAATACCAATGTTTTAATTATTGATAGAACATGTAAACAAAAAACTAATATTATGAAGTACAGTATTTGATTGACACTAATTTCACATTGAATATCCACAAAGGTAAAATTTTGGCAAATAAAGTAAATAAAATTTAAATGATTGAAACATATACAGATTTCATTTCTAACTGCAATGTGGTTAAATTAGAAATCATTTGCAGAAAGAATATAAAAAAGTCAAATGAAACCATGATCTAATAATGAATTAAGTATATTAAAGCAGATGTTCACTTAGTAGGATCAGTCTTACTAGGCATTTTAATAGTTATGTAAGAATATTGTGAATTTAATTTGCATTTTTTATGACTAGTCATTATACTTTTTACTTTATTATCATATCTGAGAGTCATCGAGTTTTAAGTTCATTTAGTGACATAGTAATTATTAAATAAAATATTTTTGAAAAATAAAATCTGGCTCATAAAATTTGACCCAATTTATTACATATACAATATACTTATATACCTTTTCATTCCATTTAATATGTTTTCCATACAAATGAAAAGTACACATTGAATACCTTTCATGATTATCCTGATGCCAAAAGGATTAGTTCATTAAATAGACATAAATTTTCTAATGATTATTTTATTAGAAGTAATCATTTTATTATAATTCTTCCATTTATTCTCTGAAGTTATCATAGAAATATTACATTACCCAAAGCCTTAAAGCAGGAATAGAATTTTAGCTAAAAAATAAACTTAGTTAAAAAATAAACTTACTAACAGTGTGAAGAGTGGAGAATTTTAACCACATTTGTAAGGTATGTTATAGGTGTTGAATGTATGTTTTGTTTTGTTTTTGTTTACTGAGACGTGTCAGTTAGATTAAAATAGCTAAATTAAGTATTCCAACAGGGGGAAAATACTGTAAACTATCATGGAAAATAATTTTGTGGGTTTCCAAATTTTATTTTCTTCTATTTTCTCTTCATATTCTAAACACCAGTCAAATCTTTTGCTTCAGATTTATTAGCACTGCTCCACTGCTAATCAATTTAAATTTGAATAGTCTTCCCATCTTTATTAAAAGCATGTTCTCAATTACATACTGAATTAAATAGGAGATAAGAAGATTCCAAGAGGTTGAAATTTATAGTTTCATTACGCTGAAAAATTAAACCTAAAAATGTGTAAAAATCCACATTAATCATTTAGTTTCAGCACATAAATGTAAATGGCTTGGAACTAAAATACACTTCTGACTGTAAGTACTAATTACTCCAAAACACTGCAAAAGCTTCATTAGATCCTATGTTTAATAGAAATAAGAAGCACAAGGGACCTGCACAAATCTGCCCAAATAAGAGGATTATAGCATTTAATAAGCATAAAATGGTCACCATAAAGCTTCCTTGAGAAGCTTTTCCTGAAACAAAATCAGAGAAGATCATCTTGAAAATTAAATTTGATATACAAATTGACAGTTGTTTTAACAAAGTGCAACTGATTTTTATGCAGCTGTCTTTCCCTAATACACAACAAATGAGTAACGGAAATGATAAGGAAACTATTGAAAATACCAATGGAACTCAGAATCTTTGTTTAACACACCAGCATTTGCAAATGACAGCATGTTTTCAACTTCTAATTTTATATAACTGATGTTATTAAATAGCAATTTTTAAGAAGTCATTTTGAGAAACAATACTTTTTTAAGGGGATTTTGTTATATATATGGAAACTATATTTCCAATTCTCTATGCACAGTGAGTCAGATAACGTGCTATATTAAGTGACAAATTGTAGAATCTGAATTTTGAATTTGGCTGGGAATAGTCTATACATTATCAGAAAACACACATTAAATTATACATGTTTAATTTAGAGAGTAATTCAACTGATAAAATATAAATTCTTATTAATACTTAATATATCATTCATATTGCAATGCTTTATAGCTGACATAAATACAATAATAGATATTTCTTTTTCTATCAGAGCGTATGTCTTTCTTTTTAATAAGCATCATGCTTTTTAAAAATGAAATTATCAATCATTTAGCACCTGCTTCTCAATTACTTAAACAAAATCTATGTAATTTCATTAAAAAATGTTGTCCACTGTGACTAAAGTCATCTTTTGGGGAAATGTAAGACTTTATTTTTATTATATATATCATTAAAATTCAAGAGCTTTATTGCTTTTTGGGAATTTTATGTAATTCCCTTGGGCAATAAAACTTAAGTAATTGGTGTTGGTAATAGATATATATGGGATTGTACAAGAAATAAACTATTTACAAAGGTAACATTGGCAATGCATATAGAATTTAGTTATTTTAAAAACATTCAAAATATAAAGCGTGAAAATATGTGCATATATGATTACACAACTGGTATAACTCTACATCATGTAAAACCGGAAAAATGAGAACTTATACTCCATTTATGTATGATGTGTCAAAATGCATTCTAATGTCATGTATAACTAGTTAGAACAAATAAAAAATATTTTAAAATCACATAATTACATAAATCTAATAAATTTTTAAGCAATTTGAAAGCATTAACTTTGGACTATTGGTTTATTGTATAGCTTATGGTATCCTGCCGGGATCCAGCCCCTGGCAAGTCCAGGGGTCCTTAAAAGGAGATGTAGAGTTGGCGCAATGGAGAGATGAGATGAACTCAATTACTGCATCAGATGGTCTCTCTCTTGAGTGAACATGAGGTTTATTTTTATATCTTTCCACAAGGAAATCCAGAACATTGTATTTTCATGAATCATCTAGGACATCAGCTCTATAGCTGTGTTTACTCTGTAACAAAAAACTTCATTTTTGTATATGTTTTTCAATTTTCCTTTTGGTGTCCTACATAATTTCTTTATTAACTATTTAACCTTGTACAGTCTAAAATTATACAGAGGTGAGAGACAAAGTGTCTGCATAAGTAAAGGTTATCATGCTAAATAAAGAAGAAAAAATACAGAATTCTATTTTTGTCTCCCACTGTGTCTATCAAGTGGTAGGTTTAATTTTTGTTTATATTCTCTTAGGCAATGTCTGCAAGGTAATTTCCTATGATATCTATTTAGCTGCTTGATTAGGTCATTTCTATTTTTCTTGTTTTTCAAACACCAGGGATGAAATCGTCCCAGTCTCTTAAGAAAGGGCAAGCTTTGTATGTCAACTCATTTACCATTAGTATTTACCACATGTCTGCCATTTTCATTATAAATTCCGGTATAGGGTAAAGAAAGGTCAGTGGGGGGTGGAAAAGTCATCTTGTTTACTTCAGCTCCTCTAAGGGGAAACCATAATCCTCCAATTTTGTAAACCACGTATGATGGTCCCTGGATAGTAGGAACCACTCCCTTATGGGAATTTCTATTTTTAAATAATCTTAAAGTTTTTGGTTTAGGTGGAGAAGTTATTATTATGGAGTCCTTAATTCTTGTTAATGAAGCCTTTCCATAAACTGTTTGCCTTCACTATTTTAGTAGAATTAGTCTTGTTTTTGTAAGGCAAGTCAGGACATAATTGTGTACACTTGATATTCTTGTAATTTTTTTTTTCATCAAAGACAGGATTTTAGTAAAATCAACCTCAAATGGAAAAATGTCAATTCATAAACCTCTGGAAATTAAATACACATACTAAACATATGCATGTATATATTCATGTATTTGTCTCTCTCACGCATACATTTATTTATTTATTTGATTTATCTATTCTACTTAGGTATACCTGACAGCAGAATGAATTTTGATTCATTGTACACAAATGGAGCACAACTTTTTATTTCTCTGGTTGTACATGATTTAGAGTTGCACCATATGTGCACTCACACATGAACCTAGGGCAATGATGTCCATCTCATTTCACTATCTTTTCTCCCCCATGTCCCCTCCTTTCCCCTCCCTCCCCTTTTGACCAAAGTTTCTCTATTCTTCCCATGCCCCCTTCCCCATTATGGATCAGAATCCACTTATCAGAGAAAACATTTGGCCTTTGTTTTTTGGGGATTGGTTTACTTCACTTAGCATAATATTCTGCAACTCCATCCATTTATCTGTGTATGCATACATTTATTGTGTGTATTTAATTCTAGAGGTTTATGAATTGATATTTTTTCCATTTGAGGTTGATTCTACTAAAATCCTAAATATATGTATGCATAAATATATTCAGAAATTTTTCTATATATACATATCAATATATGTGTATGGGTATCTATATAATATGCTAGTGAATATTGTCTTATGAATTTTTAAATAATTGGAAAAAATAAATTATTCCAGAGTAATTAAGGGAAAATCATTTGCTTAGTATAATCAAAATGTCTTAGAATACCATTTCTCTTCTTAATGGATCTGAATAGTTATAATTTATTCCTGGATCTTTGTGTCCCAGCTTACAAGTAAGAATCAGTGTGTGTGTGTATGCATGTTTGTGTGTGTGTGTGTGTGTGTGTGTGCATGTGCATACCTGCATTTATGTTTCAGATTCAAATTTCAGTTTTGAAACTGGGGCAAGATCTATCCATAAGTCACATTAAAAATAAAGTGAATGTAAACCAAAAATTAAAGCCTTTTTAATAAGAAAATATAATAACATCTGGAAAAAAGTGAATGTAAAAAATAAAAAGGTTGAGTGTCTAAAGTAGAGGTGATCAACCACTACCATCAGAATCACCTAGGATACTTAAAAATCCAAAGGTTTAAGTGACCCCAGCCTACACCAACAGAAAACTTAGAATGGAACCACCATTTGACCCAGCTATCCCACTCCTTGATATTTACACTAAGGATTTAAAATCAGCATAATAAAGTGACCCAGCCCTATTAGTGTTTATGGCACCTGAATTCACAATAGCTAAACTATGGAACAAACCTAGGTGTCTTCAACATATGAATGGATGAATAAAATGTGGCATATATACACTTATTTACTGAGTAAGGAATCTTACTCAACCATAAGGAAGAATGAAATCATGGCATTTGCAGGTAAATGGATGGAGCTGGAGAAAATCATGCTGAGTGAAATGAGTCAATCCCAAAGAACCAAAGTCTGAATATTTTCTCTGATATGTGGATACTAATTTACAATAAGAGGATATGGGGCTAGGGAAGAATAGAGGCACTTTGGATTAGATAGAGGTGAGTGAAGGGAGGGGAGGAGGTATGGAGTTAGGAACGATAGTATTATTAATTGGATATTATTATGCTATGTGCATATATGATTACATGACCTATGTACCTCTACATCATGTACAACCAAAAGAATGAGAAGTTATGCTCCATTTATGTATGATGTGTCAAAATGCATATTACTGTCACATATAACTAATCATAACAAACAAAAAATAAAATAATTAATAGAGATTCTGTATATTAACTATAATCAATACAAAAAGAAATTAAGAAGAAACCATATTTAAAATAGCATCAAAAACAAAACAAAAACAAATTTAGGAGAAAATTTAACCAAAGAGATAAAAGGTATGTTGATCAAAAATTACAAAACATTTATGTAAGACATTGAAGAAGACACCAGGAAAGAAAAAAATATTCTATGTTCATAGATGGGAGCAAGAGATATTTTTAAAGTGTTTGTATTACCCTAAGTAATCTATAGAGTCACTATATTTCTTATAAAAAAAAAACAATGATAATCTTCAGAGAAGTAGAATAAAAAAAATCTTAAAATTCACAGGGAACCACACACATACATAGAAAATGAGTATATGAAATAATCCTGAGCAAAAAGAACAAACCTAGAAGCATCACAATCCCTGATTTCCAAATCTAACATAAAGCTATTGTAATAAAATGCCATGGTACTGGCATTAAAAACAGATACATCAATCAATGAAACAGGATACTAAACCCAGAAATAAACTCATGCATGTATAGTCAATTGGGATTTTATAATTGTGCTTTGAACACACACTGATGAAAAGACAGTTCCTTCAATAAATTATGTTAGGAAAATTGGATATCTACACGCAGAGCAATGAAACTGAACCCTTACTTCACACTACATACGAAAACCAATTCAAAATCAAGAAGAGACTTAAACATAATACCTAAATGATGAAGCTGTTTAGAAGAAAACATAAAGGAAATGTTTTTTGACATTGGCCTGGAAAACAGTTTCTTGAATATGACCCCCAAAAGTAGGTACAGGCAACAGAAGCAAAAACAAACCAACAGAGACTGAAGAAAAATTTAAAAATGCTTCTTCATAGTAAAAGATACAGAAATCTGAAGTGACAACCTGTGGATTAGGATAAAATGTTTATTAACCATATATCTTATCAATTGGCTAATATCCAAAATATGTTAGGAACTAAAAAAAAATCAATAGCAAGAAAACAAATATCCTAACTTAAAAATGAGCAATGAATCCTAAAACACGTATGTCAAAGAATAGATATGAATAACCTATAAATGTATGGAAATAATGTTCAAAATTTCTAACCATCAGGAAAATGGAAATGAAAACTTCAATGAGATGTTAACTCAGACCTGTTAAAATGTCTACATTCAAAAAGATAAATGATAGAAATTGTTGGCTAGGATATAAAGTCAAGAAAATGCTTTTACATTGTGGAAATGTAAATTAATACAGAAATTTTGGAAAACAGTATGGAGCTGCCACAAGAAACTAAAATCACAACTACCATATGATTCAATCATCACACTTATGACTATGTATCCAAAGAAACTGAAATTGGCATGGTGAAGAGATGTCCTTTGTCCCACATTCATTGCAGAAATGGCCACAATAGCCAAGATATGGAAAAAATACTACATGTCCATCAACAGATGAATGGATAAGGAAACATGGTATGAATGCAAAATGGAACACTACATTATATTAATGCCAAGGAAATTTTGTCATCTCTGATAACAGGTGGAATTAAAGAATACTATTCTAAGTGAAATAATTGAGGTACTAAATTTCAAATACTGTGTGATTTCACTTATATGTGGAAACTAAAAAATCAATCTCATAGGAACAGAGAAACTGATGGTTAGAAGAGGCTGAGGATAAAGTGAAAAGCATGCAGAAAACAATGATAATCAACAGTGGAAAATTTCAATTAGAATGAAGGAACAAACGTTAATGATCTAGTCTACACTTCATGCTGATCACAGTTTATAATAACGTATACTTCAAAATCACTAAAATGGATTTTAAACATTCCCTACACACAAAGATAAGTTGATGATGTTATGACTATGTTAATTATCTTGACTGAATATTTCTATATTATACTTTATAAATATGCACAATTATTGTCAGTTAAAATGCATCATATTGAAAAATAGCTGAACATCAAATTTATGCTGATTTTCTAAAGAGATATTTTCAAAAATATTAGAAATACTAAAATGGAAAAAAAGATATAGTTGAAACAAAGAGTTCAAAGAATATAAAGTTCCTATTTAACTGAAGACTTTAAATTCTTTGGAGTGCTAATAATTAGGGAAAAATGAAAGTTCAATATTGTTCTGACTTTAGGCTTTCCTTTATTTCTATTACACTACGATTTTGCATTAGTATTACTATACTGATGGGAAGAAAATGAACTCTTCAGACTTTGATTAATCAAATATATCAAAGCACAGGATATTGGGAGGATTCATGTAGTCCAAGTAGTGAGTGAATGTTGATGGCTCCTAGAGAACTGAAAGAAAACATTGTGGGAAATATGATAAAACATACTGATTTACATTTTTACAAAGTCACAACACTTAGATGGTAGGGATTCCTCTGGGTCACAGTAAATTGTATAAAGATCTAATAAGATTACCAAGTCGGTATTGGAATTAGTTCAAAGTATGTATTTGCAAATGACAAAGAGAGGAAGGATAATAAAAAGATAAACAGATAAAGGGAGAGAAAAAAAGAAAGTGTCTCAAGGTGAACTTTTCTTACTGTGTGTGTTGATGTAAAGAAAAATAGGAGTTCTTGTAAATAGTGAGTTATTAGAAACATTTCTTAAGCATTGCTGCTAGTAATGCACTAATTTGTGTAATGGGAATTGCAAAGGAATTCAAGTAAATTATTTCTTTAATTCAGATAATGCAAATATTTTAAGCTTGAGATTGATTTTGAAATAAATTATTCTGTTACAACTCTTTTTAAATTAGAGCATTGATTGTTATGTATCAAAGTTAATGTGACGAGCTCTTTCATTTAGATGATATTGATGCAATTATGTAAGTTCATTGATTTCAAATTCAGTAGAATCAAAGGCAGTGTGAGCTTTGTGTTTATACTTATTTGGAATAGCATAGAACTATATATTAGAGAAGTTTCAGTTTAAATTAAACTATTTTCACACATGAATAATATGAAAAGACAATGAATATTTTTGGTTTTGGCTATATTTGTGGGAACAGATTTCAAAACGACTTATTAATCTTATTATTATAACAATACATCAAAATAAAATAAAATCCAAAAGTGTGAGAAAATTTCTTAATGAGAAAGTGCAATTGGGCTATATTGTTTGTATGGATTATTTTAAACTCTGATTTGTTCTTTAAACATATCTTTGAACAATCAATATATCTATTCACTCAAATATTCATTGTTCAACAACTACATTAGGAATTCTGGCAGATAATGTGACTACAAAGCCTTTTTTTCAATTCTTTTCTTGAGAAACTTTTAGACTAAAGGGATAAAATAAAGATAATTTTAACCTAATGTCCTATTTTATGAAACCTTACATATAATGCTATACAGAAATATAAGAAAAGTGAGTCTCTAAATATTTAGACTTCGAGAATTCAATTTTTTTCACAGATGATAAAATTGTAATAAGTGGAATAATAAAATTAATATAAGTACATAATAAAAATTATTCTATATTTTAGAATCTATACATATGGCATATGAAATTCATATTTACAGGCTGTGAAGGAGATAAACATAGAAATCAGACAAAGTAATATTTTTTTCTTTGGGAACACATACCATTTATATACATATTTTTTGGTGCTTAGATCAAACCTTGGGCCTTACACATGCTGGGCAAATACTGTTCCACTGAGTTACATCCTTGGCCCACTGAGATGCATTTGAATCCCAGCTGTTTAAACTCAGGAAAAAAAAATTAATCACTAATAAGAGGGAAGTGGTAAAATCAAAATTGCTTGAAATAGTCACCCTTATCACTAGCTCTCCAGCTACAGGCTAAGACAACCACAAAGGGCTCTCAAAAAAGGCGTTAGTCAAACATATTTACAACAACTGGTGCTGTAATACATGACTTTGCAAGACCAGAAACAGAGCGTTCAGAATATGGAAAATAAAATTCCTAATATTGAGACCCAAAATATCTATAATCTAATGATTAGGGAAAGAGAAGGTCCATAGAAGTCATGGGTTAAGAATTCAATTGTGTTCAAAAGCAATTGTGTTCAATAAGCAGACTTTAGAAAAACTCATTAGGATCAATTATCTCACAGAAAAATGACTTTTCTAATTTGTCTCTAAATCAAAGATAAATCATCTTTTACTTTTTTGGGGGCGGGGTTGGCTCTAGTCTCAAAGTGCTAATAAAAATGTATCTATATATATTTACACTGTTTTAAAATTGTTTAATATCTTTAAATCCATCTATAAGCTTTAAGTAATGAGATAATATATTCTTATAGGTTACACTTACTGCGTTGTATTTCAAGGTCTTTAATAAAAATAAATATATAAACCATAGCACTGACCATAGAATGCTAATTAAAAATGAAAAATTATACTTTTACATGCAGTACAAATGTTTCCCAAATATTTGAGTAACTAGTGACAAAATAAATACCTACTTATGAATAAAATGCTTATTTTAAGGAAAGAGTTTTTTGCAAGAAGGGCAGTTTTTATTCAAGAAAACAACGCTAACAGAGTGTATCAAATATCGATCTTATACCAAGGATGAAAGGTGTATCTTCCAAATGTCTTATGGGAAGAGCATTTTATGTATTCACTAAGAAAATTTATTTCAGTATATCTTACAATATATTTATTTTTATTAGCATTGTTCAAAATCAAAGCTAATGTCTTCTATCTGGCAGCCTAATAGTCCAAATTCTAGTTGAAATTCGAAATTGTAAAATGTATGGTTTTGGAATTTAAAAGTTTCTGTTAAAATTCAGAACAGCCATTTATTTAGTGAGTGCTATTTGGTGAATATTCAAATAATTGTATTCATATTTCCTTGCCACGTGGTATTTCTGAACACAGAAGAATATAGCACAACTCTACTACCATGCTTTTGTTTGCTAAAACAGGTGAATATTAGCTCATTTTTTGTTCCTGGGGAAACTGTCAATGTAACCTATAGAACATGTTTCATAGGCTTCAGAACATACCTGAACTTATGTCTTCAAATACAGAAACAAGACCAGAAACTAGCCAAAGAAGCAACTTGACTAGGATCTATGCTGATTGCTTATGGAAAAGCGAGCTTACTGGTCAATGTTGATGTTCAAATATGAACTCCCAGAACCTAAATATTTGAGAAAAGATCAAATCATCCCAACATTTAGGTCTTACTTTTTTTCTTCAGCCTCACACATTTCCATATTTAAAGTTTAGCTCTTTAAATATCCACAGCAGAACAGAGCCTCTTCCTTTATAAATGGCACATATATTGATTCTTACTGTTCTTAAGTGTCTTGATTTCCACATATCCACTAATACAGAGAATATGAATACAACATTTCCTTATATTAAAGAAGCAATAAATCAGTATCAAGTATAAGAAATTTTGACGAATTATTATGTGATTATTCAGTAGTATAAGATCAATGAAACTCAAAACAATGAATGTATGCTTTATTTTCATTTTGAATATCAGCAAGCATTTTTTATATTATTTTTTATGTGTAGATGGACACAATACCTTTATTTTTATTTATTTGTTTGTATGTGGTGCTAAGGATCAAACCCAGTGCCTGACATGTGCTAGTCAAATCCTCTACCACTGAGCTACAACCTCAGTCCCTCAGTAAGCATTCTTTGCTTCATTTAAAATCTCTCGAAAGACCATATTTGATTAAGAATTTCTGATTTTTTTAAGAATTTTAAAAGAATTTCTGATTTTTTTTCTTTTTTTTTTTTTTTGGTACTGGGGATTTTTAACTCAGGGGTGCTTGACCACTGATCAACATCTCCAGCCCTATTTTGTGTTTTATTTAGGCTGGCTTTGATCTCACGATTCTCCCGTCTCAGCCTCCCTAAGTGCTGAGATTACAGGCATGCGCCACCGCGCCCAGCTCTGATTTGTTTTAAATTTACCAAATAATTATTTTTGCCTCATAGTTATTTTAATTTTAAAAGGATATAAACTCTATTGATAAGTGTTTGTAGCTTTTCCATTTCATTTTATAAAAATAATTCCTTATTGAAATTTCTTAAATACTTATCTTTTTAATCACATATTTCATATATCTCTTTAATCCATTTGGCATTTGTTTGGATGTCTATTGTAAGGCTGAAGTACAGCTTAGTATTTTTTTCCACATTCAATTGGGTTAGAGAATTCTTATAAAATATTTTGAGGAATTGTGAACTCAGAAGTGGGTATAATATTTTTTTTCCCCAATTAACTTCAAGCTTTTTGGACAAAACACACAGATATCATAAATATATACAACAGTTAATGAAGACCAAATGTGATCATTGTTGCTGTCACTATTTTTAATACTTACTACTACATGCTTCCTGTGATCTTAAGAATGGGAAGACCCATTATAAGTTTTTTTTTAAAAATAAGACATGAAAGCAAGAAGAAGCAAGTACACAACTTTTACATTTTTTTCAGGTGTTTGTCTGATAGCAGAATTAGGAGATTCTACAGATTAGAGTGGTATTGGAAGAAAAAAATCCTAAATTCGATTATGGACAGATTGTTTGATAAACTCATAAGAATTCTAAGAGATGTCCCAGAGCTTGGTGATCTTTGTAAGAATAGCGTTAGTGGCATGAATTAGTTGGAAGCCAGATTAAAATGAACTGAGGTAGAAAATAAGGAATAGAGATAATAAGCACATACAAAAGTTCATTAAAATTAAAATTAAATTCTAAAGAAAGTAAGAGCTTAAGTATAAACTGCAGAAGAATACAGGGTCAAGGGAATTGTTTTTTCTTAATAAGAGAAATAAGTTAGCATGCCATAGTATTGAAAGGAAGAGCGCAGTGTAAAAGGATAAAGGTTTATCCAGATTACCTGGGGGAAAACATTTAATCAGGTAGCTGAGAGGAAGAAGAAGATGTGAAAAAAGGAAGAGTTAAAGGAATTGGCTGTTTATAAAATCAAAGTAATTTCCTCTATTTAAACAGTAGAGGAAAGGCCTAGATAAATGCATGTTTGTTAATTTTATTGGTGCTTTGTTAAAGAGCTTTTGACAAAATGGCTTATGTCTTCTCCCTATAGTGGACATAGGAAGCTGCAAGGAGCTTGTTGTGACATTAAGAAAGTTTAAAATAGTGTTTAAGTAGAATTAGAGACTAACAAAAGAAATAGTAACATTGCTGATCTTAATAGAGAATCAATTGTGTCTGGAGACCAGAAATTCATAGTAATACCATTCTGAGGGACAATGTAAATGCCATCTGGACTGACTCAGCTATAATAGTGGTCTACTTTATGCTTTGACTTTGAATATAGCCCTGGCTGCTCTGCCACTGCAACTTATTTTTAAAATGGACATGTTTCTTTCTTTTCCTCTCTCCCTGCACCTCCCTCATATATCCCCCTCCTAATCTCAGGGGAAAAAGGTAAACCTTTCTTCCCTACCTCAGGCAGATTTATCTGTCCTTGAGTACACACCCACCATAGGAACAAGTAATTCGGACTTTGGGGATGATACTAGAAGATTTTAGAAATGACTATTCCTAAATTAACAGGTGAATTACAACTCCAACAGAGAACACTTGGAATGTAGCCTTTGAATCACCTCTTTTTTTTGCCCCCTGTGCCTGCTGATGGGGGAATCACAGCCTTTGGGATAGGAGTCCTTTGTATTTCTCCTTTGCTAGCAAAGCAATAAATCTTCTTTTTCTTTTTTCTCAAAACCATGTCCTCATTAATGGATTGGCATTGGCAACAAGGATCAGGCTTTCAGCAACACAGCTACTTTAGATAAACAAGAGAATGACACATGGTTCCAAAATTGAAATCTATAGGGCTGGTGAAATTAAATGATTTCGATTTAAATTTTATTGAAAAATATTGATAAAGATGCAATGAGTGTGGGTGATAGATAAGAGAGTTTAGCCTGCTGACCCAAAGGAATTTTAACATTTATTTCTTAAATACACAAATTACAATTTATGACAAAAATGATAAAAAAGATACTTGGCCATTGGAATAATTAAAACCACTGGAGAAGGAGAAAGATAATCTTGTTAAGGTTATCTATGCATGAAGGTATTTAGCCAAAATGTCCAGAAGCCCCTCAGGAGAAATTGAGAGAGAGTTTCTCCTCTTTAAGAAGGCCTGTGGCTAGTTAATATTGGTGTGATAACTTCATCTTTTATAATACACTCTTAACTTTTCCTTTGAGAGAAATCTTCAAAGAGGAAGCTGTGAATATATTGCTTTAATTAAGCCAATCTCTTCTATACATCTCTGGTCTTATATATTCTATGGAGAATCTCTGTAGTTTGAGCATGTTTAGAACATTTTTTATGGAATGATACTTTATAATTACATCACAGCATAAAATTGATTCTAGTGCTTATCAAATTTGTATCAAACACCTTCAGAGATAACATAGGCATTGAAAAAAGTAACAGTGAAATAATTCACATGGTACAGTGTGTGTATGAGAGTGTGAATTTTTGCAAAGTCACAGAGATGTCACTTGTGGCTGTCCCTAGTTTAACAATGCTGAAGTCCAGTACTAAAACAAATATTTGGTTATAGGTTAAATAGCTGGGGCACCTAAAAATTTAAAGTTTGAGATACCAATGGAGCACAATTAATATGTGAAAAAAGAAATAACCAAGTACCTTAAACTTTCAAGCCTTAGAAGAATGCAACATGCTGTGATTTTTTTCTGACAAAACTATTGCTTTGTCAGATATAGTGTGAACAGTTATGAAGCAGAGCATTGCTCCTGGTTAGGTGTTTTCCAGTTACTGTCAGTAATTCCCACCACTAGCCAGGAAGTTTGCCTAAATAATGCTCATTTTATTTATTTATTTATTTATGAACGATATCAGGAATTGAACGCAGGGGTGCTTAAAGACTGAGGCACATCCCAAGCCCTTTTTATTTTGAGACAGTGTCACGACAAGTTACTTAGGGTCTCACTAAGTTGCTGAGGCTGGTTTTGAACTTGTGCCCCTCTTGCCTCAGCTTCTTGAGCAACTAAGATTACAGGCATGTACCTGTGCAGGGTATCATGCTCATATTAGCAATAAAAAATATATTTCTTGTGCTATGAAAATTCAAACATTTTTTTCTACAATTATGGATAGTAGTGTTTATTGAAAATCCTACTTAAAAGTATAAAATTTGCTGAGGGAACAGAAGATTCTATAACAAAATCTCAAATATAAATAAACACAGAACAAGCTGCAAAATATCAACAAAATTCAGTTTCAGTTGAATTAAGAAATTTTATTTTATAGTGCTTCAAAAATAACTTCAGAAAACACAATGGTTGTGTAGGATAATTTCTTCTAAATAAAAGCAGCAAAAATGATTTAGCCTGATGCCTAGGGGAAAAATCCAACTTCCCTTGTCCTAATAAACAACAAAATAATTCAAGGTAAGGTAAAAAGTATGCCAGTACAAGCCAAAACAAGAGTGTATTGTGAAATGAGAATTCTCAGGGCTTGATGTGATATAAAATGGACTGGATAAAACAAATGAAACACCACACCAGCCTGGTTCACTATCTAAAGAGGAAAACAAAACAAAAAAAAAACTGTCAACAGTAAGGGAAAATGTCACCAAATGTCAGAGCTAGAACTCCTACAAAATAAAGCAAAACATTTTCCTAGAGATAAAGAATGCAGCACAAACCTATTGGAACTCTATAAATCAAATTCATGAAAAAGGGAGACCTCAATAGGCTAGAATGTCAACATTAATAAACAGAGTCAAATAGAACTACCACATTAGAGGAGTAATGAAAAAAGGAAGAGAAGTGAAACTATTATTTCTAGTTGTCAGCTTTTGCAGCAATTGTGTGTGGATTCTGGAAGATGATGGTGGGAAAAAAAAGTATAGGATGAAGAGAGGAGATCTTAGGAAAGTAATTGGATGTACTGAAAAGAATAGACAAAAAATAATTGGTCTGAAGGGTTACAATTGTGTTTCTAGCATGAGTAAATTAATAGCTACCATAAATCAAGCCTGGTTATATGCCAACAACTCTACTTGCCCCTTACAAAATGATTTCATCTTATCCTCATGACAGTCATTTTAGAAATTTGTTGCTATTTCCTTTTAGAGATGAGAAGATTAGATCTAAGGTATACATTAATTGACCAAAATCACATAGCGATTAAGTATCTGGATTGTGATTTAAGCCAACACACATCATTTTGATATATAATGGGCATATTCATTCTCTTATATTGTAACTATTTTGCTCACCTAATTACTTAGATAGCAAAATTGTGATTTTGTACTTGCAGAACATAAAATCATTGTCAATGATATCCCAATGTAAAACATGAGTATTTTTTTATATATCAAGTACATTTCCACATAAGATGATAAATCCATTTTAAAATTGTGTAAAATATGAATGGACTACTGGGATTTTTATCAAGTAATGAACTATAAAAGGTGAAGAGTTACCAATTGGTCAATTTGACCCCAGTATAAACTTATTTTGGTCCCTGCAGAATGACTGATGATTTAGTCATAAATGATTTGACCTCTGGGCAAGACTGTACTATTAACCAGTGAAACCTTAGAAAATATTTGACAAACATTAGGTTTTTGTTTTAGTTCAGCTGTTGCTAAGCTATTATTCTGACAATAATTAGTCAAAAGTTCAATCGCTTAAGGCAACTTCATAATGAAACCATGTCATCTGCACAGAGAGGGATAATTATTTTCTAATTTACGGTGTTAGGAAAGACTGCATCCAAATTATCTTAATCCAACTTATTTTCTTCCAAACATTGATCATATTCACAATATGGTCTTATGGGTGCTATCACTTATTATATAAAGTAATTCTAAATGGTGGCAAAGTAGGAAGGTATATCACCCTGAGGTAATGCTTCTCAGATCAAGTTGTTCATCACAGTCACTGGCAATAAATAAAAGCAAAATTACAGTTTTACTTACCACAATTCTGATTTTGCAAGCTATGAGGGGACTTGGCACATATTTGTTTTCAAGACTCTACTTGATTTGAGGCATAGATAATGAAAATTATTGTCCAAGGAGGATGTAGAATTTTTATATAAAATTAGGAAATGCTGCTTAATTAAACAAAACTAAAATAATGACAACAAAATTCCAAAGAGAATTCTTACATGCTACCTAAATTGAGATTTTAAAATGAAATTGCTCAAAATAATGGATAAGTGCATTTAGAGACTCTGTATTCTATATCTGTACTAGTATGTGCATATCATTCCTTCCTGCCCCAAACTATTTGAAATAGCAGAAAAATATGCATTGTGAATAATTCCACAAGAGTCTAGAAATACAAAGTAGATATCCTACTAAGCAACCTGGAAGTGCTCTGAGGGACTTTTCCTAAGAGTAGTGAGCAGAGCAATAATATGTGAGTAGGCTGGAGCAAAAGATTGATTCAGAAACACATTTTTTGATAATATATGAAGCGTTTGTACCTGTCCCTCTTAGAGAGAGACTTATTACATTTTATGCTCCTCTCTGTTTTATAATGTGAAAGTCCATCACTATTTGGGTGAAGAGGAAAATTTATAAGAGTTAAAATCCATATAATTCTTTGGGTCTAGAAAGAATGCTTGGAAGGTACCCAGGTATCTTCTAGTTGATACAAAGAATGAGGAACTTGAATATCCAAAATGTGAGCTGTTTCTATCTCTAGTTGCTCAGGTAAAAAATTTGGATATAAGATTTGATGAATCAATTTTCCTTACTTTCCCACACCAATTTATCAGACATTGTAGTTGTCTCTAAATGGATGGAGACATTGCATTTACATACTTCTCTTCATTACTAAGACTGAGATTGTATTTAATACAGGCATCATTTGCACCTGCTAGCCTCAGCATTTCTACTCTTTTTGAATGGAAATCTAACCTCTGCACAGCTCATATAATAACATTTTAAAAACATAAATCAGGTCCTGTTCTTAACTTGCTTCAATTCATGCCATAGTTATTTAAATTTGTAATAAAAATCAAACTCATTGCAATGGCATGAGAGACAACACGTATTTAGTTCTTCTCCTTTCTCTTATCTCCTGCCCTCCAATAGGAGAAAGCATTTTTGATATTTATTATATTTTACAGAACATAATTATTATGTAATAAACATGAATTGGTACTAAAGTACACAAACATAAAATTAATATTGTATGTAAGCCTGTTGATATCCGATAGCTTGAAAGAAAGGAGTTATATTTTTAAATCATGGATAGAATAGTTTAATATCTTAGATTTCAGAAAGTCATGCTAAGTGGTCAACTTTATTTTTCCCTATTTTTCTTGTTCCTTTTTACTTAATATTGTCTCTGTTTTACTTAATACTAGAAGTAAGAAAAGTTTTCATTTTCAACCTATACTAAAATATCCATCACTAGAGTAAATGTGAGCAAAGAAAAAAATAGAGAAATGCAATGGTAAAATGAATGAAAGCATTTACTCAGGAAATGCTCTACTCTTTTCCACTAAATAATATTTTTCTGGGATTATATATTGGCTTGAGCAAATGTAGTCTCATACTGAAAGAAACACATATTAGGAAATTAATATTCATATATTTTATCAAGTGAAATTTATTGAATCAATTCAAAATCCTTCAATTAAGAATTCAGGTGATCAATACTTAGTAGATGGTCTTTATGTTTTTGAGTGTACCTGAGAAATTGTTATGTGCATCAACATAAGTATATAAATTCTGAAACATATTATAATTATCTCAAAATATGTTAAAAACTGGAGGGAATATAATATTACTTTATGCACTATGTAGATAAGAATGTGTCACATTAAAAAGTAAAATTGTGTAATTTTATTTATCAAGTTTATTCTAGTTGAAATCTGAGTAAAGAATAAGACATTAAACAAAGGAGAACTACTTTAAAAGTAACCTACTCTGAAAATGAAATTAAATCTGAGAAAAGTCAAGTGGTCAATACAATTTTTTAACTCAAATTATTATATTGAAGGAAGAAAGCTCAGATATTTGGTGTTATTTAAAAATCATCTAGTGTCACATATGCTTGTGAGGCTTAGGGATTTTATTTGTCCATAGGTCACTAAATTGCTAACACACCTGAAATTTGATAAGTCTGACTAATCTGGCTTAAACTGCAGAATAGAGAAAACATTCTTCTTTGGTCGTGGTTATTATAGAATACTTAGTCGAATACATCAGCTAAGAAGAAAGGCTTACTAAGAAATAAAGCACAAATTGATGTTTATATCCTTTTCATTATTATGTGTAATTTGGCAAGGCAGAAAATCACAGTAAAGAACAGGGATAGAGAACATTTTTAGCCAAGGATTAACTAATCTAGGAAGCTTACATGGGTGGGGCAAATTACTAGTTTGTAAGAAATTACACAAATTAAGAATTTTCTTGGGAAGAATTAGGGACTGATCCTGATCATGACAGAATAGGCTGTAACAAAGTCAACACCTACTGAAAATACCTGTCAAAACTGAATCAAGCACATCAAGTCTCTATTTATAGATTGTAAATAGGGAAAGACCATTCAGCCAGCATTTGAAAAAATAAATTTTCTGAAAGGAGGAAGTAGGAAAAGAGTTACATATTCATACTTTTTTTTTTCTGTATAGATATTGAGATAGTCCCTCAATTCACAGAGGGGTATGGAAAGAATTCTAACATTCTGAAAGGAATAATGTTGGGTTAAATATATAGCAGTTGGTACTGGCAGCTGCTGGAGCCACGGGCAGCACTTGACACAGATACTGATGAGATAATTTAGAGAGACATTTCATGCACCTGAAGCTATGAATGGCACAAATTGGGGAAAGAGCCTATTTTATATACAAGCCAGAAACATTCTGGCACCGAAGGACATAGCACCTTTGGCATGAATATGGAGTTTCTAACTCTGGTCACCTTCTGCATGTCAGAAGTAAGCCTGCTTCTTCCTTCAATGAGGAGCCATTGCAACATGGAACCTGAGTAGGAGATGAGAAGGAGCAGGGCAAATTCACATTCCGACCCATCTCCAGGCATATGCACCTATACTTCTGTTGATCCCCAATAATAGTTGTGGACTTATTGGAAAAAATATGACTTTGTGTGATGTGTTTATGTACAGGTATATACAAACAGCAAGGCTAGAATTTATTCTAGTTTTCTTATTAAAAATTAATAAAATTTTACTCTGGTGAAATGACAACACAGACATTCTATCTAGATTACAAATATGCAAAGTTAGAAATTTTAGACTTCAGAAGTAACAAGAAGGTCATAAAATAAATAGTAAAACACATTCAGTCAATATCTATCACTACTGTTCCCACATAAATCTCTACTAATTTTAGACAAGCAAACTACAACTGTAGTTAGTAAAACCAATAAAAGACATCTACATGAAAGTAGTACATAGGGTAACAAGGGGATAAGGCCTAGTTTGATGTCTCTTGAGCAATTGCAACATAAATGGGTCGGGAAATTATGACAATAAAATCACTTTTAATCATTGCATTGTAGAGAAAAGGGAATTCAGATTTCCAAATTTGTAGAAAGCACTGGGCTTGCATATATTTCCTGGTGAAAATGTCCATACTTTCATCACCAAATTTTTGATTTATCTCTCCCACTAAAAGATTAGGAATCATTGAGCATTTGAAATAGGCTTGAACTGGAATTCAGGAAACAGACATTCTGGTTAAAGCAAATCAATTAACTTTTCTGGCCCTTAGAACTCAGATAAAAATAAGGAAGCTGAACTAAATGGTCACTGTGGAATATTTCCATTTTGGACAATCTGTGATTTTCTTCTTGATTTTTAATGACAATCAGTTTCTTGGCAATATCTTTACTCAAAATAGAAACATGACTAAATCCTTGTTCAGTAGCATATGTTTCTTTGTAGCTTCACTGATTTCTCAAAGGAAACAAGAATGGATTAATAGCTAACCTTGTGGAATAGAGATTTGGCATGACTTCTGGTAGTTATTCTTTAACAATCATCTTTTTTCCCCTGGAGCTGTGAACTTCCAGGTAATACTTTGAACATTTTGGAAACATACTAGCTGCTTCAAAGCTTTGGGTACCACTGTACTATTCTAGGGGACTATTAAACAGAGTAACCCCTCATTTAATTGGCATTGTTGAGAAAGAGCTTGATCCACATAGGTGAAATTAGTTCTGACTGCATAATCTTTTGGCTTTGGGATATGAGTTTTTGACTACAGTTCTGTCTCATTCCCTGGTTTGAAACTGCCTTTTGGATAATTATGGTTGTTTTCAAATATGCTAAACTAGCCAGGATCATTTGTTGGGAAGTTTTACTTGCCTTAAAGGAGTGTAGCATAATTTCAAAAGTGGTTTCAGTTGAAGCAAATAGACATAATGTTTATTTATTAATTCAGCAAAGTGTTTCCTGATTGCAAGAAAGGTTTTTTGCCTCTCAGAGGCCTAGAGCATTACTGTTATTTCAGGCTAAATCCCATCTACAAAAGGCCAGCTATGAGAAATTCTTTTTCCCTTTGAAAAAATGTGTAAAATAGATGGAACTTGAGAGCATTATATTAAGTGCAATAAGTCAAACTTAGAAAGTTAATAATCTTGTGTTTTCCTTCATGTGGAAACTAGAGAGAGAAAAAAAAGAGGTAGTGGAGGGGCAGAGGGGATCTCATGAAAATAGAAAGAAGACCAGGAGAGTACAAGGGGACCAGCAAGAGGATGGGGGAAAGGAGAGGTACTGGGCAATGAAATAGATCAAATTACATTATATTATGTGCATGTATAAATATATCAATTATAATGCTCCAATTTAAAAAAATTAAAAAATATATAAGAGAACTATTTTGTTTAGATCCAGAAATTAATGGGAAATTACCCTTTAATTGGTCATAGTAAGTAGCATTGCTTTATAATCTAGTAGCTCTAGCTTTCATACATATTTGCAGCAGTAGGAGTTGAAACACAGGTTTAAGAAATAATTAAGTTACTATGGAGTGGATCAGAAGTCCAGTAGGAAGTTATACCTACATTGTTGTTATCTGAAAAGCATTGAATAATGGCTTTGAAATCCACAGAGAACTTAAAAATGAATTTTATGAAGTTGTATGTATCTGAATATGAAGGAATGACATCAAGTAGAGCTTTTAGAGTTACCACTGAAGAAAAGGCCCTAACTTTTTTTCTTTAACATACATTCCAACCAAAACACATTTTAATCTAGGAAATAGTCTACCTGGATATATACCCAAAATTGATGATTTTAAAATTGAACAACTAATTGTGTTAGAAATTTTGCTAGAAAATTATTCACATAATAGAAAAGTAACTTTATAAAAATTAAATTATATCTTTAGGAAATGAGGACTACATCTGTACTAAAGGTATATATATGTACATATATATATACACACACATATATAAACACATACATATACATATACATATAAATTTTAACTTTTACTTTGGTAAAATAGGAAAATCTCTCAAAAATGTTAGATATTTAAAAGACTTCAATACTTCTAAAAAATCTATAAATGCAAATTTGAATGTGGAAGAAACTATGTTTTCAGACAAAACTCTGATATATGACTCCTTTAAAAAACTTTTGAACATTACTCAGAAATGATGATATTTTTAAGAAATATTTTAAAATCCCCATGTCTCCTTCTATAATAATGTATGTTTTTCTAGTAAACAAAATTTAAAAGATGTTTTAGTCATTTTTTTCTTTCTGTGACCAAAAGACCCAACAAGAACAATTTTAGAGGAGTAATAATTTATTTGGTGATCACAACTTCAGAGGTCTCAGTCCATAGATAGTTGGATATTGTTTGAGGTCGTGCCTCGTAGGTCTCCTCAACTACTTGGGGTCCTGAGAGACGAAAAGGGGTCTTCGGGGAAGACGAAGTGGGGCCTCATGGGACGAAGTTAGAGGTGACGGTCCACGGAGTCACTCCACCCAGACTCTGGGGGTAGGTAAGACTGCTCTGCCGGAAGGAGACGCAGAAGCCGTTTAATCCAGGAAGTACAGAGGCTTATATAGGGTCCTCGGACCAATCATGGCCCTGAGGTTACAACCAATGAGGAGAATGGGAAAAGAGGGAAGGGAGGGGTTGAAGGTATAGGGAGTGCTCCTACAGTTGGCTTCATTCCTCTGGGCCTAAAGTAAGGCACAACATTATGGCAGAAGTGTGTGGCAGAGGAAAGCAGTGCAGGACATCCCACCAGGAAACAGAAAGAAAGCTCTCTTCCACCAGCACAAAATGTAAATCCCAAAGGCATACCCTCAATAACCCAACTCTTCCCATAACACCCTACCTGCCTATAGTTAGTCCTTATCAGTGGATTAATGCAAAAATCAGGTTAAGGTTCGTATAATCCAATCACTTCACCTCTAAACTTTCTTGTATTGTCTCACACCTGAGATTTTAGGGGATTCATAATATCTAAACCATAATGGAAGAGAAATAAAATATCAGAAGTAATTGAATGTAGAGTTAGATTGCCATGGATTGACTCAGTGAGAGAGTTTGGTGAAAAAAAGAGGAACTGAGAACTACATCCTGAGAAGGTAAAATATGATGATGTATGGGTGGGAACTGACATTACATGTGTAGAAAGAATGGGAACGTAAATGGGGCAAAGCATAGATTTGTGTAAAAAAAATTAGGGGTAAAAGGTGAATAAATCCTATCAGTTTATACTAGAGAAGTAAAGTTATTTAGAGAATGTAAAAGACAACAGTTAATGTGTCTCATCACTACTTTTTAATGTTGGATAGATGTTATTTTTTAGGAAGATTAATCTTGGATTGATATTTTGACTATGAGAAAAGAAAAACAACCACAAGATAATACTAAATAAACAAAAGGAAAACATTTAGATAATTCTAATGCAAGAACATGGATTGCCTGTTCTACATGCACATATAATGGAAGGACAGAAGTGGCAAAGATTAGTGTTCAGACTAAGTCCAAGGCTATAAAGAGGCATATTGTGTAGAATTTGAAAAAAGAATTAACAAGACATAATTCACATTTGTTTGATGTTTAACAATGCCACTGATAAATACTGTTTTCCTGAAAATAAATTATTTTCAGTCTAAGTACTAAATAATTTTCCTCTTACTGATGAGTTTTATGCACATATATGAAATCTGTAAAATAGATAAGATCAAAAAGGATCCTCCTCAAAATATTTTAATTGAAATGACTAAAATACAGAATAAGGACTGAATTCTAAAAGCTGCAAGAAAAAAAAAGGCAACTCACATTTAAAAGTAAGCCAATTAGAAATTGTATTTATTTCTCAGCCCAGACTTCAAGCCAAGAGGGCTAGGAATATTATATATAAAGCCCTAAAATACAATGAATTCCAACCAGGATTTCCTTACCCAGCAATATTATCCTTAAAATTGAGAATGAACGAAAAACTACATTATAAGCTAAAATTAAAATAATCCATAACCACTAAGTTAGCACCACAAAATATATTCATTTCAATATTTTAGGCAGAACAAATGAAAAGTAAGTATCATAACCAGTGTATAAATAAATCTCAATAGAAGAATAGTCTATTAAAAAGAATCAAGTCTAAATGAAAAATCAGAAATAAGTCAAAATTTCATGGAAAAAAACTCTATAATAATACTGAATACAAATGATCTAAACTCCAAATAAAAGGCATAGATTGGTAGAATGGATCAAAAAGAAAGCCCAACCCTATGTTGTTCAAAAGGGACTCATCTTTCAGGCAAAGACATATGCAGACTAAAGATGAAAGCAAGGAAAGTGATATAGCATGTTAATAGAGACTGAGAGCAAGCAAGAGTAGTTAATCTCATATCTGATAAAGTAGACTTCAAGCCAAAATTAATTAGAAAATACAAAGAAGCTAACTTTGTTGTCTGGAACTAGTCAAGATTGATAACTGGTCAAGGTTAACATCCAATAACAAGATGTAAAAATTATAAATATGTATGACTCTAATGTGTGTGCTCCTATGTACATCAAACAAATTCCACTCAATATAAGAATCAAATAGACCTAAATAAAATAATACGGGATGATTTCAACATACCTTTCTCATCAACAGATCGGTCATCAAGACATAAACTATGTAAAGACACTTCAGAACTAAAAAAAAAGTATTATTAATAAAATGAATCTAACAGATACTTATATAATAGTACACCCATCAACAAGGTTTACTTTCTTTTTGGTTGCATATGGAATCTTCCAAAAAAGATTATATTTTAGGATGCATAGCAAGTCTTAGTAAATAAAAAGGAAGATTTAAGTTTTTAGTCATAATGGAATCAAATTTAAATCAATAACACAATAAAAACAAAAATAATCTCAGCACCTAGAGATTAAATAATAGACTTTCAAATGAGTAATGAACCATAAATGAAAACTGGGAAGAATAAAAGATTCCTAGGAAGAAATGAGAAAAGAGATATAACATATCTCTTGGAAAAAAGTATGAAGGTGGTTATAAGAGGAAAGATTGTGGCACTGATTATCAACATAAAAAAATAGAATAATCCCAAATGAAAAATCTGATTCTACTATTTCAGGCCCTAAATAAAGGAAAAACGAGTTAATTCCAAAATCAGTAGATGATAGGGAATAATTAAAATCAGAGCTTAAATTAATGAAATACAGAGCATAGCAGTTGATTCTTTAAAAATATAAATTAAATTGACAAATCTCAAACTAATGGAGAGAGAGACAGAGTGAGATAGAGAAGATGAACATCAACAAAACTATTGATGAAAAAAGAGATATCGCCACAGACACTCCTGAAATCCAGAGGATCATTAGAAATTATTTAGAAAAATTTATACTCCCATAAATAGAAAAACCTAGAAACATATGACCTACCATATTGAACTATTAAGATATGGAAAATCTAAACAGATCAATATCAAGCAATGAGATTGAAATTAAAAACCTTCTAAGAAAGACATGCTTAGGACTGAATTAATCTCAACCACATTCTACTAAAATTTGAAGGAAGAACTAATGCCTATCATCTTCAAATTATTCCATGAAATAGAGAATGTGAACATCTGGATTCATTCTGTGCAGCCGTATCAATCTGATATAAAAATCAGACAA
>CM053408.1:30778386-30809544 GCA_028644305.1 Xerus rutilus
GAGCGAGGCTCTTGCATGGGGCGGCAAGGCGCAGAGAGCTGCCAAAAAACTGGTTGGAAGCTGACACCCCGCTCCTTCTAGTCTCAGTTTCAGATAGCCGTAGCCCTGGGCCGAGGCCCGGGCTGCAACCGCGTTCCTGCGGCCGGCGCCGAAGGCACTCCTTCCAGCTACCGCTGCCTCCCGGTGGCCCTTGTTCACTCACCGAGCGAGACTCTTGCGTGGGTCGGCAAGGCGCAGAGAGCTGCCAAAAAACTGGTTGGAAGCTGGCACCCCGCTTCTTCCAGTCTCCGTTATAGATAGCCGTAGCCCTGGGCCGGGGCCCGGGCTGCAACCGCGTTCCTCCGGCTGGCTAAAAATATGATTTTAAGTACCCATTACTCAAAAGTTTCCTAGTAAGGTGAGTTTTAAAACATAAAACATTGTAAAAACTTTTAAAATAATTATTCTTTCAGAATTGAAAGTGCTACCATTTATTTTACTATTCAGACTTACTTTGTGCAAACTTTAGATGACCCAATATAGTACTTCCAGAATTGATTCATTAATGACTGAATTAATTATTACAAACAGGGTGTCTCACGCAATGTAACTCCGTTTTTAAAAATTATGTGACTGCATGGTGAAAGAGATATTTGCAAGATGGAATAATCAGGCTTCCTTTCTTTTTTCACACAAAGATTAGAATAAATGAGAACAAAGATTAGAAAGGACAAGTTTCTAGGAGAATTGCAAAGATAGGAAGACAGTGCCAGTGAGTCAGATTGTTAAATTCTCTGTGTGTGTGTGTTTATCACTGACACTATAAAGGAACAAATAGAACTTCTTTGAGCTTCAATGCTTGGATGCTCAGTTTACTTAGATTATTTCTACTACTTCAGTAAATACAAATAATCTAAATTAATTTAGTAAATCAACTTTGGTAAACTTTCTTACAAGATAAAATCTATGAAAGGCAAACTCATACCCATAGCTACTTATCAGGAATAAAATATTTCTTTCCTATATATAATATATATACAAATGATGTGTTAGACAGCTTTCCATCCTTGTGACTAAATGCCTGAGAACACTTTAAAGCCTGAAATGTTTATTTTGGCTCATTGTTTCAGAGGTTTTAGTTCATAACACCCAGTCACTTCAATCCATTACTTAAGGCCTTTGACAAGGCAGATCATCAGAGCAGGAAGTGACTGCTGGAGCAGAGCTGCTCACCTCATGGCAGCCAGGAAGTAGTGGAAGAAGGTCCTAGGGACAAGATATACCCTTCCAAAGCATGCCCCCATGATATGCTTCATCAATACTCCTACAATTTCCATCACCTCACATTAATGCCATCATATTATGAATCAATTAATAAATTAATCCACTGATGAGGCTAGAACCCAAGATCCAATCACCTTCTCTAAGGCCCCACCTCTGAACACTGCTGTACTGGGGACCAAGCTTTCACTCAACACGTAAGTTTTTAGGGGACATTCAAGATCTGAATCATAGCATAGTATTTCTCTATAATGAATGCCTAACGACAGAGCATATCTATTATATACTTAAGTTAATGTGACTTACCATCAAGATCTGAATCATAGCATAGTATTTCTCTATAATGAATGCCTAACTACAGAGCATATCTATTATATACTTAAGTTAATGTGACTTACCATCAAGTGATCAAATTGAGATATGCAAGCATTAATCCATATGTACTGGTAGCAAGAATCAGGATGAAGTGCCTATGTCCCCAAAAGGATCATTATACAAATATGTTTTTTATTACCAGGTAAATATACAGTATGCAATTTCTTACTCTCCATTCAACCTGCTGCTTTCTCTTCTGCTTTTCTATTTTGGTTGCAGCTGAAATAAAAAACAAAACATGTCCCCTTATTCAATTTTCCTTTCAGTCAATTCTGTCAAACTGAGAAGAGAAGAAAAACATGCAGCATGTTTTGATAAGTCTCCTTAGAATGGACATGACACCTGTCTAATTATAAGACATTGAGATGCAACAAAGTTCTTAAACAGACAGCCATCTTATCTGCCCTTGACAACCTTCTCCAGTCCTTTCCATCATACTGAGAATAAAGTAAAACTTCATGAATATTACCTCACTGATCAGGAATTTGCAAGATAAAGGCATAAGAAGCAAGCAGTTTTAAAAATTGCCTGATAAACTATAGAAGGGTCTTATTTGGAGATAAAGTGGTATTGAATGAACAATGATAGATTAAAAATTACATTTTCAAACATTGTTAATAACTCCTTTTTATCCATAAATAAGATAATCTATGATATATTTTAAAATAACTTGTGCAAAAGAGTACAGAAGTTTGTAACACATGGAAATGATTAATATTTGAAGAGATGAAAGGCTTATTGCATCAATTTGATCATTACACATCATAGATATGTATTGAATTTTCATACTGCAAGCCATAAAGATTTACAAATATAATTATATTTGTTATTATGTTCAATAACAAAAGAAGTACATACAAACAAACGAAGAAATACATAGAAAAATAAAAATAAATTATTGTTAATTTCCATTAAAGAGTGGTATATTTAAATATCCACCTATTAAACCCTAATAAATTTAGGGTTACTATTTAATGTTTATTTCATATTATTTGGTTGTATTTTTACATTTCTAATTATATTTCAAAGTAAAGTAGTTTAAGGAAATATATCTTTTCTTATAATATATGATTATATAAGTTATAGATTCACTTATATTTTATTCTTTTACCTTTTTGTGAATTTTCTTTGCTAATGATTGATTTTTTTTCATAATAATTTGAACTTAATATGTTCCTTAAAATATATGCCAAAATGCAAATAAGTTGAATCAAACATTTTAAACAAACTTTTAAAAATTAAGTGAATTTTAAAATGCACTCAAATTTTTCCTCTTATCTTTAAATAGTAAGAACAATACATTTTGATTGCTAGTGTTTGTCAAAGGTCTCCAATATCAAATTCATTTAATGCTGAAGAAATCCGCATTTCTCACACAATGTTTCTTTTTTTTTTTAAATATTCTTTTAGTTGTTGATAGACCTTTATTTTATGTGTTTGTATGTGGTGCTGAGAATCGAACCCAGTGCCTCACACATGCTAGGCAAGCGCTCTACCACTGAGCTACAACCCCAGTCCCCACAACGTTTCTTTAGTCAATACTGATTTCTTTCTCTCTCTCTCTTACATACAGGTTTAATAAAAATGATTACAGGACACAACATAGAAGAGATGGAGAAAATATCATGTTTTTCATAAATGTAAAGTGGAACTGAGGGTATTCAAAAGCCCATAGTATCCTAATATTTATTTGATAAATCCCATTAAAATACATTATGACTGTATTTCTGTTTCATCTAAATGGAGTATTACATTCTATTCTGCCTATGGAAATTTAATTATTTCATGCAGTTTAATGGAGTCTTATGGATATGTTTCTTCATTTTAGTACAAGCTGCTTTCTAATCTCATCCCCAAGGTGCCCAAAGGTCCACCCTATCCAGAGCTGTCTCTTGCAGAGCTTGCCATCATAGTGTTGCCACCACCAATTGCTCATACCAGAAACTTGGGTCATAAAAGTCTTTGATGTTTCCATTACTTTCTTCTACTTTTTAATTTTTTCAAGTGTTTTGTCTCTCTCACTAAAGCCTCATCTTATTCTTACATAACTCAATCTTCGACAGGCACAGCTGCAAGTCCTATCTTCTCTACAACTACTCTTGTATATTTTTCTTCCTCCACCAGTGTACAGACTATGTTTAACCTCTCTTTTGCTTTCTATTTTAATTAATAAATGATAATTGTATATATTTATGAGGTACAATGTAATGTTTTGATATATGTGGAGTCATCTAATTAGGCTGATTAACATATACAACACTTCACATATTTACTTTTTCTTCAGGGTAAGAATATTTAAAAATCCACCTTTTCAGCAATTTTGAAATATATAATATATTATTATTAACTCTCATAATCATGCTGTGCAATTGCAACACAACTTGCTCCTATCTATAAAAAATCTTACACACTTGGAGCAGTATCTCACCTGTGTGCACTGTGATCATTCCTTAGCCATTAGTTACCACCATTCTACTTTCTACTTCTATTAATCTGATTATTTTAGAGTCCACATGTGAGGACATGCATTATATGATTTCCTGTTTCGTTAATGTCCTCTAGACCTGTCATGTTAATTCGAATGACAGAATTGTTTTCTTTTGTAAGAATAGTACATAATTGTTTACATATACAACATTACTTTTATTTATTCATTTGTTTATGGACATTTATGTTTTTTCCAAGTTTTGGCTTCTATGATAGTGATGCAATGAACACTGGAGTAAAGATACCTTTTTGATACAAAGGTTTCAATTCCTTTGCATATATAGCCTGAATTGGGATGGCTAGATCATATGTTAGAATTTTGAGAAAACTCTATACTGTGTTTCAAAATGGTTGTATTAATTTATATTCTCATCAATGGTGTACAGGGTTTCCCTTTTCTCTGTATCCATTCCAAGACTTATTTCTCTCAGGCTTTTTGATAATAGCCATTCTAACAGGTGATAAGTTATTGTGGTCTTAATTTGTATTTTATTGGTGATTAGTGATGTTAAGCAGTTTTTCATATACTTTTGGCTTGTTTGTATGTTTTCCTTGAGAAATGTCTTTTTAGGACATTTGCTTCTTTTAGAAAGGGTGGTTTTCTTGGCTTTTAGAGGTTTGATTTCCTTATACATTTTGGAGATTAGTCTCTTATTCAGTATATGGTGTGCAAATATTTTCCCATTCTGCAGGTTGTCTCTGTTTCCTTTGCTGTATAGAACTTTTCAGTCTGAGGCATTTCCATTTGTCAGTCTTTTCTTTTTAAACCTATGTTTTGGAGATAATATCCAAATATTATTGTCATACCAATGTTATGGATATTTTCCCCTAAGTTTTCTTCTGTTAGTTTTATAGTTTCAGGTCTTAAAACACATCTTTAATCCATTTTGAGTTGCTTTTTCATAGCAGTGCCATAAAGTTCCAATTTAATTCTTCTGCGTGTGGCTGGTCAATTTTCCCAGCATCATTGACTGAAGAGACTATCTTTTCTCCATGCGTATTCTTAGCATCTCTGTTGAAATTCAAATGACTGTAGAAGAATGGGTTCATTTCTCGGTTATCTTGATTGATTTATTGTTTTTATATTAGTATCATGGAGCATTGATTAATATATTTTGGTAATATATTTTTAAAATAAAAATCTGATTTCACTATCTCTTCTTAAAATATTTCTATGTCATATTACAAATGTAAGTATTTTCACATATGTGAGAAATTTGAAATTTCTCACCATAGATTGTTCTCAAATCTCATCACAGCAGCTTCCTTTTTTTGGTTTAATTCTTAAAGCACCCATAGTCTCCAGAAAGGACATATAACTTCAGTCTCTTCCTTCCTTCTTGTCTTCTTTCCTTCCTTCCTTCTGTCTCCCTCTCTCCCTTGTTTTCTTCTTTCTCTTTTTTTATTTCTTTATTCTCTTCTATTCCTTCTTTTTTTGGTATTCTGTGTTTCCCAATAAAGATAGAAGATAACTGGAACTCATACATCTTTCATCAACTCCATAATTTCAAAACAAAAACAGATACATTTTCCACAAAATTGGAAAAAATATAGCCATTCTTTTTAAAAAATATGAATTATCTTAAAACATTTTAGCTTTGGTCTTCACGAAAGAGTATCTCACAATCAGGCTTTTATCTTTTTTACTTTAGAAACCTATTCTAGTTTCTATTTGTGAATGTCTTATTTATAGCAGAAATTTGAAAAAAGGAAAAATGATAACACCTTGAGCCTAGAGCCACTATTTTTTTAATAACAAAGTCTCTTCATTGACTTTGTAGTGTGAAACAACATTTTATTTCACACTAAAGAATAACAGATATAAGACAGATGAGAGATCAAATTCAGATAAGATTTTTCCCTCTTAATTTTTTTTAATTGCAGTTCTTGATAGTATGAATTTCATAACTGGTTGCTCAGCATAATGGTGTAATTCTGAAGCCAAGATTACAGTTGCAAATTTATGATAGTTCAGATAAATTTGCCTAGGCATACAGAATATAAAGTCATGGATGGGCTATCAACCTGTGGAGGGTCTTTGAATACAGGAAGAGATAACTGTTGTAGCAAAGGTAATGATACTCATAATAAGGCCATGACTTCAGTTTTCTACTATGTAGTGTGAAATAAGGTGACCATTCACTTGAAGTTGTGTGACAACCTGAAACAAAATTATCTTTTGCCCATTTAAAATATTGAAAGATTTCTCCATAATCTTCATATATTTTTCAACATTTATATAGTTTTATAAGGTTATATAGCAATGCATTTAAAAAGTTAAGTTACTAATAATCCAGCAATCCCACTTCTGGGTAGATGCCCAAAATAATGAAAAGTAGGGATTTAGACTAATGTTTGTATGCCAAGGTTCACAGAAGCATTATTCACAGTTGCCAAACTGATGAATGAATAAAATGTGTTTTATTTATATACAGTGGAATATTACTCAGTTTTAAAATGGAATGTCATTCTATTACATGCTACAACATGGACAAACTTCTAAAATGCTATGCTAAGGAGAATAAGCCTGAATAAAAAGCATTATATTATTTTCCTTCTATAAGGAAACTAGGATAGTCAAATTCATAAAAAGTATCATAGTGGTCACCATAGGCTGAGGCTGGCATAAAGAATTGGAAATACTGACTAATGGAAACAGTTTTAGTTTGGGTTGATGAACATATTTTAGAAATTGTGACAATTGTATAATGTTAATACACTAATACACTTAGTGTCACTTAAAATTTGTTATGTGTACTTTACCATAATAAATAAAAAGCTAAATAAAAGCAATTTTAATACAGAGGTCATTCTTGTTCTAGAAACTTCTATGCCTTTTTCAATTTTGTTCCCAATAACTTATAGAATAAATACACATTCCTCACACATGGACCCAATAAAGAGTCCTATTCGTTATATTTGATCTGCTTCAAATTGTCCATGACATACTTCCATGATTCCAGGCATTCTGACATATGTGTGGTTAGTTTTTGGTGGTTAATATTTCCTTAAACATTTCAAAGTCATGCTAAACCTAAGATATGGTACAATTTTATTGATTCCGGCCATAATACATATTTGAGACTGAATATTTTTCCAGTAATTTTTTTAATATCTAAGGTGATCATGAAATGTTTGTCCCTTGAGTTTTAATGAATGGTAGTAATTGTATCACCTGCTATACCAGTTTAGCATCAGGCTTTTCTAATAAATATTTTCAGACACTAAAACAACTTCCTTTCATAGAATCCAAAGGCTCACTCCAAGCTGAGGAAGAAAAGAATGGACCCTGAGATTTTTGGAGGAAATTTCCAAGTTAATATGTTCTTTCATTATAAGGAGATAGGGCAGAGAGAGTCAGTTCTAGCTTAAAAGAAAGAAGGATTAACAGGCAATAACATGTTACTCCATTCTTCTTGAAAACTAACTGTATCCTTCATCCACCTTTCAACAGGGAAGTGGCTCACCAGGTTTCTTATGGCAGAGGACCCTGGCCTCCTCCCAGAATCTCTCCTCTCCTACAACAAGTGGTAGTGGTCCAAGGCACAGTTGGCCTCTGCTATCATGTACATGTCACACTTTCTCTTGATCATGGGACTCTAGTTGTGAAAAGCCTGGAGCAGCTTATGTGACAAGCTCTCTGGCATCAGTGCCCTCTCATGATTATTCTCTTGATGTTCAGTGATTATTTGTTTCCTGGCTAGGAAGTGGCCACATCAGTCAGCTGGAGTTCCAGAGACCTGGTAGAAATGGCCACCCTTGTAAATGGGTACCATTCCAATTGGAGCTCACAGTTTTTCTGTGTTTGATGGAAGATGGTATAGGGGTTGCTTTCAATGGTTGCTTGTTCTTCATGAGAAGCAGCATGTTATTTCTCAAACTGCTTCCTTTTAACATCTTTCAGTCTTAATCTGGAGGAACCTGGTTAGTACTTTGTTTCCTCCTTTCTTCATCATGTTGGCAAATTTATCTGTGTCTGGATCTGCAAACACAGAGCTTGCTTTTGTTTCTCTTGCAGCTTTGACGAGCTCAGTCTTCTTATGACCATTGTCATATTTCAGCTCCTGGGTCAGCTCAGCCTCAGGCTTGAGGTAACATTCTTTGTCAATTTAAGAATTCCTGAATTTAGGACCATAGATGTCCCACTTAACTTGGGTTAGCCCTGGAAATGCCAGACAACATGCTGCACACCCAGTACCAGACCTGACCAGCCTCTCAGTCTTAGTGAGGAGTCAGTCCCTTTTGGAATCCTTATTGAAAAGTGAAGTGTGAAAAAAGGAAGTTCTAGCAGGCTGGCCTGTTTTTCCACAAGACTGGCACAATTTAAGCATGTCATGATCATTAAGACTTAAACTAAACTGGCACAGAGACAGGTCTATGATATTCTACTGAGGGGAAAAAAAATGCCATAAAGGAAAGCCATAATAAATAATGAGATAACCTCTACATTTTAATGGTAAGAGCTTAAAATTTCATTTCAAGAGGTCATGGATACAAACATGGAAGATTCTGTGGACATATTTGTATTTTGTCACACTCTAAAGAGAACTATGAAAATTAAGCTCATGTGAGGGTAAATAAGCATGGTCTTTGCATTCCAGAAAGTCTATAATATGATTAGAAAACAGTGCATGTGGAAGAATCTAGGCTGACAAAATGTGATAAGAATGTAGATAAAAAAAGTAAATTTTGTCATGCACTGTAGAAGATTCTCTGCATATAGATATAATTTTGCATTAGGCCTTGACTTATGAGGATGGCTCTCACAATTTCATCAGGACCAAAATAATTTGTACCATTTTCTTGGTTATAAAACTAACTTGGCGACTTCACTGCTGAAAGTAACAGTCTATAATCAGTTTAATGACAAAAATCATAATCTAAAATGTAAATTTGCTTTTTAAAGAAAAGATCAGATATTTGAATATTAGACCTGAAAATTTATTTCTCTTCACTGTATATTATGAGCACAAAAATAGGGAAAGAAGAGGAAGTAGCTCAGTGAATTAAAGGAAGATGGAAAAAGTTTCAGTATATAGCATTTCAATTGACATTGAAAATGTGTAGGAAAAAGCTTATGTCTCATAGCTAGACTTTAACAAAATAAGTGAGTAATGGACTTGGAGCTTATCTGGTAGGATATTTGGAGTAGTCCTCCAAGTTACAGCTTCAAAATAAACAGTGGAATAATGATGTATAAACAGTGCTATTCTTAAACAGTTTTAGGAATTTTTCTTGCACAAAATGTGAAAAAGATCATTTGACTTTCAAATATTAATTTCTCAATTGCATCCATTTCCTCAGCATCAGGAATGCTATTGTTGTGGCTATTATTACTGAAACATTTGTATTTTAGTCAAAAGCTTCAGTATCTGTTGCTGGTTGATAGTATGTTATTCCACACCTTGGTGTTTGATTTGATTTATATTTAAGATATATAATAAAATGTATCTTGCCTGTAAAGTAAATTTTAGATGTGAAAGGGCTTATTAAGACTTGAGTTGTTATCTTTTTGAGTTGTTAGGAGGTGATAAGGTATAATTGAAGGATTCATGCTATTCTTTAGTTCATGTTATATACTCAAGTAGTCTTCAAAATTAGATATATTTTCTGATAGTCTATAATTTTTTTTCCTAGAAAATGGCAGCAAATAGATGAAAATAAATAGGTAGAATTTGAGAGAATTAATTGCTACATCTTTACCTTCTGTATGTGCTTTTTTAAAAAAAAATCTGCCTGAGAATTATCCTGAGTTTAAAATATCTTCTGTCTTACTATATTAAAACAGAAATGTTAGTCATTTATTTTCTTACTTTTGCTGTATCAAAACATAAGTCTCAAATTTTATTTTCTGAAAATAAATATTTATTTGGTACTTACATTAAACATTGGCTCATGATTAGCTATATTTGAGAATCAGGCTAGAGGTGAGCTTAAAACCTTCTTAATATGTCTTCTTAGCTCCAATATTCAGGCTAAAGAATAGCAAACTGATTGAGACATGGCAGAAAGGATTAAGCAAGCTAGTGGAAATACGAGTCCTTTCCTCAAAGTTTGTGTGTATTATGTCATATCCACTCACATTTCACTGTCCAGAGAAAACTTATGTGCAATTTTGAGAATGGAGAAAATAGCCAGAATTTCTGTATAATTTACATGGAAACTGTAAGGGAGAAAATAAGATACAACACAGAAGTTGTATTCCTCACTTATCCAAAGTTATACTGTAGTTTAGTGCCCCAGAGCATAAAAATATCCCAAGAACCTAATAAATGAGTATTTTAAGAACTATATATGCACAAGGAAACATCTGGAATTATTTAGGTGTGCAACATAATTTTGTAATATTTTCAGTTTTCCCTTTCTTATTCATATTATGTTCATATTCTTACCCATACTTATTGGTTGATATTGAGATGTTATAATTTATATATGAGGTTCCCCCAAGAGCTCATGTGTGAGATAATGCAAGAAAGTTTAGAGGTAAAATGATTGGATTGGGTGTTAATGGAATCAGTGAATTAATCGCATGACTGAGATTAACTGGATAGTAACTGTAGGCAGGTAGGCTGTAGCTGGAGGAAGTGGGTCATCAAGAGCATATCTTTGGGGTACATAATTTGTCTCCAGCGAGTGGAACAATCTCTGCTTCCTGGTGCCATGTCCTGAGCTTTTTTACTCTGCCATGCTCCTGTGCCTTGATGAGAAGCCTCAACTTGGGCACAAAACAATACAGTCAGCTATCTATTACTGGAGACCTCGAAAACCATTAGCCCTGAATAAACTTTTCCTCTAAAATTATTCTTGTCACTTTTTTTTCTTTTATTGGTCATAGAGGTGAAAAAGCTGACTAAAACAAGATGTTTTTAATTCAAAACAAAAATCCAAAAATCACAGGGGCTGGAAGTGCTCAATATTAGAGCACTTCTCTAACTTGCATGGGGCACTATGTTCCATCCTTTGTACCTCCCCAACCAAAAAAATTACAATTTAAGTATTCACTTGATTTTTGAAAATTGATTCAAATATTTTTCAGATAAAGTGATTTTTATGTTCAAATTCTACACATTAAAACATTTCAAATCCATTGTGAGATATGGAAACTTATTTTCATAAATTATTGTGTGGCATTTCTACTCAGGTTATAGTTGAATCCTCATCTTATTTTACCTCATAAAATGTTTAGTATTTTTACATCATAGTGACACAAAACTAAATATACTTAATTTACCGATGAGGAAAATTTGAAATGTCAGCTTAAAAATGTGTAAAATAATATGTTTCAAAATTATGAAAGTAGTTGTGTCATTAAGGTTTCATGTTTTATTTGTATTCCCTGCCTTTTATACCTCTTCTCTGATGCAGACACTGAGTATCAAGACTGCATCTGTCCTTGATTTCCTGACTTCTTGTTTTCTATAAAAAAATATGCAAGAAAGTACAAAAGCATGAGGATATAAAAGATACTTCCTTCTCCTGGTTTTGTGCCTCCTTAGCAATTGCTTTTCCTCTCCCAGCAGTCACTGGCTTTAGTATCCAGATCCTAAATATATTGATCTAGCTACATTTACCATGGAGTTTAGACTTAATGAGTTATCTCAAGCACCTGGAATTGCCTCTAACACTTTACTTGTTTAATTGATCTAAACTTGGATTTATGACTGAAATGCCATAAGAAAGTCAAAGACTTGGGCATAAAGGACTATTGGAGTTGAAACACTCGAGTTCATTTATCATGTGTGACCTCCATACCATCCTCCATTACATCCCTAATAGGGCCTATAAGACACTCCATTCACTCAGACATTGATAAATACATTAGTGAAGGGAACACCAGAGCACTTGAAAATCTCTGTGGTAGTGATATTCCATGGGCTGAATATGACTATGGGGAAATGCTGCTATTAAGATGGCTTTTGTAATTTAGCAGAGATGATATGATCTTGGAGCAGTGAGGTTCAAGTTGTAGGACTTAATCATTATAGACAAGACATCACATTTTCATAATGAGCAGCAGGCACACAATACTGTCAGAATGTTTTGATCTATGGGGACTCTTACTAGTAGTTTGTTTCATTTAGTATCCCTAAAATAAAACAGATAGTCAGTCTACTGAAAGATTCATTGATCTAAATAATGGAAACAACTTCAGCTCCGTGGCTGGAAACTCAACTGGAGTTGTCAAAAGGAGAGTGACAATCTCTCACGTGTTTACGGCTTGAAACATTTTTATTGAGGAGGGAATTGAATCTCCTAAAAGTCTAAGTTCTATCACATGACATAGTATATTCTTTGAATTAATGATGAATATGTGGTGCTGTTCCTTCATGATCAAATACATGAGTCCAAGAAACAAACAATAAAAGGTGGATTGGTGACTTTCATTATTACTCCACATGAGTCCCTCAAAATTTTCATGTTGCCAGTCTTCCATGAAATTGAATTTTTATTCTAATACCTGGCTTCTTTTGAATGTCAAATCATTGTTCCTACAGGCAAATATTAGTATGATTATATCGGTTTCGATGATTACCAAAGGGAATCAGTTTTCTGCTATACAGTGGTGATGGGGAAAACATTTTTAGGCACAAGTGATTCTATGGAGTGTGTCTTAGTTTCTTCATGCCCAATAATAATTGTTAAAGACAGCCCAACAACTGCCAAAAAAAAAAAAAAAAAGCAAGACTACAGAGTACACTGACTTTTCTGGAATAAAATTTAGCATCATTGAAATTGGTAAAAATCCCAACACTAAGGCTATAGTTAGCATTAAAAGGGGCATGGAATGGATAAAAAAAAGTGTGGATTAGAAATAATAAAAACTACACATTCACAAAAAGTCATAGAATTGTAGCATTTACACATTTTGTCTTGTTAAATGTGTGTGTGTATATGAGAACTTTCTTTTCTTCTTATTTCCCCCTTATTGTTTTGCATAAAAATAATTGTTGAGATTAACTTACAATTGAGTCGTTATGTTAGAGGATACTAAAATTGAATACTAGATTTGAGGAGTAATTAACATCAATCCAAATTTGGGTAATGCAAATATTGAAATTTTGTGTACTCCTCTTTGGTGAGAGAGTTGTATTAGTCTGTTTTCTGTTGCTAAAACAAAATACCTGAAGCTGAGTAATCTAAAAAGAGGCCTTTTAGCTCATAGTTTTGCAGGCTGAAAGTCCAAGATCAGATAGTTCTATCTGTTCAATCATTATGAGGCCTCCTAACTATATCGCAACATGATGAAGTAGAAAGGTAGGCCAGCATTAATCCCTTCCAAGGATGGATCTCTCATGATCTAATTACCTTGCACAAGGCCCTAACACTTACATGTTCCACCACCTCAACATGGTACAATGGAACCAACCCTACAGCACCTGAACTTTCGGGGATACAGATGAACCATATCCAAACCATAGCAAGTAAAAACAATTTTAATTGTATTAAATGTTTCTGCTGCTGAATGGAAGTTCCTGTAGGAATAAGGCTTATTATGTATGAATGCTAATCACACATAGGAGTACATTCTGAGGCTAGGGTTTATATTTACAGTTTTGTCTTTGCCTACTGAATATGTTAGTTTCTACCATTAGGGGATACAAGAGGAATACTAGAAACCAAGAGGAAGAAGAAAAGACACAATGCTTCTCCTTGCTTTCATGTTTCTGTCATGGTCAGGGCACCAACTGGTTTTCATATCAGCAGAAGCAGCAAGTTACAGTTTGCACTTCCTCACAATGTTTTCAGTTTCAGTCTCATCCAGGAGTTTCAGTCAACTCCTTCTTGGAATTACTAGCAGCAACCAGTTAGCACACTGTCCTTGGGGTTATGTCTCAGCTTCTTAGGGCACCCAAATTTAAACTGGTAACAAAGAACGTATAGTGAGCATTAATCTGTAGATCATACATTGAGTAATGCTGACCTAAAGTAATTATGAACATGATTGGCTTTAGTACCATTTATTTCTTGTACTTAGATGTTGCAGGGATAAGGAGTTCATTTTTTCCTCTCTCTTTGATTCTTTTCTTTTATCAAATTTACATGCCAGCTGTTCTCCTCTTTCCCTGCCCCAGATGAAGGAGATTTAATGACTACATAGGATATCTTAGGTATCTCGCCTCTCAAATAGTCCCCAATGATGTTATCTAGGGAATAAAGGATGATTCATGTCATTGTGTCATTTTCCCCCACATTTTATCAGAACAGGCCTGTGTGAATAGTAGAATGTGGTGAAAATGATGTCATGTCACTTCTGAAAACTCATCATGGTTTCTTCCTTGTTCTCTTTAGATACCTCACTCTTGGGAAGGCCAGTTACCATACTATGAAGGCACTTTGGAGGAGTTCACTTGGCAAGGTCCTGAGGGTTTCAGACAATGTTGAGCGAGGAACTGAGGCATTCTGCCAAAATCATATGAATGAACCATCTTGAAAAAATATCCTACAGCCCCATCAAGTTTTCAGATAACTTCTGCTCCAGCCGATACCTTGACTGCAACATCATGAGAGACCCTCAGCTAATATTAGCCAACTAAGCTGCTCTTGTATTCTTGGCCTCCAGAAACTTTGGGAGTGCAGGAAATGTTTTCCTTTTTAGAATGGTGCAAAATGTCAAAATAATTTGTTACAGAGCAACAAATAGTGTGCTTTCTACCTAATAAAACTGAATTTTAGTTATCAGAGTATGTTCAGTAAGTTAACCAGTATGACAATGGGTAGCATTTGAGAATGTAAAGTGATTGTCTTTGCTCTAAATCTGTCTTAATTGTTCTCTGTAGTTACTCTTAGGAGGAATTTTTAGAGTGGTGAATCCAAAGAATAGGGATTTTCTCAAATTCTTAATTCCTCTGATCATGTTATTAAAAGCTTTAAGCATGCATTATGTGCAGCTCTTTGAAATTAATTACCTTATTTCTGTTTATTCAAGCCATAAAGATGAGGTCATGTTTTAAAAAATGAACATATTTAGGAGCAAAAATGTCATCTGGGAGCATATGCTACTGTAGGGTTTGATATCTTCTTTCTATTGGATTTGCATGTTTTGGTTGCAGCTTGAGTCAGTAACTTTTCTGCAAACTTTACTTTTAGCTAGGTGCAACGGCATACCACTATACTCCATCTACTGAGGAGGCTGAGGCAGGAGGATTCTTGAGCCCAGGAGTTTGGAAACAACATAGCAAGATATCATCTCAAGAAACAAAACTGAATTAACAAAAAATTATGTCCTCAAGATTTCTGCATTATGAATGATCATACTAAATTCTCTTCTCCAAGCTGAAGTGGTTTGGTTTACAATTCAGAGCTGTCTGATTTACATGTTTGCTTTCCTAATCTTTCCTGAAAATATTACCCACTTTGGTCACTGAGTGTTTTGATCAGCTTTATTGTTGCAGTAACCAAAAGAACTGACAAGAACAGTTTTTGGAGGAGGAAAAGTTTATTTGGCACTCATGATTACAGAGTTTTTTTTTTTTTGGTACTGAGGATTGAACTCAGTGGTACTCAACTACTGAGCCCCATCCCCAGCCCTATTTTGTATTTTATTTAGAGGTAGGGTCTCACTGATTTGCTTAGCACCTTGCTTTTGCTGAAGTTGGCTTTGAACTTTCGGTCCTCTTGCCTCATCTTCCCCAGCTGCTGGGATTGCAGGTGTGCGGCACCGTGCCTGGCCATTGTTCTTAATCTATAGATAGCCGGCTCTATTTCTCCAGCCTTACGTGAAGTAGAACCTCAAGGTAAACGAGTATGGTGAAAGAAAGTAGCATAAGACATGGCATCAGCAGGGAGAGGGAGAGAGAGCATGCTTTTCTCACCATGGACAAAATATATACCAGGAGAGTGGGAAGAAGGGAGGGAGGGAGAGAGGGAGAGAGAGAACGCTCTTCTCACCATGGACAAAATATAAACCCCAAAACATACCCTCAGTGACTCATCTCCTGTAGCCACACCATACCTGCCTACAGTTCCCACTCAGTTAACCCATATCAGTGGATTAATCCACTGATTAGGTTAAATCTCTCATAACTCAATTATTCCCTTCTAAATTTTCTTGCATTGTCTAATAGACAAGTTTTTGGGGACACTTCATATCTAAACCATAGCACTGAGCTATAGCACTTAACAAAATTTTATAACAAACAAGAAAGAAAAGTGTTTCTATAACAAGAATGATCAGAAAATTTTGTCCTTGAAAAGAATTACCAAGCATAGATTTTTTTACTTCTTTGATCTCATTAAAAGCACTAAGGCTTTCCATCCTCACTTCCTCTCAAGGTCTGTATATGGAAATGATAGAATTAATTTCTGGAGCATGAATACGTAGAGTGACCCAAGACACATTTATATGATTATCTTTTTCTCTATTTACTATGGATACCATATTTGGAGAAAAAATTGTGCTCAATACTATAACAAATTAGTAACTTTACACATTTGCTCAACAGATATTTACTGCATTAAATCTTTACATTTCCTATAACATGAACAACATTTGCTTTACATAACAAAAATCATATATTATAGGAATTTTTTACAACAGAAGGAATAAGGTATAATTCCAAATAACTAGTGGTATCACTACATTTTAGTATTTGATTTAATATATTTGGATAAATTATGGTTATAAGATCATTACAAATGTCTAATAAAATAATAAATTGTTAAGAACAAATATGGTCAAAGTCAATATTTTGTTAAGAGAGCTAATTGTTGTGGGATATAGCCAATATTCTAGCTTTCAATAATGTCAGTTTGAAAAAAAAAGAATTATCTTTTTTCTTTCTTCCTCTATCTCCCATGCTTTGTCTTTCTTTTTCTCTTCAATTTTTTTCTCCTCTTTTCCTGTCTGTCTGAGGTTTTTCTCTTAGTCCAAACATCCTAAAATACTAATGTTGAAAAACTGTCATTCTTATACCAAATTTGCATTGCATATATGAATTTCCTTTAAAAAGGAGAAAAATCTGAGATTGACATGGAAAAAGTGGTTGGCAGAAAGGGAGAACATTACCTTTAAGTGTAGTCTTGAAAATTATGTTATAGAAAAATAAATAATTATGAAGGAAAAGAATGAAATACTGTATTGTAGCTAGACCTATATCTCAAATCCACAAATACAAAGAACCCCAGTATACATAAACAGATTTCCACTTAAAGATTGAGGTAGGAGAGGCCCCTATTTTATGTGCTTTAACAAAACTAAATATGAAGACTGCCAGGGAAAGAAGAAATAAACCTATCTTCACTCGTTTAGGAAGAAACACTGCTTAAATTAGCAGTCAGTCACATAAGAGGAAGTAAAAAAGAGTTCTACATCCACTTTCATTGTTGCTCTTATTACTGGGAATTGAATTCAGGGCCACTTAACAACTGAGGTACAACCTCAGTCTTTATAATTTATTTTGAGACAAGTTTTTGCCCAGTTGCTCTAGCTGGCTTTGAACTTACAATCCTATTGCCTCAGCCTCTTGAGTCTCTGGGATTACTGGTATGCACCGCCACGTCTAACTCTACGTACATGTTGATATTCCCCTAACATGCATTGAATGACCAAAAAAGAGTAAATTTGGCTGTACATTGTTATTGCTAAACTTGACTTCATGGTCATTTATTTTTTTCATTCCTTGTTACATGACTAACAGTGAAATATGTTGAAGTTTTCTAGGTTTCAAACTATAGGTTAGAATTTTCCGAATGAATCTCTCCTAGTGCCTTTCACTTGTTAATTTATGAATGTTCTAATTATTTTTCTGAAGAGAACCAAGTTGCACAGTAATCAATAAACTGACAGTTTCCATAAGTTTTAGTATTTACACTTGAATTGTAACTCTTTCTAGAGGTTCTTCCATTGAACTTTAATAAAGATATTTAAAAACCTAGAAAAGTAGCTCTTAATAAATTTGCTTTTCAGTTTTAAGGATTCACTTACACTTTTCAGTTGTAAGAATTCACTTGGGGAAATTCTGGGTAAATTATAGCAGAAATATATTTTGGGGATCATGAACCATCATTCGGTACTCTGGAGATATTATTTTGGAAAGGTTATTCAATATAAAAAGTTCCCTTGAGAGTCAAATGAACCTGGGCTGAAATTCTAACTCCAACACTTAATACTTTGTGAAGTGGATCAAATTATTCAATCATTTTCAACTTCAATCTCATCATGTGCAAATTGGGATTAATACCTATCCCTCAGATTTGTTTTGGAGAGTGGTAATAGTAAATGTCAAGTACTTGACATAAATAACATGTAGAAGAAAAAAAAGATGCCTTCTTTTAACTATACTAACTCAAAACAATTTCTAAGATAATATACACATATTTGTCTCTGTAAAATAAAAAGATAATAAGAAAATAAACATTTTTTAAATGATCAAATAAATATGTTGACATAAGGTTTTTTTACTGGGTTTTTTGGTCTGAGCATCATTGCTACCTCTACGGATGCTGCTTGGTTATCAAAAGACCCTTTTAGTTGAAGTAGGAGGATGGCAATTTCAAGACCAGGAAGCCTGAGCAATTGAGAAGACACTGTCTCAAAACAAAATTTAAAAATTGGTCTTAGGAGATAACTCAGTGGTAGAGTGCTATCCTAGTATGTTCTGGGCCCTGGGTTCAATACTGCCAAAACCCAAAAACAAACCATTTATTTGCTGTTAAAAAAATTATTTTAATTACTTTTACATGGCTTAATAATTTATTCTTTCCTTTAATTGACCTGTATTTAAAAAAATATGTTTTTCTTCCAGTAGCTTGGGAGGCTGAGCCAGGAGGATTGTGATTTCAAAGACAGCTTCAGCAAAAGTGAGGTGCTAGGAGCTAAGCAACTCAGTGAGACCCTGTCTCTAAATAAAATACAAAGTAGGGTAGGGACATGCGGGGTTTGCAGTCTGTTCTGAGCCAGCGGGTCGAAGGGGCACATCCACATTCACCTAGCAGTGGAAGTTGGGAAGAGTTGGAGACGACTAGCCGCCTGTTCCCAGCCCTTCGCCACCGCAAGACAATCAGACATGCTGGGGAGTCCAGTCAGAGCAGGTACCCGTTTATTTGCAGAACAAGCATTCAACTTATAGGGCCATTTGGCCAATCAGAGACAATGCACATAGGCAACAGCTGTTCATGTGGCCAGGCAGTAAGCCCCCTGAATTCTGTCCATAAGCTGTACGTTTGTTCATGGAACCAACAGTAAACTAATCACATAGTTCCTCCTTCCTTTGTGCCTTTCCCATTTACACACAATGGCTAGTCATAAGGGCGTAGCATAGAGCTAGCTCCCCACAGGATGTGGCTCAGGGGCTGAGTGCCCCTGAGTTCAATCCCCAGCAGAAATAAAAAAAAAAAGAAAATATGTTTTTTATCAACCTTTTTAATTCCCTATCTTAAAGAAAACAAAATAATAAAATGAATCAATAAAAACACATAAGAACTTTTAAATACCTATTAAAACATGTATCTCTAAGACACTTACATGTAAAAAAGGAGGTTTTGAATGCTTGTCCATGGGATAACAGAGAAGATATTTACAATGATGTGACATCCAGGGCTGGGTTCCTGAGTTGAGAATTCCTCAAAAGAATGGTCAGATTGCCAGAGGTAAAACACTCTTTGACATATGCCCAAGTTTAAATATTATGTGCTTGAGAAAGGAGGAGAATTACTGAAAATATTATGTGCTTGAGAAAGGAGGCAATTACTGAAAGTAAATTCCAACTGTTCCTCTACTTGGCATGTACATATTTGGAACAGATATCAAATGAATTCTTTCTCTCCTTCATAGCAAGGGTAAGGTTGATACTTTCTGCTCAGATTCAAAATTGGCCCTGTAAAAGATGTAAAGATAGGGGCTGGGATTATGGCACTGGGTTCGATCCTCAGCACCACATAAAAATAAAATAAAGATATTCTGTCACCTACAACTAAAAAATAAACATTTAAAAAAAAAAGATGTAAAGATATTGTTCAGGCCGGGAGCAGTGGTGCATGCCCTTAATCCCAGCGGCTAGGGAGGCTAAGACAGGAGGACCATGAGTTCAAAGCCAGCCTCATCAAAAGGCTGAGGTGCTATGCAACTCAGTGAGACCCTGTTTCTAAATAAAAAAAATACAAAATAGAGCCGGGGATGTGGCTAAGTGGTGGAGTGCCCCTGGAGTGCCCCTGAGTTCAATTCCTGGTATCCTCCTCCTCAACCCCTCCCCCCAAACATTTGTTCATGTGGACTAATTTAGTAAATCTCAAATATTTTCCCTTGGCCAAATACACAAATACATCTCTTAAAATGTGTGCGTGTGTGTGTGTGAGTGTGTGAATCAAAATTCCCACTTTTCACACCAGAATCAAAGTGGAATATTTGCCTAACTCACACAGAAAGTCAACAAAGTTTAATTGGTGGCATATATATTGCATCTTATATCTCATAAACTGCTCATACATATTCTTGTAACTTTGAGGAAGGCCATTTAGCAAAAAAGTTCCAACATTTAAAATGAAAGGATCATTTTCTATAATAAGTTTGCTTCAAGGATTTCATACCACATATTATACTCACAAACATTGTGGAATGAAGTATGTACTATGAAAACTTTAAATAGATGAAATGTTTATCAGTATAAAGAATGTTAACTAAATAAATCAGTGCAAAGGTGTATAATGCAGGAATTTTAAAATTAAGTATCTCAATATGATTGTTGAGTAAAGATTCCCAAGAAAAATTATTGAGATAAAATATCCAAATAAGAGAATGTACAGTGTGAATTTTCTACATAAATATGCTTTTAGATAAGAATTTCTGTAACCATGATTTAGAACTAAATGTCTCATTGGAAGAGTCTACATGTAAATAGATACAAAAGAAACCATAATTAATGGTTGGACAGAGTGATTAAAATAATTAACTTCATATTTCATATAAACCATTCTATAATATGTAGAAATCATGTGGATGTAATAGTGAGTGTGCACCTCCTCTCTCTCCTTAAATTTTCATTGCCAGTTAATTTCTTGAGCTATCAGGACTAATCTTTTTATGCTCATTATTCTTGTTTACATCCATAAACATAAGAAACTCACGACTCCCAGGTTGCCCCTCATTCCTTAGATTCCTTCCCCACTTTTAAATTTCTCCCATCTTTTCTAAAGACTAAAATATTCCACTTGCATCTGTAATTCATAGTCCCTCATGAGCAAAATCTCTTTTTCTCTAATTGTGCTTTCACTTGTTACCTGACCTGAAACCTATTTTTCCTATGAATACTGCTTCCCCTGTAACTGTCACATGGTGGTCCACAACTTCCTTGTTTCTCATTTCCATTTTCAGGCAATTCTCCTTATTACATATCTAACACACTCAGATATAACTCTTGTCACCAAACTACACCTATACTACTTTTTTTATACCATCTTCTTTGGATCTCCTATTCTTATTCTCTTAAATTTTAGCACCTATGTCACTTCCATTCTCCAGCACTACTTCTTACACATTCATATTCATTGGTAATTTTAATTTACTTGTAAAAAATCATGATCCTTATAATTTTTTCACTTCTTGTCATCCTAAGACCCGTCCTCCACCCCACCTTAGTCACTTCCATCTCTTGCTTTTGAAAATAACAGAAAGCCCAGTATTATTTTTTCACATTTACCTCTTAACTTCTCAGCTCACTCCCAGAATTCTGACAATTTTCCATTGCTATATAAAACTCACTGCTCTTATATCATTTGACTACTTCCACCTACCTCAAATTGTCATGTCTTTAATTACTTGCGTTAGATTTCTGGATCTTTTATTATAGCCACTGGCTTGCCATCTTTAAACTTCCTACCTATTTTCTTACTTATTGCATTCATTTGCCAAAATGTTAAACCTAATAAACTCAACTTTCAGACTAATCTGTGTATGTGTGCCCAAATATGACTACTGGGTAAATAGGTACAACCAAAAACATCTACCTATGGTAATATTAAATGTGCAAAAACCTACCTCAGTAATACCCTTGTCTCTGCTTAACATTCTTCTGATGATCTTCTGGTCCATTCATTAGATCACTTGCTTTAGAATATCCCTTTTATTAAACTTCCAATATCTTTCTATCAATACCTAATGATATTTTTTTATACTTGGGATTGAACTCAGGGGCACTTAACCACTGATCTTTTTTATTTTTTATTTTGAAATGGTTACACTAAGTTGCTCGGGGCTCTGCTTTGTTGCTCAGGCTGGTCTCAAATTTGCAATCCTCCTTCCTCAGCCTTCTGAATCTGGGATTACAAGTGTGTGCCGCCACACCTGGCTCTGATGATATTTTATTTTCAAGAAATAAAGTATTTTATTACATACATAAATTGTATGTAACTATTCAAAATATTTACATCTGTAAAGATAAATAAATGATTCAATGTTCCATATAGATACAACATTTAGGTTTGCCTGGGATGGTTCCACTTCAATAGGTAGAAGATAGGGTAAAACTTACATTGTCTTGTCTCACCTGCTTGACAATGAAAATAATAAAATTAGTAACTGTTAGGATATAGTAAGGTCTCAATTTCTTGGTTCTCATTCTCTCTTAAATTCACTCAAACTTGATTTTGTTCCTACAACTCTGCCCAGGTATTGATTTCTACATTGATACATTTGATGATCAAATTTTAGGTTATGACTTACTGAATCTATCAACACTATTTGAGAAGACTGATCACTTCTTTCTTCTTAAAATTTCTTCTTTACTCTTCACTTGAACACCATTATTATTCTGTTTGTCTTCTATCTTATAGGCCTGTGGTTTTCAATTTCCTTTGATAGATCCTACATTTTTCAATATATATGTCAGTATTCACTAAATTAGACTTCTTTTGCTTCCCCGTTTAGATGGTATGGTAGTTGAATGCAAAAGTCTCTTCATTTATTCCCCAATTTCAAGCAATGAATCTCCAGTGTGAGACTTAGGTTTTTGACTTTAAAAGGTGAATACTATTTTTTATTCCCTTTAGTCTGCGTTGTCTTTAATCAAATGAGACAGAAGTAATATTTTGCCATTTCCGGGTCTGGACCTCAATGTATCATGCACATCTTCACTTTTTCTTTGAAAATGCTATGACCATCATGGATGCAAAGCTGGTTTATCTTGCTGGATGGAGGGAAAGATAAAGTCCAGTTAAATCTGTTGTCCCAGATGATTGCTAAGTCATTGTCATATATGTAAAAGGAACTCAATTAAAATACCCAGTGCACAGCCCAACCGAATTGTTGACCACAGAATTATGAACACACACATTCAGTATTAACTGAGCCTGGTCTAGAGTAGCATAACTGCCCCCAGTGACTTGTAGATACAAGAAAAATAATGCAGATATATTTTTTAAGCCACTGAGTTAGATACTATTTATTGTAACTGTTTGTATGAGAAGGAAAGGACAAATGTGGCCAAATCCTTGAAAAAGACTCCTAGGAGATGGGGGTGGGGAGTAACTGCCTGCAATCATTGTTTCTTGTTTGTTTGTTTTGCTTTTATTTTATTTATCAGTTAACTAAATCTTTGTTCTGCTAGGTTCTAGTTATTTTTCAAACCAAGAATGTTAAGGAAGAAGTAGAGAAAGAGCTTGGGGCCATTGAAAATTCAAACAATAATAAGATTGAAAGACTTTGTGGCCGGGCGCGGTGGTGCAAATCTGTAATCCCAGCACTTAGGGAAGCTAAGACAGAAGAATCCCGAGTTCAAAGACAGCCTCAGCAACTGCAAGGTGCTAAGCAACTCAGTGAGACCCTCTCTCTATATAAAACACAAAAATAGGGCTGGGGATGTGGCTCAGTGGTTGAGTGCCTCTGAGTTCAATCCCCAGCACCAAAAAAAAAAAAAAAAAAAAAAAAGACTTTGTGAAGTGAACTGAAAATCTAATCTCAACCTTTTCTTTTAAATAAATAGAGTATTTGTCTTCTAAAGAACTCAAGGAATTTTTAATAACAGGGTAAAATATATTTAAAAGTTATGTCATAAAGTAGAGGTAACAATGTATTTGAATATTGGTTTTATAAGAAAAAAATTTGATATAAGAAATAGAAAACCATAATAGGTCATTTTCATAAGAAATAGAATTTTTATCTCACCCTTCTTAAATTTCCCCTTTAAAAAAATTCTGCATCCCTATATTTGAATTTCTTTAATTCTTTTGGACAAAATGTATAGAAAATGGATTATCTCAATTTTTGGATGAGTTTTTGGCTAGATAAGTTTGCTTTAATTCCATTTAAATCATTATGTCTAGTTTTACGTAAAATATGAACATCAATGTATTAAACAAATATACGTCACACTGTAAGATTACTGCATATAATATATATTTATCAAGAGTTAAAATAATAAAATATATATAATGCTTCTTTACATATAAATTTTTCTCTTATTAAAAAAAGAAGAAAAAATCAGTGTCTTAAGGGATTCCTTTCCATGATACACTAGCATAACATTCATATCAATCAATACTTATATATACAGCACTAGCTGACATCTTGGACAAACATATCCCTGAATGATAAAAACTTGGAATTTTGAAGAAGGATAGGTTATATAGAAAAATTTAGAGGTTAAATAATTAAAGCCTAGACATTATAGTATAATTGGGGTACATATTACAAAACTGTATACCTGACTCAGTGACAGTGAGAGGGAGAGAGAGAGACAGAGAGAGAACATAGAGTTCACATAGACCAATGATTCAATTTTATATTAAATCAGTGAAATTAATGCTGAATAGGACTGGGGCAGGAAATACTCAAGATGAGCCTGTAGCTGGAAAATAAGGGAATACACACACATTGATGCAGGTAAGTTAAAGGCACTCAGAGGTGAGCTGAAGGAGTGGCCAAAGATGGAATAGTTTGAACAAAAAAGCAAAATAAAATAAAGTAATACTGGCATATAACTCAAGGTATAAATTAATAGCCATCAGTCTACGCTGATACATGTAACTGATCAAGCAAGTAGAGAGAATAGACAAATATCTCATATATAATAGCAAATAATGTATACAGATACTGTGCTCCTTAAGGCTAGTTAAAATGACTTTTTCTACCAGAGTATAATCTGAAAATTTGGAAAATGAACTTTATAATAGATAAACATAATCAACATAAACTCATCCAAGTAATCAAAGCTAACATCAACACTGATGTCATGTTGATACTACCATTCTTTATTATGATATGAATGTGGTATTTTGCTTCTGTGACATTACCCCCACCTGGAACAAAACAACTACACACAAATTTACTCTAATTAAACAAAAAATCAGACAAACCTTAATTGCAGGACTTCAACAAAATGCCTAATCAATACTACTAAAAACTGTTAAGGTCATTAAAAATGAGAAAAGTCTGAGAAATTATGACAACCAAGAACTCCAGAAGATCTGCCCACTAAATGTAATGTGGAATTCTATATAGGATACCAGAATAGAGAAAATAAAATTAGGGAAAAAATGAAGGAAACCTGAAAAATATATGGATCCTAGTTATGAGAAAATATCAATTCTAATTCATTTGCTCTGACATCTGTGCCACACCACTGTTAACATGTTAATAGGGGCAAAACTCCATGTAATGTGCATGGGGACTCTTTGTACTAGTTTTACGGTTTTCAGTAAACTTAAAACTATTCAATACCTTTTATAACAGTTTATTTAAAAAAACTAAATGTGGAGCTCAAAAATGTACAAAAATGTTAATTTGTTGTATATAATGTGAAAACAAGGAGCTTGCTATCAGCCTGCTTGGACTTCTATATACACCAGGAATTCCTTTCAGTGGTCTGAGGATTCATCCAGAGATACTATAGATTTATAAGACACAACTAAGAAGCCACTAATTCAAACATATAAGATTACTCTTGAGATTTGAAATGAGTGTGAAAATGTGTAAATTCTAGTAGGAAAAAATTATAGATTTCAACACTTGTTCTTGTTTCCTTTACAATATACATAATAAGCCCATACCCTGATGGTGCTGGCACAGAAAAGCAGTTTAGTAATTGGAAATCACCATTGTTAATACTAGTTTGAAATAAAACCACTGCATTATGTAAGTGAGCACAGAAAAAGACAGTGATAAATGGAACAATAAAGGTGAAGTATCATTTCATAGAACTCCAACACTCATGAGTGCTTAATATTTTCATATTTGTTTTAAGAAACTATATAGGTAAGATTTGTGTTTCTCTCATTCTCCAAAATAATAAAGCCATATACATTGCTCCTATCATTTAGGTGAACATAAGTCAAATATAGCACTGGAAGTATCTATATTTGAACATTCTATCTTGTAAAATGTTACAAATAGTCCTCCTATCTCTATCTTAGTTGGAAGGCTTATTCCTTGCTTTGTAATATATACTGTACCATTAAAGATTCATATTTTTCTTTAAGGGAGGATGTCGATTTGCTATTTTGATAGGAAGAAAAACACCAGAATTGGGTTGAAGTATTTTCTAAATCTCATGTGAGCTACTGTCATATCAGTATATCAGTGAATTCTATCTATTAACAAAATTTGGTTTGCTAATGACACAGAAATATAATATAATATTAGCCAAGGCATTTGGGTATCATTCTTGTTTGGGGAAATTTTTTGAGTTGATAGAGTGCTGCTGAAAGCTGTAGTCTGTACTTTGATATAATATTTGCCATTCCATCTAGGAATAAGTTCAATCTTTTCTGATGGCATTAGCACTGATATGTTCATTTAAATTTAAAATATCCTAAAATCAAAGGCATCTAAACAGGAGTAAAATTCAAGCATAAGAAAAAGAACTTCCCTACTGAAAGAAATGAAGTAACCATGACATCTGAAAGGAACACATGTCCTTAGATCTTTGATGACTTTCACTTCAAAATGCCGGTTTTTCAGTGTCATGATAAATCTGCCCGTATAACAGTATCACCTGTATGGTATATGCTTAGTCTCATTCTCTGTTATATTGGTTACCATCATTTTTCTTTTAATAAAATGTTTCATCAAAGGACTAACTCAAGGAGAAAGAAAAAGAAAGGCACTTAAATCCAATGTTTTCATGGGTTTTAAAAACAGACTTAGACTTTGATCATTTCTCATTTGATCAAAGAGTATTTGGTACCCTTTGAAGGGAAGGTATTGTTGTAGCATCAGTCAAGTCTGATTCACAACTTTGTTATCACAAAAAATGAAAATAAAATCTATTTTTACTGTGCTTTGAATAGTTTTATATATTTAAAATATTTAACAATATATACATATATATGTATAAACACATATATATTTAAAACATCTAACCATACATACCTGGTTATATATACAAACATATACATATTTCAAATATCTAATCACTGTTCTGATATAAACAGATATCTTTGAATAAAAGTAGAAAAAGAAAAAAATAATTGAATCTAAAATTAAATGTGGCAGTATTCATTCTTTCATGAGTATTTAAAATAAATTATGCTCATTAATGGTCTCTTATTGTAAGTAGTATCTCCTGGAAGTATTTTTTTTAAATATCATGGAAGCACTAAATATAATAAATGTGATGAATCTAACAACTAACTTTCTTTAAACTTAAAGCTCATGCAGAAACTGATCCTTAAATCACATCATTAAATATAAATCTCCTCATGTTCTAAGGCATTTTCTAGAATAATGTTAAGTGCATTGAAGAGACAAACAAGTTTAATACCCAAGGATATCTAAAAATAAAAAATAATTTAGTTATATTTCAAAAGCTATTTTACCTGTATAAATTCTTTGACATTTTAACTGGCTTATGACCACATGGGGGGCCTATATTATTGTAATTTAGTGTTTAATTATGTCTCATAGTGTGGTAAATACCATGCAGAATACACACATGGGTACAGGTTGAATTTTTAAAGTTTATAACATAAGGCAGGATGCATTTTGTTTTTCTACTATTTCTAGAATGCATATGCAGTATGTAACATGAAAGTTAAAAATTGAAACAAGAAATCTGGATCTTTTATTTATATAGTTTCATATACCTATTTCATTAGAAACACATGGATATTTGCAGCCTCATGGAAATGTTCTTAGTTACTGGCTGAGCAGTTTAGATATTAGAGACAGTCAATTAGCCATTGGAATACTAGTGATGGTATATTATTGAGAGTTTATTTCAGTCCAAATCTTCATTAATAAATGTACACAATGGGACTGGACTATTTTGTCCCAATGCATTGTAATTTTGGTGTATTGTTTTTGTACAGATATTCCTAATATAGTACAGCCATGCATTGTATAACAATGTTTTGGTAATGACAGAACATACATATGATACTGACCTCATAGATTATAGTAGTGTCATAGCCTAAGTGTAAGCACTTAAACTGTGTGAGTTTCACACAATGATGAAATACATTAAGGACATAATTCTTAAAACATAATTCCTGTTGTTAAGGAACAAATAACTGCATATAAATGTAATTATATACATGTATGTGTATACACACACACACGGAAAGAGACAGTATGTGGAGTATCTTTAAATTTTTATAAATGTTTATATACATAATTGTATGTTGCCAAGTGCTGTTTTTCTCCCCCTCTTTGTTTATTTAAACATTTATAATTCAGAATGGGTTGAACACTAGTTAGAAAGTAGAATGATGTTATCTTTTTTGGAAGGGAAATGAGATGTTTCTTACAGTTGTGACTATTAAGTGAATTTTTATTATTCCCTTTAAAACTGTTTAAAATAATTCAAAGAATATTATTAATTCACTTTCTATTGCTATAACAGAGTAATACAGGTTGAGTAATAAAATGAGGTGAGCGGGCTCACAATTATGGAGGCTATGATATCTAAAACCTTGGTGACAGCATCTGGAAAGGGCTTTGGTGCTGCCGTATTTCACAAAACAAGTGAGTATATGTGGAAGACATAGCCCTGGAGGGCAACTGGCTTTTATTTTTTTTTGATATTCATTTTTTAGTTGTAGGTGGACAGAATATCTTTATTTTATTTTTATGTGGTGCTGAGTATCGAACCCAGTGCCTCATGCATGCTAGGCGAGCACGCTACCACTGCGCCATAAACCCAGCCCGCAACTGGCTTTTATACCAACTTGCTTTCGGTAATTAACTCATTTCCATAGTAACAACATTAATCCACTTACAAGAGTTCAACCCTCATGACCCAAGCATCTCTCATAACCATCCTGCCAATACTAGGAATTAAGGCTTCTATACAAGAACCTTTAGAAGACACACCCAAACCATAGAACCATAGCATCTTGAGCCAATCCATTTTTTATTTTCATATAAGCATAATTTTTATTGTGAGTGAGTGAGGGTTTTAGTGTCTCCTTAATATTATCTGTTAGTTCTGCAAGCTACTAACCAAGACCAAGGATAATAGATTTCATGTGGCCTCACTGAATCTATTAATATGATTAGGTTAATTTTTCTTTGAATTTTCTACTACTATGAGACAAATAAAAACAGGAAAGAACAAATGAAATGTGTTTTATTACATAGATAGTCAAAAGTCTTAAAAACAATTGGAAATAACTTAAAACCAAAGCTATAATCCAAAGCAATAAAATTTTTGGCAAAAAAGTGGAGAAATTTGGCCCTATTATATCTTGCTCTTAGGAATGTAAGACAATACAACAACTTTGAAAATAACTTGGCAATTGCTCAAAATATGAAACAGATTATCATATGACTTAGCAATTTGACTCTTAATAATACTCAAGATAAATGAAACCTATCTCCTCATAAAGAATTGTGCATGAATTTCATAGCATTACTCAAAATTTCCCAAAACTGGGGAGGGGGAGTAACAAATGTTCATCCATCCATGAGTGATTACATAAAATGTAGTATACCATATAATGTCATATTTTTGGGTAATAAAAGTGCTACAACATGAATGGATGAACTTCAAAAACACTAAGCCGGGCACAGTGGTGCACATCTGTAATCCTAGCATTTTGAGAGGCTGAGACATGAGAATCGCTAGCTCAAAGCCAGCCTCAGCAACAGCAAGGCGCTAAGCAACTCGGTGAGACCCTGTCTCTACCTAAAACACAAAATAGGGCTGGGGATGTGGCTCAGTGGTCAAGTACCCCTGAGTTCAATCTCTGGCACCAAAACAAACAAACAAACAAACAAACACTATGCTAAGTGAAAAAAGTCACAAAGTTCTACCTATTGTATGATTTCCTTTGCATAATTTCATTTCCTAGAATAGGAAAATGTATATAAAGTAAGTAGACCACTGCTTGCCCAAAGTCAGAGACTAAGGGTATGGGAGATAATTGGGAGTGTATACTAAATAAAACCTCTGTGGTTTCTTTTCGAGGTGGTGAAAATATTCTAAAATTAGACTATGTGGTTAACACAATATTTTATAGTTTCCCTCTGGAAGTTAGGACCAGTATTCCTCCCAGTATGGGTTTATATGTCAGAACTAATGATCCTACACACACCAGGAGGATATGGAAAGATTAATCACTCATAAGACTCTCCAAGAGAGCAGGGGTGGCACACAATAGCCCAGGTGACAAAATTGAGGAGAGAGAAGTGGTTTGGCTTTTATTCTGGTCAGGAGGTGAGGCCAGAGTGAAGGTTCTTTTTTATGGCCAAATTTATATGGTTTGAAGATTGAAGTAGTGTTAAGGGAGAGAGAATATGGGATTCCCTATTGCCTTGCCTAGATTAGGGCAAAAGAGAAAAAAGAGAGAGGGAGACAATGGTTACTGAAAGCTTTAAGTCAGCAAAATGAAGTCTTCTTCTCTATTACATATGACTCTAAATATAATTAAAAACTGAATTTTCACTTTATTTTTTTTATTTTTATTTATTTTTTTTTGGAACCGGGGATTGAACTCAGGGGCACTCGACCACTGAGCCACATCCCCAGCCCTATTTTGTGTTTTATGTAGAGACAGGGTCTCACTGAGTTGCTTAGCGCCTCGCCCTTGCTGAGGCTGGCTTTGAACTCGCGATTCTCCTGTCTCAGCCTCCCTAAGTGCTGGGATTACAGGCTTGAGCCACCGCGC
>CM053408.1:30810044-30879925 GCA_028644305.1 Xerus rutilus
TTTTTGGAACCGGGGATTGAACTCAGGGGCACTCGACCACTGAGCCACATCCCCAGCCCTATTTTGTGTTTTATGTAGAGACAGGGTCTCACTGAGTTGCTTAGCGCCTCGCCCTTGCTGAGGCTGGCTTTGAACTCGCGATTCTCCTGTCTCAGCCTCCCTAAGTGCTGGGATTACAGGCTTGAGCCACCGCGCCCGGTTGAATTTTCACTTTAAATGGGTGATATGTATTCTATATTTTAATGAAAGTATTTAAATAAAAGCTGAAAAATACAAAATATTACCTAAGTTATGGAGCAAACAGAAGTCTTATATATTGCTGACAAATATAAAATGACAAAACCATTTTGAAAAAAATTGTTGGACATGTGTTTTTACAGTAAATATCAATTTACCATTCAAGCAAGCAATTTTACTCTAAATATTTTAATTAATGATAATTAAAAGTATATTTATATAAAACCCCTGAAAGAGTGTTCATAGGAGTTTATTTATAATACACCTAAACTTCAAACAACCCTTTGATAGGGAAATAGATACATAAATTGTGATATATACACACAACAGAATATAACCCAGCTGTCAAATGGAATAGAACATTGCTTTCTGCAAGCACATGGATGTGTCTCATAGACATTATGCTGTACCAAATATTCTAGATACAAACTAGTTGTATGATTCAATTTCTATGACATTCTTGAACTGGCAAAACTAATTCATAGTGAAAATAATCAGAAAAATGCTTGCCTCAGTCAGGAGGATGGACCAGTTAGGCTAACAAGGGAAATCCTCTGCAGTGATAGAAATGTCCTATAGCTTGCTCTAGGAAATATATATTATTCATTTATATATATGTATTTATTTATATATATTCATTTTTCAAAATTACAGTTTAGATGGATAGAATTCAATATACACTGATTTTCAATATATATATGCTGATTTTTTTTTCAAGTAGTTATAAAATTGCAATATTTAAGTAGGGGACCAAAGATTTGAAGTACATATTGATGAATTTTAAAATAATTTATTTGCTATGCTTTGCTATTTCTTATTGTATAAATTTGTGAAATAATTAAGATGATAGTTTTTAATTCATAACACTTTATTTATGGACTATCATGTATTTAAAGTATCAAATGTTATGTACTGAATTATACTTTTAACCAGTGGCAAAGATGTGACTCATGATACCAGATTTTGCTCAATTCTTTTGCTTTATGTGTGTGTGTTTGTAAGTGTGTGTGTGCGTGCATGTGTGTGTGTGTGTGTGTGTGTGTGTGTATACACATAGGTGGTGCAGGGAATTGAATTCAGAGTCTTGAGCATTCTAAATAAGTGCTCTACCACTGAAATATACTTCCGGATCTTCAATAATATTTTGTCAATTAAGAGACAATTGTATTATTCAGGATTGTATTGTAAACTTATGGCAGATATAGGGCTTATTGTAAATATCTCATCCCCTGATCTAGTCTATAATAAAATGTAATCTCTTTTTCTTTTATGTTAAAAATGAATCTTAACTTTGGGAGGCTGAGACAGGAGAATTGCGAGTTCAAAGCCAGCCTCAGCAAGGACGAGGCACTAAGCAACTTAGTGAGATCCTGTCTTTACACAAAACACAAAATAGGGCTGGGGATGTGGCTCAGTGGTTGAGTGCCCCTGAGTTCAATACCTGGTACCAAAAAAAAAAAAAATCTTATATCTCATAGAAAGACATGAGGGTATTAGTGCCTGAAAAATAATTAAATTTCATTAACTTCAGATGTCTTAATATTTAATCATACATAATACTTTCTTTAAAAGTCACATAAACATGTATCTGACTACAGTATTGATGTAAATATGTGTTCTACAATTGAAACAAGGTGCTTTCTACAACTACATATATATTATTTTTATCATTTTACTTTGATTTTGAAGGATAAGTCGTCAAATGAGGAATGCAAAATGAAAAGAGCTCATTTTTTAGACTTGGGTGCAACCTTTATTTCTCCTTAGATAATCCATCAAAATAATCAATGCAAATTTTCATATCTTTTCATTTCAAGCAGATTGATAAACAGAATCAACTCAATGCAAAGCCTTGAAGTCACAACATGTGGAGGTCAGATAGCTGAATCATTAAATTTTGACAGAGTTTAGTCAACAATATTTATAAATACTATTTTCAGAATTTAGTCATAAATTATAGAAAATAAGATTATATTTTTAAATGAAGAAAGCATGGTTGAGAGTAGTTATGCTAATGTCATACACATCCCAAAAGCAATACAAGAATGATTTCTTTTTAATAAAACAGCTCCCTGTGTTTCCTTGATCTCACTTCTGCCTTACCTTTGTTCTCCACCTCTCACTCTCAGAAGTCTTGCTCTATCTCTCTGAAAGTATTAAAATGTTTGTAACTTTTGAGTAATCTTTAGGTTTGGATGTGGATGAATTAGGGAAACTTGTGAATCAATCAAGTCTTTAAAAATTTTGAGGAATAGTATTAAGTCCCAGTCAATTTACATTCCCATAGTTGCTGCCTTTTCTTTCCAATATCTTTCTTTATATTCGTGAAGATGCAAAAATACAGATTATCCTGTCAACCTTTTTCTTTTTCCTTGACCTCCACATCTAATATCCAAGAACAATATGTGCCAGAATTCACATATTGCCTATCTGCTTTCATTAGCAGGAATTAAGAAGGAGCCCAGAGTCCTGCATATTACATGCAAGATCCCTTATGTCTTCTTTCCAGACTCCTGAAATCACCAGAAAATCTGGAAAGGCTACCATCAAGATAATCTTAAAAGGTCCTGCATGCCTGTTTCTGTTAGACTGAACAAGACCCAGGAAATCTTGCTCACTCTCACAGTGCTGTGTGTATCCCCTAAGACTCCATTCATTGCCTCTTTAAAACCCTCAAAATTGTTCTAATCTAATTGTCTATAACCAGCAGGCGTTCATCAGCAAAATACCATACAATTTTTAATCACGCACTAAGCTGTCAAACCATGGCCTTTCCTGGCAAATATCTAATATTGATTAAATAAAAAGTTCATCTACTGCACTGTCCCTGCATGGTTGAAATATGTTCCCATCACCATACAAACATTCTGACATTTTTTATTACAAAACTAAATACAAAACCCACTCTACATGTTGCATCATTCCTGAGTATTGACTTTGGATTCTGTCCTCTTCACAGCAAAAATTTTTTTAAAAGTTTGGTTAAGCTTACTTCTTTGGACTCCTTTCCCACCTTTTCTTATTGAACATGCAGTTTTCTCTCCAATTACCCTCTGATACCTGTCAAGGACACAACCAATGATACATTCAGTGGGCAATTATTAGATCTCACCTTGATTCATCAACATTCATTAACAAAGTCAATCCTTCCCTCTTTCTTGAAGCATTCTGATATGGTGTGGACAAGTGTACCCTGAAGACCCATGTGTTGAAGGTTTGGTCCCCAGCCCATGTCCCTGTTGGCAGGTGATAGAATATTTAAGAGGTATTATCTAGTGGGAGATCTTCTAGTCATTGAGGCAAACCCTCAAAGGGGATATTGGGTACCTGCCCCTGGGTTTTTCACTTCTTGGCCAGCATGAGATAAGCAACTTCCTCTGCCTTGCACTCTACCATGATGTGCAGCCTTGCCATAGGCCCAAAACAACAGTCCAACTGAGCATTGACTAAAACCTTCAAAACTGAGATCCAAAATAAAAACTTTCTTCTTCTTAAGTTGATTTGTTGAAGAAATTTTTTACAGTAAAAGAAAAAAAGAAGCATTTTCTATTGCATGACTTTTAGGAAACTGTTTCTTTAAGTTTCCTTAACAAATGACTGCTCCTTCTGCTCCCTCTCAGTTTTATTTTCTTTCCTGTCTTTGCTTCAACATTGTAACTTCTCAGGCCTTAAACCTCAAATGTTCTCTCCTATTAATCCACTCACATCTTTGGAGTTTTCATCTAGTCATTTTGTTTTAAATATTAGCTTTGTGCTGATAACTCACATATCTATCTCTCCCTTCAACTTCAGATGTGTATGTATTTGCTTTCAGATGTGTATGTATTTGCTTGCCTAATATCTATATTCTGATGTCCACTAGGTATCTCTAACTTATCAAATGTCTCCTAAATAATTTTATATTTCCTACTTCCAAATATTCTCCCTTCCCATTCTTATCAACCTCAGAAAATCCAATTACTCAAGACAAGAAACTGGAGGTCATCCAAGATTCACCTTGCTCTCATAGACCACATTCCATCTATCTCATCTATGCACTGTTGATATTACATTTTAAATACTCTTAGAATCTGAAGCTTTCTTACTCATCCTTTTTTATCATCTTGACTGAACTCTCATTATGCCTGACTTGTATTATAACCGTTGCTTCCTGAAGACTTGGAATATAGCTCAGTAGAATATCATTTGCCTAATATGTGGGAGTCTAGGCTTTCATCTCTGGCACCAAAACCAAAACCAAAAACATTATTCTAATTGGAGCCTATACACACACACACACACACAAACACACACAGACACAGATCTTCTCTTTTCTACAAAGTATTCTTAATACAGAACTAAGAGTAAAAATTTACAAGTCTAGGCAAATCATAGCATCTCTGTGTTCAGATGTACCAATGGCATCTGATTTCATTCAAAAAGCCAATTTCCTTAGAATGCCCAACTGGCTATGGTATATGTACCACTTTTGTGACCTCATTCACCATTCCTCACTGGATTGGACTCCCTAGAATTTATATGAACACTGCAAGGATTTTCTCACCTACATGGCATTTGCACATGATCAAAAATGCTATATTTTGTTCCTCTGTGTTTCAGTGCTTCAAGTCTCTGTTCAAACATCATTTTAGCATCAGAAATTTTTCTTGCAGTCTCTATGAAATACCAATTCTTCTACTTCTTCTCTATTCACATTTTATTTTTGGCAAAATATTTACCATCAATATACTATGTGTATATCAGTTATGTGCTTTTGTAACTTCTTCCTGTCCTAAATGTACAAATCATTGAAGGCAGGAGATTTATTTTTTTCATTACTAGATCCATTGTATTTCTAGTGCATGACCCATAGTAATATGTAATAACTAATTTTACTTTGAATGTGTAATACATTATATAGGAATTATAATGTGTGAGAATTGTGAATTAAAGAAGAGGAAGAAAGAGGTAGGGGATGAAAAACAAAGGCACAGTGAGAAGTAAAAGAAGGTCAAGATGAACAAGGAAATCTTAAAATATAAAGACTAAGTGCATGTGAAAGTTTTAGAATCAGAAAATTTAGCTGTAAATTGCAGCTTTGATACTTACTAGATGTGTGTCTTTGAACAAATTACTTAAATTATATGTGCCTCAGATTCCATATTTGATAAATAGGATAGCAATTTTCTCATATTGTGAATATTAAATATAATAATGCTTGAAAGTTGTATAGCAACATGGTAGCACATGTTAAGCAAACATTAAATAGTAGCTGAAAACACCCCTATTTTAGTAGTCTTTCTAAGATTAGTCCTATCCTTTGAAAAACAGGGAAGCTTTTTGTTGTCTTCCTTCTCTTATCATTTGTGAGATTATGGTAACATGATGCTTCACGTTATGAGTGAAATGAAATTCTACAGGCTAGTTAAATAATAATGTGATTATGAAGAGAGCAGCGGAATATGAATGTGTGTCAAACAGAACTTTGTCCCAATCCTAGTTCTTTCACTTAACCCTTTTTGGCCTCCATATTTTCATTATTATAAATTATAATACTGGTATCAAAGCTACTATATATATATAAATAATATTTATATATATAAAATTATATGTATATTTCATCTATATGAAATATATAGCTGGACACTGTGGTGCACACCTGTAACCTCTGCACTTTGGGAGGCTGAAACAGGAGAATTGTGAGTTCAAAGCCAGCATCAGCAATGGCGAGGCACTAAGCAACTCAGTGAGTCCTTGTCTCTACATAAAACACAAAAATGGGGCTGGGGATGTGGCTCAGTGGTCGAGCACCCCTGAGTTCAATCTCCCGTACCAAAAAAAAAAAAAAGAAATATATAAATGTAAGTTCATATATAATAGTATATGTATAATAATTATATATATTATGTAATATATATTATATATACACATATGTATTTTTTAGTGCTGTTCAACAAATTTCCTTAAGTTTTGTGTCTTAAAACAATGTATATTTATTACCTCACAGTTCCTGTGAGTCAGAAGTCTGGGCATAATTCAGTGGATTCTGTTTTCCCCCAGACCTAGAATCAAGGCATTTAGGTAAGGCTGTGGCTCTCATCTGAACCTCTGTTTCCTCTTCTAAACTTATTCATGGTGTTGCAGAGTACAGTTTCTTGTGATTGGGGCATCGATGTATCTCCTGTCTTCATAGGGATCAGATGAAGTTTACTCCCAAATCCAGCACACACCCTCCTCCACAGGCAGTGTTTTGCTTTTTCATAATTCAGCAGGAAAGTGTTTGTTGCTGTTTCTTCTGCCTTTTAAGGGACTGAATAGGTCAAGTCCACACAAGATAATCTCCTTTTTGAGTAACTCAAAGTCAATTGATTAGCAACCTCAACTACATCTACAAAATCTCTTGCACCATATACTGTGACATGATCATGGGATTGATATACATCATATTCACAGGTCCCATTTAAATTCAAAGGGACAGGATTATAAAAGTATGAGTCACTGGGGGTTATCTCCAAATTAGATACACTATGTGGGAATTAAAACAGCTTTTTAAATATAAAACCACTCCCATGCCTTAAAAACTGTGGGCACTCAACAACAAGCTTTATTAGTATTTTTCATGTTTTGTGGGGAGTAGCTTGTTGTTTTATGCTATTTGTAATACATAAAAATAACTGAGTTCAGAGATAAAGTAAAAGTATTCTCAGTTTTTTTTTAATTAAAGAAGACCAATAAAATGTGTGAAATACCTGTTCTATTTTACCTCTGTTTTAACTCACTATTTTTCCACTTGAGCAATTTGCTCATCCATTCCCTAGGGGACTGAGAAAATTATACTTGTAAGATGTTACATAAGGAAACTTCCATGGCCTTCACATACAAGATACATTATTTATTATCAGATCAATGTTCTGGCAGTGTTGCTTGTAAGTAGATATACTGATTTAATCTTAAGATCAGTCAGGTGAGCTCAGTTTTGCCTTGGGCTACAAGATAAGGAATGCATCTTATTTTCCTAGTGCCTTTGAAGTCAAGCTTATTGAAGAAAATATTCAGAATTACACTGGTTGTTAACAAACATTAGTCTACTTCCTTGGACAATATAATTCAACAAAAACCTAAATATTTAATTGAAATCATTCGGTATTCACCAGCCATGAAATTTTGATAAAGACCAAGATCTCTAGGTAAAGATGAAACTGACTAATTTAACATGTAACCTGGTTAATTCTACATCTAGGAATATGAAAAACCTCTAATCCATAGTTTCTCTCATCAGAGGTTCTTCTGTTTTTTTCAGTATCAGCACTTTGTTAAACATTAACATATTAACACTTTATGATTAAATCTTATAACTTCATAAAGCTCCTAGAGATAAACTATCAATAATGTTCATAAACAAATGTTAAGATAATTCTGATATAAAATATAAAACATAGGAATTTTAGAAAGAACATATATTGTAAGATTACAAATTTAGGTGACCATTGCCTAAAAATGTCAGATCATATTTGAGTGGAAGAGGACTGTGTGTGATCACAGAGTACTGCGTATCATCCAAGCTGTCCTAATGTAATGACTTGCCTAGCTCTGAACCCTGCAATTATCCTTAGAATCTCTTCTTTTGCAGTCACAGAACCACTGCATCTAGGAGAATCCATTTCTCAAGTGGTGCATTTGTCTAATTCTTGCTATTTTTTTGTTTTTTTGTTTTTTGTTTAATAAACAACCTTTATTTGCTTACCAGATTTAGCTTCCAATGAACTTGGCTATTGCTCCAGAGAATTTTCATTACATATTATATTCTCTACTTTAAACTCATTTTTAACTGTTTTCCTGCTTGTCGTTTCCACCTTTCCTATTAAGAACAAGAGATATTCACCCAAACACTGAGATACCCATTTCCCTGAATTCTGGGTTCCTCTTATGACTATGCTCTACCAGATAATTTTACACTACCTTTTTCTGACCTCAAAATGATGAACAAAATCAAGACTATCCTCGTACCTTTCGAAGGCCATACTCCCTTCCACTATGTACAAGTAAATTTATGGTTGTTTTTGTATGTTCAGTTTTTTAGTTCTGGTTCTATTTGAATTAAACATGTTCTGCTGCTACCTGAAGCCAATTTCTGATAGTACAATCACAAAACTAAATATCTTCACATTATAGCAATTAATTTATATAATGTCTATAGAATTTATGAGTTTTAAAAATTTAAAAGAACCATAAGAATTTGACAAGGAGTCATCATTTTTTAAATTTTTAAAGGATTGTTTCTTTGACTCATTGAGGTCTTCAAAATGGCACATTTACTTCACAATTACTGATTTTTAATTTTACTTGATGATATAAAAAATAAAATCTGTGGAACATTTTGGAGTTTCTTAAATTATCATTATCAATAAGAGGTTCTGTGTAAAAGTTAAACCAAAAATATGAACTGCTTCATAAGATAGGGCATTTAAAACACATAATTCTCCTATGTACTAATATTTTTTTCCTTACTCATCCTCTACAAAAAGTCTACTTTGTCAATTTTATTGAAGAATGATACATGGACACATAAACCAAAAATATAGAGTGAATATACTTTGTAATAATACCTAGGAATTTTTAATGAAAAAAAAATAATTACTTGAACATTAAGCTTCTTATTCTCTATCCATTAATTCAAGTTAAATGCAATCTTATTTCTACCAATATAGGTTAACTTAGTCTACTTTTCATATTTATGCAGGTGGAATTACATAATGTATGCTCTTTTCCTAGCTTCTTTCACTGAATGTGTTTATGATTTACAGTAGTATTTTATTCACAATTATTGGTACATATAGCTAGCTGTACATTATTCATATTAATTATTATATATAGTATTATTTTTTATTAATTTATTATATTATGAAATAATACTATATGTAATAATTATAGTATTATAATTATAATGATAATAATTATTATAGTTATGATATTATTTAGTATTATAACTATAATAATTATAGTTTCAATTTTCACATAGAAACATGGATATTTGCTTCACTTTTGTTCATTTGAATTTATTAAAACCAGTATTTCTACAAACACTTTTTGTTTGCCTTTTGTGTAGTAGGGATAAGAATTGTTTGTTTTTGTTTGTTTTCAAATGCATATCCAACTGGCCCAGCTCAAATGAGTATCAAATGAATCAGATATCAATTTTAAATGCACTGTGGTAACACTGATACAATCAATTAGGTGACAGCATGAATATGGGTCTGTTTCTGGGCTATTTTATACTTTAATCTGTTTTTCTATCCTTGTAAAAATACCACATTTTGTAGTTTATGTAATGAATATGTCTTGATATAATTAATTTAATTTTTAGCCAATTTCTCCTTTAATATTACTTGAATTTACATATATTATATAATAAAAAGATCAGCTTGTTGATTTCTAAAGAATATAATTTTGTGGATATTTTGGTTGGAATTGCATTAAATTTGGAAAAATTGAAATCTTTTCAATATTAAATTTTGTAATTTTGGACATAGAATATTCTATTTATTTAGGTCTCTTTTAATTTATTTATGTAATAGATTTTTTATTTTACCAGAAGAAAAATACAACACATCTTTTTTCAAGTTTAAGTTTTAGATTTTATGTATTTGGGGTTATTTTATTTTTAAATTTTTATTTACTATTTTGTAGTGGTAGGATTGAACCCAGGGCCTTGCATATGCTAGGTAAGAGCTCTACCACTGAGCTTCCCTCCAGTCCCTGATGTTATTTTAAATGAGTTACCTGCATATATGACAGTTTTATTTTGTTCTTATAACTCACTTCTAACTTATTTTTTTCTTATTATACTGGTCAGAACCTCCAATATTGGACAGAAATGCTGAATAATGGCATCATTGTGCCATTCCTGATGTGAGGGAGAATACTACCTTACATAATTCATTATTTGATGTTACTTATCTTGAAGATTAAAAATGTATTTACTTGCCTCAAAATTGGCTTCCAATAATCCTTATATGTTTATACCCTTAATTATATTTATGCTTTTGTGTGTTTTTCTTGGAGTATGGAATGGACTTAGAGATGCACTTCTGATTAGCAAAATAAGACAGAAGTGATGTGCTACAAATTGGAACCTTGGTTGTCAAATGTCACTTTTGCTTTCTCTCCTTTTATTTGCTCTATAAGAAGTCTGTTGCCATGTTTTGAAATGCCCCATGAGGAAATCCAAGTGGTAAGGAGTGGAGCTCTTCAGACAATAGTGAAGAGGAACTGAGCCCAGACACAATCCACATGCATGAGCTTGGAAGAAGATTCTCTAGCCTCAGTCAAGCTTTGAGTTGACATCAGGCCTGGTCAAAAGGACTAACATGTCACAAAATACCCTACGAAGCACAGACCTGCTTCCAGCTTCCTGATTTTTGAAACTATGTGATGTAACACAGACTTTTTGTTTCAGGTTGCCAAGTTTGAGAGAGATTTTTCAGGCAGCATTGCTAATACAAGAAAATTCTCTTTTCCTGGATTTATAAAATATTTAATCATCAGTGTCTTTTAAATTCTCTCTTTTAATCTGCATTTATGGAATTAGAAGTCCATTATGTGTATTTAAGATATGTCATATATGGAGTGTAAGAAGAGAATAGCAAAAATTCTGATGTGAATATGTATACAGATTATTTTATTTTTATGATAAAATCAAAGATCTGTACTTAAATTAGCACAATGTATGAATAATAATATTAATTGATCTGGGTTATACTTTTGTCTATGTATGTATGTTGTTTCTGTGTTTTCTTTAAAACTTTCAAATGTGACATTTTTGATAATAATGGCACAGATTTCAAAAGCTTACTATTATTAAATATTGATGTGTTGAAACTTTCAGGAAAAGCCACTAAGTTACATTTTTTGAAATTTATTTTCTAGTACACTAATAGATGAGGTTATGCTTTGCTTATGAGTAAGGCAAATAAAGATCATTAGGGCTCAGGATTATGTTCCTTATTGTATAAAGGTTATTTCTGAACTCAGTGCAATACTCGGAATTTTATTTAATCTCTTTCTTTTAGAAATGAATCTATGGCTTTAAGTGAACATGTGCACTTGGTCAGTGATGATAATATTTCACTTTCATCTATGTGCAATTGCTACAAGGATGTTAATTTGTTTTCTCAGGATAAGTAGTTTATCTTTTAAGGACTGGTACCTGGTAATCTACATGCATATTCCTTGGAGTTCCAAAGAATTTAATAAATGTTTGCTGACACACTACAAATAAGTATGAGAATATGTGAATGGACAAATGTAAATATTAGCTGACTGAAACAACTAATCCAAAAAGTAAATAAGGTGTCATCTCTGAGCTCTAGCATCATAACTAATTCTAAGGTTTCATTAAAACATAATTATTTTTTTAATGTGACAAGCTTATTATCTTATGCTGTAATGAGAACAGATACATACATTCTTAAATTATTTATTTTTTAAAGATTAAGCTTTTTCATTTGTCACAAACTTATTTTATGCAATAAAATAAGAACCTCAGATGTTAATGTTAATAACATTGTTTAAATGTCAACTTTATAATTATAGAGAAAAGCAACATTGTTCATTGTTTGCCTGGGTTTTTTCCACAGATTTAAAACCTGTTTGAAATGCTTTTGTTTTTTTTTAAAGCTATTTTCTGAGTGCCTCTTATAAGCCAAACATATATAAAGGGTAATGTAGGTTCCATAAATCAATGGGAAAAACAATGATTGAAAACTCAATATGAAAATGGGTGAACAAAGTTCTTCCATTTCTCCCATGCTCCCCACCCTCACCCACCTTAGGTATCAGCATCCATAATCAGAGAGAACATTTGGCTTTTGGTTTTTTGGGCTTGGCTTACTTCACTTAGAATTATGTTTGGATGGGCCAGGAACAAGGTGGTAGAAGGGAGAGGGAATGAGAGTAGCAAAAAATCATTGAATGAGACGGACATCACTACCCTCTGTGCATGTATGAAGACACAAATGGTGTGATTCTATCTTGTTTGCAACTAGAGAGATGGAAAATTGAGCTCTATATATGTACTATGACTTGAAATGCATTTAAATAAATAAATACATTTTTAAAAAAGAAAATGGGTGGACAATTAAGAATACATCATTCTTAAAGAGGAAAAGAAGTTATAACTTCTCAAAAACACATGAAAGAAATGACCAACTTCACTAGCAAACAGAAAAATAAAAATTAAAACTACATTGTCACTGTATTTTTACTATGAAAGATGCAGATTTTCTATGATTCAGTGTTCTTTCAGAGGTATAGAAAAATGATATTTTCACATATTGTTGGAAAGAAGTCAGATAATATTTATTTATATTTGAAAATGCTACATCTTTAATGCATCAATTCCTCCTCTGGAATACACAAAGATATTCTTTACATTATTGTTTATAATAGTTCTGAATTATATTTAATCTTCCATTAATGAAGGTTTAATAAATTAATTTTTGAATAACCAGTCACAAAAATAAATAACATGAAGCCACTGAAAAGCATAAAATAACTTTAAATATAATAATAATAATAATAATAAATAATATCCATAATATTTTCTTTAAAAAAATAGAATACAGAATTACTTACATAATATTAAGAGTCTTTAAATGTAGCCGCCAATCTCTTTTATCCATCTCAATAAAATTCTGGCAAATTGCATATAAAACCATATTAAAAAGATAGTGAACCATGATCGAGTGGGGTTCATCCCAGGCATGCAAGGTTGGTTCAACATACAGAAATCAATAAATGTAATTCATCACATCAATAGATGTAAAGGCAAAAATCATATGCTTATCTCAACAGATGCTGAGAAAGCATTTGACAAAATACAGCACATTTTCATATTTGAAACACAGAAAAAACTAGGGATAGTAGGAACATTCCTCAGCATTGTAAAAGCTATCTGCTAAACCCAAGGTCAACATCATCCAAAATGGAGAAAAATTGGAAACATTCTCTCTAAAAATAAGAACAAAACAGGGATGCTCTCTTTCACCACTTCTATTCAACATAATCCCTGAAACTCTAGCCAGAGCAATTAGACAGATGAAAGAAATTTAAGGTATATAAATAAGAAAAGAAGAACTCAAACTATCATTATTTGCTGATGACATGATTTTATACTTGGAGGATAAAAAAGCTTCCTCCAGAAAACTTCTGTAATTAATAAATGAATTCAGCAAAGTAGCAGGATATAAAAGCAATACCCATAAATCAAATGCATTTCTATACATCAGTGATAAATCCTCTGAAAAAAGAAATCAGGAAAACTACCCCACTCACAATAGCCTCAAAAAAATAAAATAAAATACTTGGGAATCAACCTAACAAGAGAGGTAAAAGACCTCTACAATGAAAACTAGAGGACACTAAAGAAAGAAATTGAAGAAGACCTTAGAAGACAGAAAGATCTCCCATGTTCTTGGATAGGCAGAATCAATATTGTCAAAATGGTCATACTACCCAAAGTGATATACAGATTCAATGTGATTCCAATTAAAATCCCAACATCATTCCTTATAGAAATAGAAAAAGAAATCATGAAATTCACTTGGAAAAATAAGAGACCCAGAATAGCCAAAGAAATCCTTAGCAAGAAGAGAGAAGCAGGAGGCATCACAATACCAGATCTTAAACTATACTACAAAGCTATAGTAACAAAAATGAAATGGTATTGGCATCAAAATAGAGATGTAGATCAGTGGTACAGAAAGGAAGACACAGAGACAAACTCACAAAAATACAGTTATCTCATACTAGACAAAAGTGCCAAAAACTTATATTGGAGGAAAGATAGCCTCTTTAACAAATGGTACTGGGAAAACTAGACATCCATATGCAGCAAAATAAAACTCAACCTCTATCTCTCACCATGCACAAAATTCACCTCCAAGTGGATCAAGGACCTAGGAAATAGACCAGAGATCCTGCTCTTAATAGAGGAAATAGTAGGCCCAAACCTTAATCACGTCAGATTTGGCCTTGGCTGCCTTCCTTAACAAGACTCCTAAAGTGCAAGAAATGAAATCAAGAATCAATAAATGGGATGGATTAAAACTAAAAAGCTTCTTCTCAGCAAAACAAAACAAAACAAAACAAGCAACCAAAACAACAATAATCAATGAGATCAAGAGAGCCTACATTCTACATTTTGGGAGCAAATTTTTGCCACACGCACGTCAGATAGAACAGTAATCTCCAGGATATATAAAGAACTCAAAACACTTAACACCAAAAAAACAACCCAATCAATAAATAGGCTTAGGAACTAAACATATACTTCTCAGGAGATATACAATTGATAAGCAAATATATGAAAAAATGTTCAACATCTCTAGCAATTAGAGAAATGCAAATCAAAACTAAGATTTTATCTCATGCCATTCAGAATGGCAGTTGTCAAGATTACAAACAACAATAAGTGTTGGCGAGGATGTGGAGGAAAAGGCACACTCATACTTTAATGGTGGGACTGCAAATTGGTGCAACAACTATGAGAAACAGTATGGAGATTCCTCAGAAAACTTGGAATCATGGCATTTGCAGGTAAATGGATGGAGTCGGTCATGCTAAGTGAAATAAGTCAATCCCAAAAAACCAAAGGCCAAATGTTCTCTCTGATAAGTGCTGATCCATAATTGGGGAGGGGGCATGGGAAGAATGGAGAAACTTTGGTCAAAATGGCAGGAGGGGAGTGGAGAGGTCATAGGGGTAGGAAAGATGGTGGAATAAAATGAATATCAATGCCCTTGGTACATGTATGACTGCACATTTTTTGTGACTCTATATTGTGTACAACCAGAGAAATGAAAAGTTGTGCTCCATTTGTGTACAATGAATCAACATGCATTCTGTCATGTATACCTAATTAGAATAAGTAAAGTTTTAAAAAAAGAGGATGGAGTCAGTTTCCCCTCACATGAATAATGAGAGGCCAAGAGAGATATTATGCAGGATTGGAGACCATCAAATATCTCTGTGGACATGTGACCTCAATGTGTATCATGAGGAACAGAGAAAAGATCATCTTAGTCAATTCAACTCAGAAAAATTGTGAGAATAAATCCTTGCTATTTCAAATTGTTAGGTTTTGAGGTGATCTGGACAAAGCAATAGATAACTAATCCAAAAACTAGTATTTTAAAAAGTGAAACAACAGTATACCTAATGTCATAGAATTGTGCAATGTGGTCATCAGCAATGCCATTTCTCCAACCAATAGGGTTATGCTGGTTAACATGGATTGTCAATCTGGTTGGATTAAGAGAATTCTGGGTGTGTTTATGATGGTGTTTCCACAGATAAGCATGTAAGATAGCAAACTGAGTAGGAAACCCACCTTGAATGTGGGCAACCATATCCAATAGATTGGGGTTCTTACAAAAGGAGCAAGCTATGGCAGATGCGATCTCAAGTCTTCTTGAGTGGGTGTGCCGATTGCTGCTGCTATCCTCCAAGGTCCTGAGACTCCAATTTCTTAACTTTTCTAGAAAGCAAGCAAAAGTTTTCAAAGAAAGACCTCAGAGCAAAAAATGAAATCTAGGATATGCTCTAAGTTTCTTTAGAGCAGAAATTTTAAGATGGTATCTCATAATAGATAATAGATCTACAAATGGATAACTAAATACAATTTTTTAGTATCTATATTTATTCATTTTATCCTGAAATAAGGCATGAGGTATCATGATATTAAGATTTGGTATGACTGTTCTGATTTCCCATGTCCTTTGCAACCTTTTGAATACTATGATGAGTGTAAAGACTAGATGACCAGGAGGAGATGAATTAAGCCGCTTGGCAAGACTTTATTGGAATACATGCTCTCGGGCCGAATCCTCTCGTCCATCAGAGTGTGTCTGAGAGGAATAGTGCTGGGGCTTTGGTGCACAGAGAATTTCCAGAAAGCCCAGTCAAGAAGGGGAAGGCTTGGGGGCAGGAAGAGAAGGCCAGAGTCCTTCCTGGATAGGTCAGGAAAACCTGCTGATTGACAGGAGGCGTGTCTACTGGTGCCCTCAGTGGCTGGCTAGCAGCTCCGCTTTGCAGCCACTGACTGGTCCCCCTAGTTGGACATTTTAGACACTGACCCAACCTAACTTCCCGACCTTTTTGATGATATAGGACAGCAGATTTGGTCTGGCTACTTTGTGAGAGATTTGGGGTGTCAAGAGGGGGCATTGGCTTGGGTGTTGGCCAGGCAGGGAGGCAGACATAGGGGTGTGGGAGCCTCTGGTTGTCAGTTATGTTGCTTGAATATAGAAGCATCACCTGTGGGTAGGAACAGAGGCTTGAGTGAGATTACTGATTAGCAGAAAAAGAAGGAGGCTGCTGAGAAATTTTGAGTTTGGTGGGAGTCCAGCGTGATGGACCAGTCCAAGGCTGGTCTATTCTGTAATGAAATTTGTTCAAGGTTTTAAGTAGCGATTACTGCATAATTAAGTCCTCCTGCCCCAGCCCAGAGGCAGCAAATGGAGGCCAAGGAGAGCCCAACTATTACTAATAGAAAGATGGCCCTTTTTGCCCTAGAAAGGGAGCTGGTAACAACTCATGGTAATTCAGCCTTATTGTACAGTTAAGTCCCTATAACAAGGTTGGAGAGGACAAGGCATGTAAACATAGTATTTAATTTTTAATGTCACAGATGTCTATCTTCAAACTATTTTAAATGCCCAGGAACTGCTGTGTTCTTGGTTTTGTTAGGTGTTTAAGATGAAGCAAGTCAAATTGACTTTTGTTCTTACCTATTGTTAAGAGTCACCTTTTGATCTCCTGGGAGGCATCCTTGAGGAACCTGAGAGCAGCTTGTTAGCTCTGCTAGTGCCATCTGCGTTAGGATAGGTCGAGGTCTGGCGCTGATGTGGCTTCCCCAGGAAGCCTGAGGGACAGTTCCCTTTTTCAGTGACCTTCCTGTTCATTGTATGGCATTTGATTGGCTCTTTAATTCTCTAATGGTCTCAGAAAACTCCCTGATCAGGAGGTCCTGTGGCCCAGAGATGTAGAGCACTTCAGAGAAGTTTCCTCATTCCTTGGATTCAGGTTGACTCAAAGGGCAAAAGCCAAATACTAGTTTTTTTTTGCCTTTTAATTTAATTTTAGTTTTTAAGTCTTGATCTTAAACATTCAGCAAGCCAATCTCACCAGTTACAAAGTAAGGGTACTGGGCTTTAACTTTAAGGTCTATCCTACAGGTGGTGGCTGATCTATCTTAAAATAATCTGGGTTGGTTGTTCTTCAAGTAGTACCTCCATAAAACATTAACAGGCAATAGTTAGAGTTTCAGGAAAATACAAAGTAAAATTAACAACAGCAAAACATATTTGTGTAATAGCTTTCTCAAATTTTAGGTGAGTTACATATTATATCCCTGTTTGAGGTCCTAATGATCTTTACAATAAAATTAATCCTTTGAAGATATCTTTAAATGAACTGGAGTCTCATCTACTTTGAAGCCATTGTAGTAAGTTGGGAGACAGGACTATTTTAGGTAAGATAGGGCTATTTGTAAAATGTTAGCAGAATATTAAATAGATTAGGTCCTCATTTATTTAAAAGATCACTTTGATGTAAAAATAACTTAAAGTCTTATCTTATTGATGATAGGTTTAGTTATAAAACATTAAATGATATGAATGGATACCATACAAGTTCAGTTTGGACAACATCAGCTTGATAAAACATTCTTTTAAACCTTCTATTTTAAAGACTTGTATACCTGGAAGATATGAACACATTTAATATAGAACCAGAATTACATCGATGTTATTACATTAAATTTAGTTCTGAAAGAAAAATTTAGATGTTGACTTTTCATTTATTCACAGTTGTAAACCTTTGATTAGAAATATTCTCTTTCTTTCCAATAAATATCACATTTAGAATCTTTAATTTCTTCTGTTTATATCCCAAAGCAATCCTTGTAAATTTTTGAAGTTACACAACAGTAGAAACCTTTAAAACTTCATATAGGAATTTATAAACCTTTGTGTTTATCCAAATTAAATTGAATCTTTTAAATGATGTGAATTAAAAATATTTGGATTCTTTTTTTAGGTTTAATTGATGAGCGCTCATTATCTGTTGCAATTTTTGATACCATGTACATAGAAGTTAAGAAAAGAAAGAGTCTTAGAAAAAAAAAGTGATGCGGCCGATAAAAATAAAAAATGCAGGGTGGTTGGTCTGGCAGCATATAGACAGCGAGAGAGTGCCCCGCTGTTCGCGAGTGGTGAGAGCAGCCATGCCGGTCCGCCCGAGCAGAGCGTGGGGACGGAGTAAGAGATGCAGGAATGCAGGGTGGGTGGGCCCCGCCTAACGCTCGGTCTCTGCCGTCCAGCGCTAGTACCAAGGCCAGCTCTGCCTCCAGGGAAGGCGGCGCTGCAGCTTGGGGGGAGCTGAGAGTGAGGGGAGGGGGCCGCCGCATGGCAGGCAACTCAGACACGGAGCTGCCCATCTGAGCAGTGCGCTGACGCAGGGAGAAATGCAAGGAGGCGGGGTGGGCGGGCTCCGCTCAACACCTCCTTCCTGCTTTCCGGCAGTGGGACTGAGGCCGGCTTTGTTTTCTCCGGCAGAAAACAGCTGGGGAACTGCCTCAGCTTTGGAGAGGGGAGGGGGAGTCTGGGTAGAGAGCAAGATCAGAGAATGAGTGAAGGAGGTACAAAAAAGCAAATGAGAAAGGGGGCTTTTAGCGAGAAGAAGGTGAGAGGACAGAACAGATGGGAAAGAAGGGAGGGGCAAGAGCTCATTTTCCTACAAAGCCTCGATGAAAGGAATTTCTGTCCATTTCCCCATCCGGTGACAAAAATTAGCCAAATCAGTGAGGATATGAAAATCAAAAACTTTCCCCTAGAGGACATTTTGGTCCATTATCTAAGCCATAGTACAGTGGAGTTTTGAGGTCTAGAGAAGAGTTGGGGTTCCTTGTGACTTCTCAGCGGTCCCAGCAAGTGGGCAGGAACATAAAAAGGCATCCCAAAACATGTTCATGTCCACGGGAGAACAGGGGCCAGGTGGAAAATTGAGGCTTCCCTAAAACTTTCCGGGGCTGGACAGCAGCGGCGAATGGCTAACACAAGGATTGGGAACATCTTCCCAAATCCACGTGGCCTCAAGCGGACAGAGGCCCATCACATGTGCAACTTATCCGATGAGCCTCTGGAGTGGACGGTGGGGGTGGGGCAAGCTGAGGAGTCAGAGGAAAGGGGGCCTACCTCACTCTTGTCAGTCCGGATGAGGAAAACAGAGAGCAGCTCAAGAGTTCTTCCGGTCCGGAGGGCTTGCCTCAACCCCGGTACAGGGGAGGTTCAAAAACCTCCCGGGTTTTGGCACCATTATGTAAAGACTAGATGACCAGGAGGAGATGAATTAAGCCGCTTGGCAAGACTTTATTGGAATACAAGCTGTTGGGCCGAATCCTCTCGTCCATCAGAGTGTGTCCTAGAGGAATGATGGTGGGGCGCCAGTGCACAAAGAATTTCAAGAAAGCCCTGTCAGGAAGGGGAGGGCTTGGGGGCAGGAAGAGAAGGCCAGAGTCCTTCCTGGATAGGTCAGGAAAACTCGCTGATTGACAGGAGGCGTGTCTACTGGTGAAGTCAGCGTCTGGCTTGCAGCTCAGTTTCGCAGCTGCTGACTGGTCCCCCTAATTGGACATTTTGGACCCTGACCCGACCTAACAATGAGAGCAGACAGACCCTATATTTTTAAGGGAGTCCATACACAGCTTCAGCTGAAATTGCTGCATGACAGTTCTTCCTCTCTGAGAGAAGGCAAAATGTCTGTATTTTACAATTAAAAGGAGTCCTTTCTGGGAGACTAGGGGAAGGTACTTAAGTGATGCAACAGTTTAGCATGCAAATAAATAAAAGGCTCCGGGAAAACATAAACCTATATATCACTCTGCAGGTCTCCAATGTGCAAGATACGCATAACATTGAATTTTGCTTGGAAAGCCCTGTCTGTGAAGAAATATGAAAATATTTTCCCTACAATTCCACCCTTTGTTTCTCATGATACAGTTTATATCAAATTTAAGACTTACATGTCACTACATCAGCTATTCTTATTACTTTTACCCAAAGGGATTAGGACCAATATGCTTAGTTTGTCTTATATAGCACTTATCAAGGCTATATTAACAGCAGAATTCAGAGCAGCACACCAAGATAAACCTGCAACATTGATTTCAGCCATTCCTACTAAGCAACTCAGATTTAGTCAGCCAAGTACATACTCTTAACCACCAGAGTCTGCCTTAGAAAGCCAAGTGTTTTGATATGATCTTATGGTCCAAGGCACTAATCCAGGTATAGCAGGATATGTGAATAATTTGCACATGCAAAGTGAACTTGGCCTGAAGAGGAGGAATTTGAAGATAATTTTGTCACCTATAACAAACATGACCAGTTAGTTAAGGTTTCCTGGGCTAAAATAGTGCCATCAATCACTTCAGCTAAAGTCAGGGACTAATTTCTAATGATAAAGCCTACATTATAAGTAAAATGACTCACAGAATATGCATCTAAGTTGTTTCCTTAAATACTTGAATGTTTCTGATGACCACGCCCAGGTACAAATCAGAGATAGTTCTGAAGACTAGACCAGTTAAAACATATGTGATAGCATTTCAGCTTTACTAAACATTCCTAAGACAAACACATGACTCTAGGAGAATGTTTGTGAATTAAAGGCCCCTAAATAGCCAGTGGTTTGGGTTTTGCTTCAGGTATCACATTGGGAGGTAAAGTCCCCATCTCTCAACTGGAAAATCTAATGCTTTTTCATGTAAAGCTAGGTTAATTGCTGACCGGAGAGCAGAAGAGCTGCTTTCTGCAATATAGAAGTCTATTTGAAAAGCAAGCCATTTTATTTTATTGTTTTTATTTTTTAATTGCTTTCCATCTTGTCAGTCATAGAATACATCTCAAAATAGGTAGTCTAGAGTTACCAGGCCTCAAAGGGTTAGAGGTTTAGTTTCTACAAGAATTCAGCAACAAGATTTTTAAGAAAGGTGTAGCCAGTAGCCATGTTCAACATTCAAAAAGGTATCATTAACTGGAGGCTATTGGCAGTAAAAAATCAAAAAGATAGGAGTTTTTCTCTGATTACAGAATTTCAAAGGTTATTGATATCTGTGCTATATTCTAATCTATCCACTGGTGACAAACAATGAGAGAGTTCACCCAATAATCCATTTCTTCATCTGCAGCTTTTCCTAATTGGGATCATCCCTGAAGACATTATGAGATAGGAGATTACAAGTATAAGATACATGACATAAAATTTTACCATGTCAGCACATACAGAGGAAATAAAGCAACAAAAATATTTTTACATTCGATCTTTTAGATCTCATTTGTTTATTGAATAGACATTTGTTGAAACTCCTGGCTATAAAGGTAATATTTCAAAAGATTAAAATCATAGCTGACAGGTATCTACCATCTGGGAAACAGGGAATGCAGGGACATATTTGATTCATATCCATAAGGCAGTTGAAACCTGGGTAGAAGCGGCATGAGAAATTAATGGGACAATAGGAGGGGTCTCAGTGTTAGTAAATGTGACATATTTGCATTCAGGCTTGAAAGGCATAGATGCAGCTCCACTCAAAGCAGTACTAAACTTTGAGAACTAATTAAATGTATTATTTTACCTTGCTTGTACAAGCCTAATATGGTTGGACCATCCAAGGCTTAGATTTAGGGATTCTTGAAGCCCTTTCCTCTGTCTCAGAGGAGAGAACAACACAATGCTGGAGCCCATCTAAATTCTAAACCATCTTTGAAACTCCCAGACTCCTCTTCCCCGTTTCTAGAGGAAAGACCAGGAAAGAAAATACCATCTGGATTGGTCCTTGCCTTTCCAGCTCTTAGTTCTGAGCTAACAACCCACCATTTTCCCAATCCCTCCATTATAGGCAACAAAGTGCAGTAAGTTTGCTCAACATAGCCCCTACCAATTTCCATCTTCATGGGCCTGTGAAGCCCCTTTTGTTTCCAGAAAACTTTCTCACAGAATCCCAATTCTCCTCAAGTATGGTAGTCTAGAGTTATTGCTGCTTTATTTCCATACAGTCATGCAATGCATAACAATGTTTTTGTCAATGATAGATTGCATATATATTAGTGGTCTTAGAAGATTACAACAGAGCTAAGAAATTCCTATCACTTGCTGACATCACAGCCATGGTAATGACATAGCAAGATGCATTACTCACATGTTTGTGATGATACTGGTGTAAACAAACCTGTGCTGCCAGCAATAGAAAACTACAGCACAATGACATATAATGTAGTACTTGAGAATGACTTGAGTAAATGACTATGACACTGGTTTATGTGTTTACTATACTGTACTTTTTATTGTTATTTTAGAATGTACTCCTTATAATTATAAAAATGTTCAAAATAGTTTTCTGTTACTAGAGCAGCAGCCTCGTACATCTCATTTGCCATGTCTCTTGGTGACCTCAAGAGACCAGGTCCAGTGATCCACCTGTTCCATTTAGGTTAATGTAAATACATGCTCTGATGCTTGCACAATAAAAACATCACCTAACTAGACATGCCTCAGAATGTATCTGTCTCATCAAGTGATGCATGACTATAATTATTTATTCTGAAAGCAGAGACATAAAAATTCAAAATTTCTAATAATTAAAAAGTATAAATTATATTGTATATTACATTATTTTAATGTGATTATTTCTGGTGTTAGTGAAGATATGGTAAAGGTGAACAAAATCATAATATAAAATTTATCTTTCTTTTTACATAATGCAATTCTAGATGACTATTAAATGCAAAGGAGTATTATAAATATACCAGAGAGGGAATATATTCAGGATGAACCAATTCATTTTTTAAAAATGCAAGATTTGTAATAGGACACATGTTATTTATTGCTTTAATAAAGGGGGAGGGGAGGGAGCCAGGTGACTTCTCATGAGTTGGAGTCCAGAGAGATGGAAAAAGAAGGAGTGCCCGGGTTAGACGATATGGAGTCTCTCTGGATGGTGGTGACGACTGGGGGAGCCAAATTCCCCAGGCCCCGGGGTGTAGGTAAAAATCTGCTCTGCCCCAGCAAGACGCAGAGACACCCGGGACAAGAAGCAGGGACACCACCGGGCGAAGAGGACACCACCATTTATTCTAGAAATTACAGAAGCTTATATGCACTCTTGGACCAATCAGGTCTAAAGGTCACAAACAAAGGGGTGCTCTTTGGCAAGAGCACAGTCTATTAGCATAGAATGAGGAAGGATGGAAGGGAGGGGTGGGAAGGTATGGAGAGTTCTCCTACAGTTATTATTCTGTTTTTGTTAAGAAAGAAAACTCTCTGCATATATGCATAGAAAACTAGTATTTTCTAGAACACTGGTAAAACAATAAGTGACTTTTCTTAGGGTACTCAGAAGAGGTCAAAAATAAAATAGGGAGCTTTCATACTTTTACATTTATTCATTTCTCTTCTTTTTGTCATTTTAAATAATATCACTTATGTTCACATAAAGTAGAAATGTTTTTGAAGCATACATATTTTTGGATAAGTAGGCTTGCTACTCTTATGAAATAGTCCTCTATTTGCGTGCTTCTGTAACAAGAAATACAGAAATTTAATATAGAAACTGGTTCAATCAGAAAACTTGGAATGGAACCACCATATGACCCAGCTATCCCACTCCTCGATTTATATCCAAAGGACTTAAAATCATCATACTACAGTGACATACCCATAGCAATGTTTACAGCAGCTCGATTAACAATAGCTAAACTGTGGAACCAATATAGTTTCAACAGATGAATGGATAAAGAAAATGTGGTATATATACACAATGATATATTACTCAGTCTTAAAGAAGAATGAAATTATGGCATTTTCAGGTAAATGAATGGAAATGTTAAGCAAAATAAACCAATCCCCAAAAAACAAAGGTCAAATGTTTTCTCTGATATGTAGATATTAATTTAGAATAAGGCGGGGTAGGCTAGGGAAGAACAGAGGTACTTTGGATTAGGCAGAGGGAACAAAGGGAGGGAAGGTAGAATGGGGGTAGAAAGGGTAGTAGAATGAATTGGACATTATTAACTTATGTACATATATGATTACACGACCAATGAGATTCAACCCATGTACAACCAGAAGAATGAGAAGTTATGCTCCATACAGGTATTATGTGTCAAAATGCACTTTACTGTCATATATAACTAATTAGAACAAATAAAAAAGAAGAAGAAGAAACTGTGTCAAAGAAAGTAAAAGTTGATTGGGCATGTGGTCCTTCCTTTGATCATACTGTTTTTTATTTATTATTATTTTTCATAGTCCTGAGGTTCATTGCAATACTAAAACATGTGTCACATTCTCACTACCAGAGCATTAAGTACTAGCTTGGTAAGAATTCATAACATGGGCTCCTTCTCACTCTTTCTCATATAGCAGAATTCCCTAATGAAACACTTCTTGAATCAATTTCTTACCTTTCTTTGATCTCATCACATGTAATGATATTAACCACTATGCCCCCAGGGTTATGCCAGACTTCATTCACTGGACAAATACTACACATTGACACTTTGCCTGCTACTTTGCAGATACGTAAACCAAAACAGTGACAGAAATGGTTATCTACACTATTATTATGGAATGCTGGAGATCACCTCTTCAAAAATGCTCATGTTCTAATCCCTAGATACTGTAAATATATCTCCTTACATGCTAAGAGATACTTTGAAGATTCAATTTAATTAAGGATCTTGAGATAGACAGATTATCAGGATGGGCCCAATGTAATCCCAAAGTTCTTTATAAAGATGGAGATAAGAGGATCAAAGTCAGAAGTAGAAGATACAAAGATGGAATCCGATGATGCAGTGATGGGCTCTGAAGGGAGAAGAGGGGTGATTCACCAAGGAATGAAGGTGGCCTCTAAGCTGAAAAAAGGCAAGGAAACAGATTTTCCACTTAGCCTCCAAAAGGAATGGAGTCCTGCTGATACTTTAAGACTTCTAACTTCCACAACTGTAAGGGAATAGGTTTGTGCTGTTTTAGACATCCAACTTGTAATGATTTGTTAGGGCATTAATAGGAAATTAGTAACAACTAGGAGGGAATTACTAATCTGTTAAGGAAATGATACTCTTTGCTCTACCAGAAGCCATGACTACATTTAATTTGATTATAAGCCTTGTCATTTTCTCAGAAACAATCTTTATTTTTTTATTCTTTCCACACTTCTTATTGGTGCATTATATTTGTACATAATGTTGGGATTTGTTGTTACATATTCGTATATAAACACAATATAACAATATAATTTGTCCAATATCACTTCCAAGCCTTACCCCTTCCCTCCCTACCTCCCAACCCTTGATTCCTTTCCTCTACTTATTTCCCTTTCATTTTCATGTAATCCCTGCCCCAGCACGCACACAACTTTCTCCTCTCTGTATGAGAGAAAACATATAACACTTGACCTTCTGAATTTGGTTTATGTTTCTTAACAAAATGGCCTCAAGTTAGAGTTTCTTTTTCCATCAAATGACATAATTTCACAATCTTTTACTTTTATAGTGTTTTGAGTATAATGTCTAGTATCTTTGCTCCAAAAGTCCTCTCCATAACAAAAACAAAAGAGCAGAAGATGCTCTATTCAAATACACACACACACACACACACACACACACACAATGTTGTAGAGTCTATTACATCAGTTTTATCAGCAATAGAAATTTTACAATTTGTGATAGAATTGATCATTTTTGCCATGACTTAAAATGCTATACAATACGTTACAGGTTAGAAATGAATGTTTTGCTTGTGCATTCTAGTCTGTGTAAAATGGAGGTGATAAAATACTTTTCAAATGGTATTAACTCAAAAACTCATTGGAATAATGTTCTTTTCAATCCTCACAAGGCAAGTCTAGCAGGAAGCCATTTACTAAAAGCTCTTTTTTTCTCACATATCTGAGTAAATATAAGACCTTTTGCTCTAGAGTAAGTCTGATTACAATGGATTAAATGGATAGTTATCATCATTACATTTTCCATTTTCTTGAAATTTAGATACTAACAAAAAAAATTTTAAGCTCTATTGATCAACTGATTTGAGCATGGGATGGTGGCACATTAGCAGTGTTGAAACTAGAAAATGAACAGTCCCAAATGAGGCATATCAGCATTTCAGGCTTTGTTTCGATTTGTTTCTTTTAAGGTACAACTTAGGCATTTTATTAGGCCCAAAATTTCCTTATGATGGGCTCTTTGTCACAGTCTTAAATCTCTCATGCAAACAAAACCCTGGCACTTCTACTCTAATTCTCCATGAAGTATGTGTTACTCCTGCTCATGGTGACTGATAGAGCTTTGCCTATAACTCTTTGGAAACCGTGCAACTTCTTGAAAATAAGCCACCAAATTGTACTGCTTGGTTTTTAATGTTGCTTTCTACATTAAAAGATAATACTTAATAATTTAGAAGGAAAATGAATAGTTTATCACATTTTCTACTATTCTTTGGCTGATATTCATTTGCCTTGTTCTTTTATATAACATGCGTGGGTCAAAAAAAAAAGCATGTAAATTCACAACCCTGGTGCTACTTTTTCTACCAATTTCATGTTTCTTTTCTGCAATTACATTATGTGGTTAAAGCATCTGGGGAGCAAAGAGGTGGTCATTTGTGTTTGTATCAATTTCTTTGCTGCTTCTCCTTTCCCCATTGCTTTAATGTTCCAGTAAATATTTTGTTGAATGATTGATGTTAATATTGATTTCTTCCATATTTCTAAGATGCTCTGGTTATAGAAAATAAAAAAGAGAATCAATGGATGTGAAAGAGAAAGATCTGTCAGGTTTCTTTTAGAATAGTGGAGTGGAGATTTACAGATAGCAATATTTTTCTCTCTTGCTAGTTTTCTTGAAATAACCTCTTATTTTCCCCCATGCAGAAATATTTTCTATTTTTAAGTACCAGTCTTCCATGAAAAGTTTGCATAGATTTTTCTCATGTTAACAATAAGATCTAGTTTTACTATGCTGTAAAAAGTAGTTTTCTAACATAAATTCTGTTTAGCATATCAGAAGGGTTATTTTGTTTTTACTCAGTATTAGGTTACCAAGAGAGATATTAAAATTATAGAAGTTTATATCACAGAATATGATTTATATTAAAAATCACTCTAAGTAAATATAAATAGAAAAATATAACATAGCATAAATTACCAAGAATAATCTCAGTATAAATGTAAAGGTAATATCTATATCAAATTATCATTTTGGGTCTTGATTACAAAGTTTCTGGAAATACTTTAATTATTTTATCATTTAAGGCTCTAATACTTTGTGTTTCTTTTTATCTTTACTATCAACTTGGTTGGAATATGTGGCTTATATATATAGCCACTATGGGTCTATATTTCTGAACCATAGAATTAGACAGACAACCCTTTCATTCAATCTCTAAGAACTCCAAAATGAGAACTCCATAATAGTGTATGACCTTTGTGGTAGCTCCAATGCTTATGGAAAATTTTGCTGAAATGAAAATAGTGGGATATTAACATTATATATGTTAGATATAAAGTTATAACATTATATATGTTAGATATTAACATTATATATGTTAGATATAAAGAAAAACAATGATGAATATTTTCTATGATTCAATATTTTTATATTTTATTTATAAAATTATTATAGAATTCTCTGTTGTAAAAAAACTAACATCTGATCATGCATTTGAGTTCTTAGCTTGGTGTTGCTATTAGCATTTATGTTTGTTACATATTTTAGCACAATTTAAATTTTTGTTGTACATATTCCTCCTTCATCATCATGTAGTTCAAGAGATCATTCCCTTAATTTCAGAATCTTTGCAAATATTTCAAAAATTTCAGGTACATATATTTCTAAATTTTAAAGTCTCTCTTCTCATTTTGAACCTTATAATTCAACTCTTTCATTGTTTTCATTTCATACGTCTATTCATTACATTAAAATACCATAAAGATAAAAGAAAATCATGAAAGATTATTTGTATAATCTCATGACCAAAACACATCTTTTCTTTTCATTATTCACTATGTCATGAGATCCTAAAGATTAAAAACTATTTATTATTCATCTGGAACACCAGTTCCCAAAAATACAATAACATAAAACAAATAGGTGAGCATTTGCCTGGGACTTTATTGTCTAATTGACTTGCACTCTAGTCTTTGAGTGATAGTATCTCCATGAAGTACAGGCTGTGTAAAATGAAATCTCCCATTGTGAAAATTGGTCCCTAAAATCTGACCTGTGACATTTTTCTGTTAGTCCTATTAAAGGGAACACTTATCCCAATTCTTGATATTTTTCTTCATGTAGAAAGACTTCCATTTTTTTGCTGCCTAACTCTTCAGAGGAATGATTGCTGTGTTATTTTAAGTTTGGTACAGAGAAGCAGGTATCTCAGTCATTCCATTCTGTGAAGCTTCCTGCCTGCAAAGAGCAGGTCTTCTGATTTGCTCCTGCATAAAAAGACTTAGAAGTCAAGGCTATGTCTAATTGGGCGATGCCTGGGGGCTTCAGTAGGATTGTACCCAGGTGGGTTGTCTACCTAATTCTGCAGTTCACTATTAGAAGCACATAATTGTCCCATATCTTGCCCAGTACTAAATGTGCTACTTTGACCTCCTTTTTGTTATATATTTTGGTGCTATGTAGGTTTTATAGGGAATGGCCTCAGCAGGAGCATCCTGCAGTATGGGAAAGGGCAGTTCAGTCAGAGGTGAAGTATACTAATGTGTGCATCCATCAGGAAATTTTGAGCCTCAAGGGAGAATTAGACAGATCAAGGTATTACAGTATGATGGAGGTTCTGGTGATGGAAGGGAAGGAACTGTAAGCATCGGTGTTCCTAACCTAAGAAAAGCAGTGAAAATTCATTGCTACAATTAAAGAGTGGTAGTATGAACATGGAAGGTTTACAGTGTCCAATATTGAACCACTTGGCAGCTTTCTCAATTGCATGGCTGGCTTTTAACTGCTGCATCCTTAAACTTAAGACTTTAAATGAGTGGGCTTCATGGGACTTTGGTATTGGGACTAACTTATACCCACTGTCATTTTTATAAAGCTGTCTGCATTAGGATAGAGTCAAATGGCAAGAATGTCAAAAACAGGCCTGAGTTTTACTGTACAGGCTGCTACAGCTTAGCCTTAAATTAAACAAGTGTAGTCTGGAGGATGTTTCAGAAGAGGGTGAATTTGGAGTATAATTTTTATACACACTGTCAAAAATTAAACATAAAAAATAAATAAAAACCTAGTGCTTTCCAGTATTATTCCTCATGCCTGTAGGATGGGGATACCAAACAGAAAGGCACTTGAAGTCTGCCTGAGCCACACAGCACAGGTGAGTTTCCAGGTTCAAATTGCTAACTTTAGGTCTATGTAGGCGGAGGCAGATGGACTATGACATCTATGATCTGCATTCAGAGACAAGAATGAACATTGGGGAGAATGACTTTGTCTTTCTGTGGCTTGTTCACAGTCTCAAGATTCACCCCTTATGGCATGGCCTGTAATTAATTGGATTTTGCTTTGATTAATTATATAATCTATCACCATGGCTTTGGAATTTCAAGATGCAAATTAAGCAGTGTTTGGAGGAGCACATGGCAGGGATGTTGATTCCCCCTATCACCCTGGGGCATAAGCTTCAGAGGCATCAAAATAGAAGATTCAGTCCAGGAAACCTCTGAGGATAATTCTTAAGCTAAAACAAATGTTGGGATTACATAACACTCGAGTACCAGAAACACAGGGCTCAAATGGAAATACAAGTTAAGAATTTTGAATATACACAAAGGAAAATGAAGTAAGTCTCTATCAAGGCCCAGTGACTAGAAATGCTTCATTGCTAATCTTCTAAACTTTAAAATAAGGTTTAAATGGCTCTTAAACACTGTGAGTGCTAGCCTTCACTATTATATACACACTCTCTATTACCATGATCATGAATTCTGGGTAAGTACCATAGACTGACAGCCTTCTAAGAATGATCAGTAAGCACTGGACCTTAGTAGCACATATTCATATTCATTAGAGACATTTTAGGCAGCAGTTACATATAAAGAATAAAAAATGTATTCAAACATTGATAATCTTTCTAGATGACATAGAATTTATTAATAAATTAGGTAGAATCAGTTTTGAATTTCATTTTTTTTAACTTCACATCAGTATGGAAAGAGAATGTGACTGTGAACTCAAGTTAATTTGACTTTAATTTTCAAGATAATTTAATTTATGGCCTTAATTCTTATATGGAAATTTGATCTTGGAATGGATTTGATTCAAATATGGGGTAACAGAGTGTATTGTATTATTTCTGTGAAGTCATTTGATATCACTTCTGTTAGACTATATCAGACTGTAGGGAGGAAAAATGTTGACAAGTAAAAGATGGGACGAAATTTCAGCTTTGGTTTATCATAATGGCCTTGCAGCTAACTTAATTAATGCATTATTATGCCTCATTTAAGGTCAATGTGTTTTTCAAAAGCATTTATAAATGCTATGGAGTAAAAAATGTTTGTTCTGCCAAAGTCAAGCAGGAGTTTAATACCTAAATCATATGTTAATACTCTTAAGAGGGTTGATATTTAATGTGACTATGGTATTAGATGTGGGACCTTGGGGACGTGATTTGGATTAAATTAGGTCATTAGTATAGATCCTCTATTGGTGGATCATGGTGATTTTAAAAGAAGAGGCAGAGAAACCACACATGTACATGTGCTTCTTCAATGATCTGTTGCAGCCAAAGAAGATTCTCACCAGAGCCTGCACCATGCTGTTTGGCCTTTGAGTCTTCAAAAACATGAGCCAACATTAAGCATTTTTACTTCATAAAATAGCCTGCCTCAGATACCTCATCTTAGTATCAAAAAATGGACTAATAACAATTAAAGGAGTAGTGCTTTATTTTAGGTCATTCCTTCTCTGTCCCAATGGACTAAATCATAGCCTTCAGAGTTTAGCATAATGGATTGAAAGAAAAAAAAAAGCTGGGACTTTTCAAAAAGGCATTCTTATTTTTCATTTATCATTATTATTTTCAAATAGGGGGGACTGTTAATAAAAGACTCTTGCATTATTTTTGTACTTTCAGGTACTGACTTACCTTAGTAGTGATGATGATACAAATTTCACAGCAAATATAGATTCTATTCTCTTAGTGGCTAACATCTCCCTTCAGAGGGAATAGGATCTGGCCTGTTCTAGGACTTGCATTAAACTTAGCAGTAGATGGGGTTCTACTCTTTGGAAAAAGTCCTTCAGTTTGTTAGTACTGCTTCGTGACTGGTTGGGAAACTTATAACTCTAATGGTTAGCATTTACAAGGTCATTTTCACTGCATTCCTAGGCCACCGCCTATTCCTAGGCCTAGCTACTCTAAAATAGCTATCTCAAGGAAAGAAAATTAAATCCACTAGTATTTTATTTTTTATCTTCCTGCTTGATTGTCTTTGGTTCATATCAAAACTTGGTTAGGAAAAAAAGTATATACTCATCAACTATTAAAATCATAACAAACATGAAGAATTATAACCACTAACTGAACAAATCCTATCTATCATTTTTAGATAATTCTTTTTGTGTAAAAGATAAAGACCATAATGAATAATAGATGTTCTTCAGAGGAAGCTAACACATCCTTCAAAATATTTATGAGCATCAAAAGAGACATTTCAGGATCAAAATCATTGAAAATTCTGAAATCTAGCTCTTCTACAAAAATAAAATAAAATAAAAAATGGAAAACCAACCAATGCTTTATTTTATATAATCGCCTAAAAATGGTCAACTTTAACATTTTTCAACTACTTTCTAGCTTGTGCTTTCCAAATAAAGAATGTGTTGATTTTTTAACAGAATGGCTGTGTTTCTGGGCTTGCAATGAAATTGCTTGACGGTAAACTCCAAGAAGGCACCATTGGCAGGCTCAAATTTTATGCCTTCAGCCAATGAATTAAATGTTAGCCAGGTAACCTAAAGAGTTATAGTAGAGTTCACTATAGTATAGCGATGGACGAATTTTGCCCTTCTCCTGACACTTTGCCTCAGTTGTTTTAGTCCAAATAGCTTCCCCCATTTAGATATCTGCTCTAAAGTTAGTGTTTAAAGCTTTGTATCATTAATAATCAAAAGAAGGACTTGGAAGACTAGAAGGCATCAAAAACACTGAAAGAAAGTTAGAGGTTAGAATTGAAAAGCTTTAATAAAACATTTCAATATATCCAACTCTCCCAAGTGAATGACCTTTAGTGTGATACAAGGCTATATAATTCCTTAAATCTAAAAGTTGGTAACCACTGTTTTGCTTATTTTCCTTACTGAAAAGGTGATAATGCTTAAATGCACATTTGAGTCAGAAACCAACGTTTAAATGTACATCTGGGTCAGAAACCAAATCCAACATATAAACTTCATTCTGTGGAATATACTAAGTTTTAGTTTTCAACTCCATAAGCTGTTGCTGAATTTTTTAGTTTGACTTTAATAATTGATCTCTTGGCTTCAAAGGGGAAATTTTCTTAAATGTATATGGGTTGCTGTTCTCTTTAGATACACTTTTCTCTGAGTGAAAATTGATTGATACTACCTAAGTCTACAATTAGAAGGATCATAGATATATGTATATGGAAAGTGGATGATAGCAAGAAAAACTTCAGTTTTATATACTGCTTAAGTATGTATTGTGAGGAAGTGTTAGGGAAAGGCAATAAAAATAGAAAACTTTTTATCTCATTTTTCATATGAACAATTTGAGAAGTAATTTAAAACCTGCTTGAATATTGTATTCATCTGTGATTATAATGCTAACTTTATAAGTATTCAGATATTTCATATAAATTACATACTCTATAACAAATGATTGTCTAGCATTTAAACATTCATATCAAAACAAAGACTGAAAAAAGCAACAAATGCAATAAAAAGGATTCATCGAGGACTCCTTAAAAAGCAACACAATTTTTTGGCATTGTTCAATAAAAGAACATTTAGAATCACTGAATTAGATGTCAAATTGGCAACATGCCCCCTACTGACTCATCAGAGTTGCTCATTAGCATGAAAAATAAGTTTTTATAACATTTTTGCTCATGTTAGAAGTATGTAATGAGTGAAAATAAGAAGGCATATAAAAGATGTCACTGCTTCAAAGCCAAGCTATAAACAAAAATAATAAAAAAATTACAACCATCTTGGCTTACATGCTAATTAGGATGATTTGTCATTCTTTAGCAAATGAAGTTAGAGTTAAAATATGTGAAGTCATTGACTAGAGTGGAAAATTTTAGAGGAAATATTAGTGGACTGCAAAACCAAGAATTTTGAGTTAAATCTCCTTGAAGATAGTGAAGTAAAAACTCCATTTTACAATTAACAGTGTCATTAATAAGTTAAGTTTGCACAACAAACTTACCATGAAAACCTGTAGTCAAGGGATATATTCCTTGAGTTGTAAATTCAAGAAGTGGAGCAGAGGTCAGTTCTTCCCACTCACTTCATAAAGTAGGAGATAGACTCTACATTTCAAGGGTTATTCAAGTTTCCTTCAATAACACCAACCAGTACTAGAAAAGCAACATTGTAACCCAGGTTTCCTGCATTTTAATATGAGTATCAGACTGAGAATTGATTGATGATCTGGAGATGCCATAGAACTCAAATAATGCTGAACTTCTCAAACCCACCAAAAACAAAAAAACAAAAACAAAGACAAAACTAAAGAAAAACCCAAAGTATGGACTAAGGAATTGCTTATGTAAGACTCAGTTCTTAAAGTCAAGGAACAAGACATTCTTTCCAGTGAAACATTAAAACTCTTTGTGAGTCAAGACCAGAGGCTCATATCATGAACTAGAGATCCCATCAAAGATTGACAGCTGGGCTTAAAAGCAATCAGAAAACATTTTCTGTTTTCTAAAAGTCACACTGTAACATAATATGTCATCCTAGCAGAAGCCTCACCCATAAAAGATTCCAGCTAAAATGCAACAAACTCTTGCTGTTTGTTTTCATTGACATTTAGAAGATTTTCTTGAATTAATGCTTTTCTATTTGCTGCATGCTCTTTTCCAGAGACACCAAATTTCTGGAGACTTGCATGATTGCTTTTTATTTTCTCCAGTTAAATGAACTTTGTTGGGAGAATTTTCCTTTTAATGTTTCCTTTAATTGCTTTTACTTCTTGTTTTAAAGTTGTTCTGGTGGTTTTCTTTTAAATTGCAGGTATTAAACACTCTTGAAGTAGGAATTTGTTAATGAGATATTTGGGAAATGGGTACATTCACTACTTCCACAATAGTGATTCAGTGGAAAAGAGATTAACTATTTTTTTAGTTTTTCTAAAATAGCCCTACAGAGTATTAGAAAATTTTATTTTATTTTACTTTATTTTTTCTGAATAACCTACCTCTTTTAATCATTAATGTTGTATTTTTATACATCTTGCCAATAAATTATTTGTAATTTTACTTTTTTGAAGAAAGGAGTCATTGAAATACCCTCTCTGCTACCATACATCTGTTCCCAATTTCTCATTTTGTTTCCCTATTGCCTTAGGCTTCTGGGTTTTGTTCAGCTTTATAGGCGTGTTGCTTTGTTTCCTTCATTTAATTCTTTAATTGAAAAAAATTTAAATTTCTTAGTGTTACTTTCTTTTTTTGCACACCTTTTTTTCTAGTATATCTGCCATTCCTCTTGCATTTTTTTCTATCATCTTAAAACAATCTTTAAATCCCTTCTCAATACTCTTTGATATCTTAAGATTAGATCCCTAGACTAATCCATATTGCTTAAACTAGAGCTCATGCCTCTCGCAAACGTATCAGCTTTAAATTTGGCACACTTTCATACATTTATTTTTCTAATCAATGCCATGTCAAAGAATAACAACCACACATAGTACTTCACATCCTTATTGAAATATTCCATATCAATTTTACTTGCCATAGTTTTCAAATAAATTAACTTTAGAGTTATTATTTTTATAAACATAGCAAGAAATGACTATTGACATGAACAGATAACTCTCATTAGTGCTTCCAATTGAATCAATCAACCTTAAAGAAAATCATCAGCTTAACTTTATTTTCTCAGTTTATTCTAGTATGACTTTTTAAAAACATATAACATATATTTTGCCCTGTCTTCCTCTAATTATTTATTTTGAAGATTGGCTGCCATTTTTTAACTGGAAAAAACATCTGTTTATAGCCTTAGCTGATGGCTTTAATAAATGTTTATTAATTGAGTAACTTGCAAATTCCAATTCGATATCAAATCTAATCATGAAGAAAATTTTAAGGTGGATATTATGGCTTATTTTATTATACATTTTAGTATATCTTTTTTGGAAAACCAATCTCTTGCATGCTTCAAAATAGTTTTGATAACTGTTCTTTTTACATTTTATATAAGTCCCAAGATACATGGTATCACATAGTCAGTTACTCTATGGATTTTCTCAGCTTTTTGTATTTGATTTTATTTACCATTACTAGCTATCAAATTTAAATTATCCTGTGAGTACAATTAGCAATTTTGAATTGAATGTCCTTACTTCTCAGTAGTTTGATAATTTCAGATGGGTCAATATTATCAGTTTGTGCACAGTGAAAACGATTTTAAGATCTACACTTAATTTAGTTTATCCTGAGTTTTTCACATTGTATTATGTTTTATACTTTTGATTTAGAGATTTTGACAATATTTGAGTTGTGAATTTTTACATATCTATATTGAAGCATAAAGGTGCTCCTTTAACACGTAATAGAAAAAAATTCTGCTAGGTGAAAGGAGATAGACACAGAAAAATGCTGTAAGATCTACTTCTAAGTGGAATCTAAAAAAGAGTTGAATACATGAGAGCAGAGAGTTGAATAGTGTTCACCAGAAGCAGAGAGAGGGAGAGATGGGGTAATGTGATACACATTTGTAGTTAGGTAAGGTGGATACATGTAGGAATTTAATATATGGAAAGAGAACTATAGTAAGTTATACTGCATTGCACATTGAAAAATTGCTGAGGGAGTAGATTTAGGTGCTCTTACCATGATGGTGGGGAGTGGACCAAGAAAGTTGACACATATATTAATTTATTTCACTGTAGTAATCAGTTCATTATGCAAATGTATGTCAAAACATCATGTTGTGCATCTGAAATACATGCAATAAAAATAAAATTTTAAACTCTTTTTTTTTTCTTAATACAGTGATATAAATAAACTGGTGTCTTTCTGCCTAGAGGGATTGGAAAGTGTGATAAGGTATGGTTCTGTCTCTTACTCCTTCCAAATGTACTATGGCTATATGAGACTCCTGCTTACAGTTTTTGTCTTAGTATTAATTCCACATTTGCACATGTGGAAAATTTATACAATGAAAAAAAAAGAAAGAAAGAGAGAGAGAGAGAGAGAGAGAGAGAGAGAGAGAGAGAGAGAGAGAGAGAGAAAGAAAGACTTTTTAAAAGTTAGTTATAAATAGCTAAAATTCTAACAAAAATCCTGTATGTTTTCCTTGCAAATTCAATACTAAAGATTAATTGCATTTCATCTATTTACTTGTTACTTATCTTTGTTTTTATGTCTCAATGTGTCTTTTATGCAGCACACAGGAGAATATTCTTTTACTATACTTTCCATTGCATTAAATTGGAGTTTTGGGAACAATAATGCTTAAGGTAAATATTGGTAGGTTAAGATCTAGACAGGCCTACAATTTTATTATTATCTGTATTGTTTTTGTTTTTCCACTGTTTTGTGTATGTCTATTAGTTTTTCCTATTTTCTTTCACATGATATGAGTGTATTTATAGTATAGTATTCCATTTTAATTATTGTTGTTTTTTTCTGGTTGATGTAGAGATTGTAAAATACACACGGAAACTTTCATAGTCTAAGGGTTAATTTTGTACCTAGGTCTTTTCCCCTCTCCCACTGAATTTCATGCTATGGTTATTATAAATAAAAATCTACATGCATTAAAAACTACCAGACCTTTTTATAGTTTTTACTTTAAGCATTCATACATATTATAAAGAACCCAAGTGGTAAAATACATGTTTTATATTTACCTAGATATTTACTATTTCTGTTGTTCTTTCCTTATTCTTGAAGGTCTAAGATTCTCTCTCATATCATTTACTTTTACCTTTATGTTCTGCTATTAGCATTGCTAATAGAGTAGACTTTTTCAGAAATAAATTCTGTCATTAGAAAATATTTTTACTTCCATTTTATATCTAAAGATCATTTTCAATGAATGTAAAATTCTGGGTTGACTTCTTTTACTGAAGTATTTTAATGATGTCACACTGTCTTCTAGCTAGTATTTCCTAATTAGAAATTCACAGTCATTGTAGTCATTTTTTTCATTTGCTTTTAAGTGGCTACTTCTTTTATCTTTGGTTTTCCACAGTTTGATCATAATGTATTTAAGAATAGCTTTCTTTGGTTTTATGCTCTCTGAAATCCTGAGTTTCTCCAACCTGTAAATATATGTCTTTTGCCATATTTATGATGTTTCAGCCATTATTTCACATATGCATGTATGGATACATTTACATGTGTACATGTATCTATGTATATAAAATATATATGCACACATAATTTTTTGTATGTGCTAATCACCTACTATTTTCTGAGTTTACGAGATTCTAATTACATTAGAATTTTTGATAGTTTCTCACAGGTGCCATGCAATCTGTTTTTTATGATCTTTCCCCCTGTTTTTCTGATTAAAAAATAAAATAAAAATTATTGGTATATTATATGCTAACTATCTCTTTCTTCTATATCCTCCTACCTATTCCCCCAACATTCTCTGTTATTTAGATCCAAATTTCTCATTTAGTTATTTTTTTTTTACTATTTTTCACTGTTGAGAAGTCCGATAATTTTTACTTTTTCTTAACTTCAAGGTTGCTTCCCTTTACTTCTCTAAATTTTTGTTACATTTTCATCTGTTGCACCCATGCATATTTCAGGATTTAGTCTAAGACTGATATTAGTAGTTCAAATGTCACTTCAGCTTCCAAAGCCCTCATTATATTTTTTGGGTCTGTCCCATGCTCTACAAGCTTGGGCTAATACCTGTGTGGGTTTACATATAGAATAACTTTTCTAGCTTTTTTAAGATTACTCCATGATCTTTGTCTACAAAGTTTCCTTGTTTCTCTGAAACATAAATGGGATTACTAATGATGTTTTATTCTCTCCATAATGCTTCAATTCTCCATAAGTAGATCCGACACCAACAGTCATAATAATGGAAAAGTGTGTCCCCAGAAGAGTCACTTTTCTAGGTTTGACTAACATCTACAATTTAAACAGATTTTATTTACTTCTTGAAGTTTTCAGGCAATCATATTTATATATCATACAGATATTTAATCATTTCTTTATTTTTTTCTAGTTTCCTCATATAAGAGAAAACATTTGACTCTCAACTTTCTGAGTCTGACTTATTTTACCTAACATGATGTTCTCCAGTTTACCAGAAATGCCATAATTTTATTTTTCTCTAAGACTGAGTAGAACTCCATTGTACATGGATGTCATCACTGGAGAGGATGGGTTTTGGTGGGCTTACTTTTGCATAATTGGACCATCTTTTTCTATTGCTTAAAATACAAAATATTACAAATAATTAATTGAAAATTTATTGAAGGTTTTTTAGTCTGAAGCAATAAATTTACAAATTCAAAGAATGTAAACCTGAATTAGTCTTAATTATTGCAAAATTTACATTATTTAGATACAAATATAACTCATATTCTCTAATGAAGTGCTACATGAGAAACACTTATGAAAATCAAGGTTCAGATAAACCATTGAGTTTATTAACATTGTAAGATAATGTGTGTATTTTCATTCAATCAACAAATGATTACTTATTACTAACAAAGCATCTGTTTTTAATTTCAAATGAAGTTTTGGAAGTTATTAAGAAGTACTTAGAAGAAAAAATTTAAAATGACAGAGTTTTCAAAATGTTTATAAGATAAGGTTAGAAATTAAATTTCCAACAATGAACCTGGAACTATTTTCACCATATAATTCACATTGGAATGTATTTTGTGCAATAAAATTCCACATTGCAATTCACTCTGATTAATTCTATCCCATTATAACTATATCACCTTAGATTTTTGCTTTGTGTTTGTATTGTAATAACAAATTAATTACTGAGGCATTGTCAGCACAGAGACATGGTGAAGTGGACAAAATTTATTATTTATCAAGCTCAATGTGCCAAAATGTCTATAAAAAATACCAAGTTCTACCACTCTGAATGTAAGACTTGCTCATGAATTCCTCTTCTACCCATCACCACATGGCACTTCATGAAATGTAGAAGCCTCCAAATCAGGACAACTTTCTAGCATTTTTCCTTTGTTTTCTAAGACATTAACCAATTATACACTTTGGTTGGTAGTATAAATGTAATCAAATTCACCTTCACATTATTATAAAAATATTGTTTTTAAAATATAATACACTAGGAAGTGACTTTTATGATAGCTAGCTCTCAAATGTTGGCCCAAATCTCATGTGTTGATGACTTAGACCTTAGTGCAACTGTGTTCAGAGGAGGGACTTTTGGGAAGTGATTAGCTCATGAGGACTCTAACATTATCAGTGGATTAGTCCATTTGATGGATGAATAATTTGAAGGATCACTGAAAGGAGATGAAAATTATAGGCAGTTGGGGTCTCTTTGGAATAAATGGGTCACTGGAGACATTCCCTTGGGGAATGTATCTCATTCTGTCTCCTTTCTCTTTCTGTTTTCCAACTGCCATGAGCTAAGAGGTTTCCTCTGCCACAGCCTTACACTAAGGTATTTTGTCTCAACTCAAGCTCAAAGCAGTGTAGATGACTGGCCATGGACTGAAACCTCTGAAACCATGAGCCAAAATCAGTCTTTCACCTTTTAGGTTGCTCATGTCAGATATTTTAGTCACAGTGATGAAAAACTAAGACAATGGCATTCTGTATATTCCTTGCACTACTTAAATGTTTGTGGATAACATAGGCCAAAAGTTTTGGTATCTTGGGATAAAATGGAAAAGGTGAACACATTATAGTGGATATTTCTGGGTAAAGATAAAGAACTTTAACTGTGTTCTCTCAGTTGCCCAAACTGCTGTTTTTGTTATTAATTTCTTACAGTGGTGTTGCTTGATTCCTATTTAAAGTAGTAGTATAAATAAGTGTTTTTAAGTAATGTAAGAATAATAGCACTGTTCAAAAATTTTGATTGTGAAGTGTGAGTTGTGTATTTTTTGACTGAAACTTTCTATTCAAAACTTTTCAATGGAAAGAGTTTGAGGACTGCTTTGTTTAGTGGTTAACTATAATGCATAGGTTTTTTCTAACCAATTTCAGGGATTATTAATTTCTTTTATAATGCATGTCTGTTTGGTAGCCTCAGCCCTTACACAGTGAGTTTGGCACTTCAGTAGTTGCAGGACATTCCCTAATAGAATTTTTGTCTGGGCAAAGTGTTCTTAGATTGTAAACTTGAATGTCTTAAACAAAATTATTTCCAACAGTTTAAGACTTGGTTATAAATAGCAACACAGGATTGAGAGTGTTACATTATTGGCATAAATCTAAACAATTTATCTGAAACAAATATGTACCATGAGATTCAAACATTTTAAAATGTTTTTCTACTTTTGAGATCAGATACTTGAATACATTCAAAATAGGTTTAGATTTTTATAAATAAATCACAAATTAAATTTATGTATTAGGGGCTCAGCATGTAACATAGTGATGAAATGCTTGCTGAGCATGTGTGAAGCCTTGGGTTTGATCCCCAGCACTCTTGTAAATACTTATGTGTTATATTTATAAAGAATTTCAATTTTGAGAAAAAAATACTTTTATAATTACAAAGTATATTGCCTATGTATATAGTGTGCTTTCTTTATTTTTTAAATTTTATTCATTTATTTATTTTTATTTTTTAAAACAAAACAATGCATTTCAAGCCATAGTACACATATGGAACAAAATTTTCCATTTCTCTGGTTGTAAACAAGATGGAGTCACACCATTCATGTCTTCACACACGTACCTAGGGTAGTGATGTCCATCTCATTCCAACATCTTTGCGACCCCTGTTCCCCTTCCCATCCCCTCCCTCCCCTTTGCCATATCCAAAGTTTCTCTGTTTCTCCCATGCTCCCCATCCACACCCCTATTATGTATCAGCATCCACTAATCAGAGAAAACATTTGGCCTTTAGTTTTGTGGGATTGGCTTACTTCACTTAGCATGATGTTCTCCAACTCCATCCATTTACTTGCAAATGCCATAATTTTATTCTCTTTTATTGCTGAGTAATATTCCATTGTGTATATACACCACAGTTTCTTTATCCATTCATCTATTGAAGAGCTTCTATGTCGGTTCCACAGTTTAGTAATTGTGAATTAAGTTGCTACAAACATTGAAGTGGCTGAGTCACTGTAGTATGCTGTTTTTAAGTCTTTAGGGTATAGACTGAGGAGTGGGATACCTGGGTCAAATGGCGGTTCCATTTCAAGTTTTCTAAGGAACCTCCATACTGCTTTCCAGATTGGTTGCACCAATTTGCAGTCCCACCAGCAATGTACAAGGGTGCCTTTTTCCCACATCCTCGCCAGCACTTATTGTTGCTTGTATTCTGTTTTTGTTTTTTTTTTGGTACCGGAGATTGAACTCAGGAGTACTTGACCACAGAGCCACATCCCCAGCCCTATTTTGTGGTTTATGTAGAGACAGGGTCTCACTGAGTTGCTTAGCGCCTCGCCATTGCTGAGGCTGGCTTTGAACTTGCGATTCTCCTGTCTCAGCCGCTCAAAGTGCTGGGATTACAGGCTTGCATCACCGCACCTGGGTTGCTTGTATTCTTGATAGCTGCCATTCTGACTGGAGTGAGATGAAATCTTGGAGTGGTTTTGATTTGCATTTCTCTAATTGCTACAGATATTGAACATTTCTTCATATATTTGTTGATCAATTATATATCTTCTTCTGAGAAGTTTCAGTTCAGCTCTTTAGCCAATTTATTGATTGGATTGTTTGTGTTTTTTCTGGTGTTAATTTTTTTGAGTTCTTTATGTATCCTGGAGATTAGTGCTCTCTGATGTGCATGTGGCAAAAATTTGCTCCCAAAATGTAGGCTGTCTGTTCACCTCCTTGATTGTTTCTTTTGTCAAGAAGAAGCTTTTTAGTTTAAATCCATCCCTTTTATTGATTTTTCATTTTATTTCTTGTGCTTTAGGTGTCTTGTTAAGGAATTCAGGGACTAATCCGATATGATACCTCCTGCTTCACTCTTCTTACTAAGGATTGCTTTGGCTATTCTGTGTCCTTATTTTTCCAAATGAATTTCATGATTGCTTTTTCTATTTCTATAAGGAATGATGTTGGGATTTTAATTGGAATCGCATTGAATCTGTATATCACTTTGGGTAGTATGACCATTTTGACAATATTGATTCTGCCTACCCAAGAACATGGGAGATCTTTCTGTCTTCTAATGTCTTCAATTTCTTTCTTTAGTGTCCTGTAGTTTTCATTGTAGAGGTCTTTCACCTCTCTTGTTAGGTTGATTCCCAAGTACTTTATATTTTTTTGAGGCAATTGTGAGTAGGGTAGTTTTCCTGATTTCTCTTTCAGAGGATTCATCACCAATGTATAGAAATGCATTTAACTTATGGGAGTTGATTTTATATCCTGCAATTTTGCTGAATTCATTTATTAATTCTAGAAGTTTTCTGGTGGAATTTTTTGGATCCTCTAAGTACAGTATCATGTTGTCAGCAAATAATAATATTTTAAGTTCTTCTTTTCCTATTTGTATCCCTTTGATTTATTTATTTTAATAGCTCTGGCTAGAATTTCAGAGACTATGTTAAATAGAAGTGGTGAAAGAGGGCATCCTGTCTTGTTTTTAGAGGGAATGTTTCCAATTTTGCTCCTTTCAGGATGATGTTGGCCTTTGATTTTGCATAGATAGTTTTTACAATGTTGAGGTATATTCCTACTCTCTCTAGTTTTTCTAGTATTTTAAACATGAAAGGGTGCTATATTTTGTCAAATGCTTTCTTTGCATCAATTGATAAAATCATATGATTCTTTGTAAAATCCAAATTCAAAATGGAGTCACTCTGGCTCAGGCCTGCATGTATCTGTTAACCTGCTTTTTGTGCTTCTGTGATTCATGCTTTGCTATGCTAGCTTCTCTTGGATGAGGCCAAACTACAGGCTTCCAGACCCCCTGGCCAGTTACCTAAAGTTCCAAGAACTGAAAGGGGACATAGGACACACCATCAGAGTTGAACTGTAAATAACTAACTATAGGTTGAACATTTGCCAAATCCTGTTTTCCTGAGTCATGTAGCTAGCCCACCTTATAATAACCTCCAAAACTCTCATTTCAGGGTCACTCTCTGAAGGAAAGGACAGCTGTCCCCAATTGATTGGTCTGTGTACCTATTTCCTCAATAAACTTTGCTGCTTCTGCAGAGTCATCTGGGCTGCATTTCTTGGGGAGAGGTGCAGGTTGGATGCAACATTTAGTGCATTGGCCAGAATCCCTCTTCCCAGTTGCTCTGGGAATTTGGAATGGGGAATTAATTCTCTCTAACAAAAGGAATTAATACTCCTAGAGGAATAGGTCAAATCTGTATTGGTATACCACAAGACTTAGAGGGCCAATCTGGATGCAGCGTGTTGCCCTGAGTCAGGACTCCATCTGAGACTCCGGTGGTAAGAGCTCACTAAACCATCCTAATATTAAGTGGTCATAAAGACATTATCAGTTAGAGATCTCTAGCCCAATTGTGGTGTGTTCATTGTTTGCCTTGCCTTTGTACTATCTCCTTGTCTTTTGGATCTGTTGTGTGTTTTATTGTTTGTCTTTGTCTGGTTATTATGGGTCAAAGTCAGTCCATCTCCCATTTATCTTGTATGCCCCTTCAATGTTTTCTGTTCAATTTTCAGAAATTCCAGAAAAATGCTGCAAATTACAACACTTTCTGTGATGTTTTCTCTCTCTCAGAAAATTTTATAAAATTAAATGGCCCACATTCAAGGTCAGATGACCCCCAGAGGGGACCACCAATCTCCCCACCACCCACTGGGTCCAAAAAATCAAATACCAACCAAAACAAAATGATTAAGAAGGTTTTTAACTGTGCTCACTAAAGCCTGTATTAAATGTTAATTAAAATGGCTGCCAACAGAAAAAAATGTCAAAAAAAAAAAAAGAGTCAAAAACAAAAGCTAACAGTAAAAAAAGGCATTTTAGAGATTGCTTTCAGTTAGAAACTGGGCCAGATGGCCAACAGAGTAGACAATATTAGTTTCTACAGAGGGCAAATTAAAACTAGAGAGTATAGGATTATCATTTCTAAGATATGTAAAAACATCATGTTGTCTAGAAAATTTGGCTTTTGTCTCTCAGTCAGCTCCAGATATTTGCAAAAAACTCTAAAAACTTAAAGGGTTTACAGAGTAACTTCTAACTATTGGAGGTGACCCCAAATTTTTTAACCATGGCATTCCAGCTGATAATTGTTTTTCAAAATTCCAGGCTAAGAATTTGGTGGCTGCTATCCAAGAGATGAGAAAAACTGGTTTAGAATGGGACCCTGAGCTGAGGAAGTCTTCCAAGGGGACTAATGGAAGCAGACTACTTTGCTGCCTCTTTAGGGGATTCCTTCAGGGAGAAATTGGGCCCCATTTGTCTATATTCCCTTAACTCTTTTCACCTCTGATAAATGGGACCACATCAGGACAGAAACCAGGAAGTCTTTTAAACGTCTATTTTTGAGTTCTTAATTTTGATCTGGTGTTAATAGGTTAATATATTTTTCTGATTAGACCTATTTTATCCAAATGTAAATTTTTTTTAATACTCTGTTTCATCCAGAGCCCAATTTATAAGGGTTAACTCTCAATCTAATAGGTTAATAAAAAATAAGCTACAAGACCTTTATTTGTTTGTTTGTTCTGTGTAGGTACACTGGTGTATTATTAGTCTACAAGTATTTCCATGTCAACATATGTTTGGTGTCAAAATTGACATATGAGCTCATAAATTAAAATTTAAAAAAAATGGATCCAAATATCTTTGGTTCACATGATTCAAAAAGTTCAATCTAAATTGGGTAAACAAATAAAAATAAATATGTCTTTAAGAGTTACTAACTCACAAGCTTCTCTAGGTGGTCAATTGTTAATAAAATGTTGATGTCTATAAAATGTCTAATATCTATTGTTTCTAGAGTTTTTATTCAACATGGAAAAAATGATGCTGTTAAATGCACTTGTCTAATATCTTGCTTTCTAAAAATAAGTAAATTAGATCTGACGTATATGAGATTGATCATGGATATGTTTGTTAAAGACATCTTATTGGTTTACGAAGTTAAAATGCTAACTCTTAAATATAATATCAAGTACTCTTATTAGTGTTTTCATAAACTGTTAAATTAAAAAAAGGATTTAAAATTACTTTGTGTCATCACTAAAAACAAGGTTATATAGGGGTCTAAAGGTTTCAACTACATTTTAATTTAAATATATAAATAATAAAATATTTTATCTTATTAAACTAGAGTGTCTAAATTCAGAAGTTTCATGAGGGTTATTTTAGAATAGAAACAAAAAGAGATCAACAAATAAAAATTAAAAGGTTCTAAATACTAAAATACATTTAATAAAAAACATTTCTAGGAAAAAAAGTCTTTATATGGTAAAGTTGTAATACATCTAAGTAAACAACAAGAGGATCTAAATGATACTAAGTTGGTTATATATATGTAACAAATAATTAAAGCTATTCAAGGCTTTTCTCTAAGGTCAAATATTAATGTACTGGTATAAACCAAAGTTTAATCTGTTAAAATGACAAGAATTTCTTAAAACATTAATTCTCTCCTAACATTGTGTCTGTTAAGTTTTATTCTCAGAACAACTGGTCTTGGAGAAATTAAGGTTTGTATTCTCTGGTTAAACAGCAACTGTTATTTTACAATATTGTACTACATTACAGAGTCTAGATTTTTCTTTAAAAGCTAAACTTGATTAATATAAAACATTGATGTAATTGTGGTACTATTACTCTTCTTTACATATTAAATGTGTTGATATCTTTTAAGTATACAAGTCTTTAAAGTAAAAGATTTAAAGGAACATTTTATCAAGCTGGTGTTCTACAAACTAAAGTCTGTAATGGTAATTTTAGACTTATAAAAATGACAAATTTTATTGGAGATTTATTTATATCATTTGATGTTTTGTAACCAAACATAAACCTTATGTTACCTTTTACACTGGAATATAAAAATGTAAAGGTAATTTTAAAAGATAATAAGAGCCTGATTTGTTTAAAGGTTAATATTGTAGCTATCATTCCTATAGACTCAGGGACTATATGTCAAAGTGACTCCAAAGTAGGCCAGACTTCAGTTCATTTAAAGTTGTATATCTCAAACAGGGGATATGATATATATCCCAGATTAAGCTATCTATAGGCAGATAGTAAATAAAAGGTAAAAATAACTATAAACATTATAAACATATAAACATAGTTATAAACATTAAGTTAAAGCCCAGTACTTTTAAAGACTGGTCTGACTTGCTGGATGTTTAAGGCCAATGCTTAAATATTAAGGTTAAATTAAAAGGGCTAAGGAAACCAATATTTGGCTCTTGCTCTCTGAGTCAGCCTGAACCCTGGGAAAGGGTTCAGGCTGACTGTGGGTCAAATAACGTCCCAATCAGGGAGATTAATGAGACCACTGGAGAACAGAAAGCCAATGAGTGTGCATGCTGCAAAAGAGGAGGGTCATTGGAAAGAAGAGGCATCACTGATGCATCCAAAGGAAGCCACATGGTCAGTGAGACCTCAACCCATCCTAGTGTAGATAACACTAGCAGTGCTAAGAGGCTACTTACAAGTTCCCCAAGAATGTCCCACAACAACACTCAGCTGACTTTTAACAACAGATAAAAACAAGGTCCATTTGACCATCTTGATCTTGAACACCTAGCAAAAACAGTTAAAACCAAAACACAACCATTCCTGGGTGATTAAAAAAAACAAAATAACACCCCCCAAAAATGTTAATTGTAACTTAAGATATACATTTAGGTCATCCCCCCAAGAATAAGTAAGACTGAAGACAACAAAAGAGAGATTTGTAAGCAAGAATGCCTGATAACCATCAAAAAAAATCTATTAGAGTCAAAAGTTATTAGTCAGTTCAAGGCCTACAGATCTTCCTAACCTCCAACATATAGGTAGGCTTAGTCAATGTTTACTAGTATATGTTTACTAGTATGATTATTTAGCCCTAAGTAAAGTAACTTAACTAAGTGTTGTGTATACATACCTGATAACTCTGACAATACAAAAGATTTACATTCCCAAATAAAGACTTTATTAGGCTCTGTTAAGCCTTACTATGGGGATAACTTCTTAGTTCTTCCATCTGCTGGTTAAAGATTATTAATTTCTATTATCTTCATGATGTTCATTGGCATGTTCCAGATGTTGCAACATTTACTGTGTATTGATCTCATTTCAGTGCTCATGCTTTTTGTTTCTCTCATAGAAGCACCACCCCCAGGTAAATTTGCAACCTGTTCTTCCTGAATCAGACTTTCATTATAGAACCCGTGACCCAGTTTTCTAAAGGGAACTCCAAACTGCTTGCCCCACTGTACATTGCCCCCTCTCAGCTCAAAGCAGCAAGAGCAGTCATCAACCTTTTCCTTACAACAGTAGGAGTTCCCTAAAATTAGAGGGAAAATACAATCAATGTAAATAGGTAATTGGGTCAAATCACAAAATGGAGGCTGGTTTGGGTCCAAAAAAATGTTATATGATATGAGTTGCTAAAACAACATATTCATCAGTTCAATCCCAACCTCTAATCAGACAAAACCTAATGTTACTTACGACTGTTGGTTAATTTCTATGTGGCTCCAGAGGACATTTGGTTTGCCCATTTATCAGGAATAACTCCCTGCTTATCCCTAAAGCTTTTTGGCACATTAGGATGGAACAGATTTTTTTGACTGTTCACATTATTTCCCAAGTGTACTACTATAGAGGAGAGGCTAAACAACAGCATCTGGGACTCATACAATCAACTATGTAATCAATGATTTGATTAGTCTCATAAAATCAGTGGGGAATGTTGTGGACTAGGCATCCATTTCAGTTCCTTATGACCCTGTGCTGCAGCTAGAGCTTTGTCAATTTTAAATGATCATGGGAAGTACAGAGTTTGTCAGGTAAAATGACTATGAATCCATGTACTCATTCCTTAATCAAACCCAACCTAACATTACACAGAAGTGCCAGGTGTGCCTCAATCCTAAGCCCCTTACTATGTGCGCTTCTGGGTTAATGTCACCAAAGGACAAAATCCTCATTTTGTTTTACTCATATGAAACCCAAGGAAACTGAATATAAGTGGGGACGCCAGCCTGTCCTAACCCTGGGAAATTTACAAGGTCAAGGCCTATGCCTTAAGTCCCCCAGGTTTATGTTAGCTGATTCACCATATACTCAGTCTTGCACTTACAGTTAGGAGTCTTGCACTCCTAATGACTCCATTTCTACTTCAGTTTCCCACAGTTATATTTTCAAGATCCCTCCTTCTACTTGATTTGCTTGTACTTCTGGTATTACTCCCTGCATTAATGCCTGGTATTTTAAAAATGATGGGTCAAAGGAAATTTGTGTCTTAGTACACATTCTGCCACAAATATACTGTTATGGAGGAGATGCAGGCTGTGAACATCTTATGAATTTACCTACAAACAGGGTAAAATGAGCTGCCCCAGTACTTTTACCCTTGTTAGTGGGACTAGGATTAACAGGATCCACTGCCCTAGGCAGAACTTCCCTTATTGTTAGTAATCAAAATTTTAAAAGCCTCAGCCAACAAGTAGATCTAGATTTAGAAAACTTAGAGTCTTCTATTTCTCATCTTGAACAACAGGTAGATTCCTTAAGAGAAGAAGCCCTCCAGAATTGCAGAGGCCTCAACTTACTTTTCATGAAGAAGGGAGGTTTATGTGTGGCCATAGGAGAAACTTGTTGCTTCTACACAATCCAACAAGAGTCATTAGGGACACATTAGCTCTGGTCCAAGAAAATTTAAAGGAAAGAGATAAATTGAGAACAAATAACTCCAATTGGTATCAGGGATTATTTTCCTGGTCACCATGGCTGACTACCCTCATATCCACTATTTCAGGCCCTGTTATACTTTTACTTTTGGAATTTTTAATAGGCCCCTGCATTATTAACTGTCTGGTTAACTATATAAAACAAAGAATCAGTGCTGTTAAACTCATGGTACTCCAGTCCCACTATAACCCCCTCCCTATAGATGATAATAATGAGTCAAATGTTTGACTCCATTCACTAGAAAAGGGATAATGTAAAAACCAAACTCAAAATGGAGTCACCTCTGGCTCAGGCCTGCAGGTATCTGCTAGCTTGCTTTCTGTGCTTTTGTGAATAATGCTATACTACACTTGCTTCTCACAGATGGGGCCAACCACAGGCTGCCAGACCCCCTGGCCAGTTACCTAAAGTTCCAAGAACTGAAAGGGGACATAGGAGGCACCATCACAGTTGAATTGTAAATAACTATAGGTTGAATATTTGTCAAATCCTGTTTTCCTGAGTCATGTAGCTAGCCCACCCTATCAAGGTCATTCTCTGAAGGAAAGGAGAGCTGACCTCAATCGATTGGTCTGTGTACCTATTTCCTCATAAACTTTTCTGATTCTACAGAGTCATCTGGGCTGCATTTCTTGGGGGAGAGGTGTTGGTTGGATGCAACATCTTTAATTTATTGATGTCATGGATTACATTAATAATTTCTGTATGCTGAACCAACCTTGCATCCCTAGAATGAACCACACGTGATTATGGTTCACTATCTTTTTAATACGTTTTTGAAAATTTTATTGAGAATTTTTGCATCTATGTTCATTAGGGATATTAGTCTAAACTTTCCTTCTTTCATGTATTTCTCTCTGGTTTTGGTATCAGGGTGATACTAGCCTTGTAGAATGAATTTGGCAGGGTCCCCTCCTTTTCTGTTTCATGGAATAATTTGAGGAGTATTGGAGTTAGTTCTTCTTTGTAGGTCTTATAGAGTTTCACTTGAGAATCCATCTGGTCCAGGGTTTTTCTTGGTTTTTAGGCTTTTGATGGTGTCTTCTATTTCCTTGCTTGTAATTTATCTGTTAAAGATGTGAATATCCTCCTGGTTCAGTTTGGGTAGGTCAAATGACTCTAGAAATTTGTCATTGTCTCTGGGGTTTTCTATTTTACTAGAGTATACATTTTCAAAATAGTTTCTAATTGTTCTCTGTATTACTGTAGAGACTATTGTGACATTTCCTTTTGCATCCTGAATTTTAGTAATTTGGGTTTTCTCTCTCCTTCTTTTTATTAGGGTGGATAAGGGCTTGTCAATTATATTTACTTTATTAAAGAAACAGCTTTTGGTTTTGTCAATTTTTTGGATTGTTTCCTTTGTTTCAAGACCTTTAATGACAGACTTTGCAATGTTGTGCATAATATACGTTTCAATTTTATTGTTTCAATTTTATTGATATCAGCCCTGATTCTAATTATTTCCTGTATTCTATTTCTTTTGGTGTTGGTTTGTTCCTCTTTATCTAGGGCTTTGAGATGTAGTGTCAAGTAATTGATTTGTTAACTTTTCCTTCTTTTAATGAACGAGCTTATTGCAATAAACTTTTGTTTTAGCACTGCCTTCATAGTGTCCCAGAGAGTTTGATATGTTGTATTGAAGTTCTCATTTACCTCTAAGAATTTTATCTCCTCCCTGATATCTTTTGTTACCCATGCATCATCATTCAATAGCATATTATTGAGTCTCCAGGTGTTTGAATAGTTTCTATTTTTTAGTCTATCATTAATTTCTAATTTCATTCCATTATGGTCAGATAGAATTCAAGGTAGTATCTCTATCTTGTAAGACTTGCTGTTGTATTTTCTAAGACTTGCTTTGTGGCATAGCATATAATATATTTTGGAGAATGATCCAAAACAATATGCTTTGTGCTGCTGAGAACAAAGCATATTCACTTGTTGAAGGATGGAATATTCTATATATGTCTGTTAAGTCTAGATTATTGATTGTTCTATTGAATTTTGTAGATTCTTTGCAGTACTATTGTGTTGTGGTCTATTTGATTCTTGAAGTTGAGAAGGTTTTGTTTGATATGCATAGATGCCCCATTGTTTAGGGCATTGATATTTCAGATTGTTATGTCTTGTTGATGTATGATTCCCTTAAGTACTATGAAATGACCTTCTTTATCCCTTTTCACTGTCTTTGGTTTGAAGTCCACCTTATCTGATATAAAGATGAAAACCTCTGCTTGTTTACATAGTCTATGTGAGTGATACATTTTTTCCCATCACTTCATCTTCAGTCGGTTGATGTCTTTTCCTATGAGATGAGTCTCTTAGAGGCAGCATATTGTTGGGTCTTTTTTTTTTTTTTTAATCCAATCTGTCAGTCTATGTCTTTTAATTGATGAGTTTAGGCCATTCACATTCAGTGTTATTATTGAGACATGGGTTGTATTCCCAGACATTTTGGTTCATATTTAGTTTTTAACTTGACTAAGTTTCTCCTTTGATTGGCCTTTCCTTTAGTTTAGTTCCTCGATTTGCAGGTTTTCATTGTCTTTCATTTTCTCCTCATGAAATATTTGCCAAGAATGTTCCCTAGTGCAGGCTTTCTTGCTGTTAATTCTTGGAAGGTTTTTTATTTTATCATCAGATTTTAAAACTTAATTTTGCTGAATATAAGATTTTTGGTTGGCATCCATTGTCTTTTAGAGCTTTAAGGGTCTGGGTTGAGAAGTCTGCAGAGATCCTAATTGGTTTTTCCCTATATGTAATCTGATTTCTTTCTCCTGTGGCTTTTAAGATTTTCTCCTTATTTTGTATACTAGGCATTTTCATTATGATGTGCCTTGTTGTAGATCTGTTGTGATTTTGTACATTTGGTGTCCTGTAAGCCTCCTGTATTTGATGTTCTTCATGTTTGGAAAATTTTCTGATATTATTTCATTGAATAAATTGTTCATTCCTTTGGTTTGAAATTCTATGCCTTCCTCTATCCCAATAATTCTTAAATTTGGTCTTTTCATGTTATCCCATAATTCTCAGATATTTTGCTCATAGTTTCTTATCATTTTCACTGTGTGATTAACTGTATTTTCAAGATTAAATATTTTGTCTTCATTGTCTGATGTTTTGTCTTCCAAGTGATATAATCTGTTGATGATGCTTTCTATTGAGTTTTTAATTTGGTTTATTGTTTCTTTCATTTTGAGGATTTCTGTTTGATTCTTTTTTACAATCTCTCTCCTTATAAAAGTGATGTTTTACTTCCTATATTTGCCTATGTAGTTCTTTATCAAAATGATTGTTTGCTGTCTTATATCATCCTTTAATTCAAAGAACATTTTAATTATGTATAGCTTGAACTCCTTCTCTGACATTTCTTCTGCTATGTTGACCATGGATTCTAATAATGTATTATCTAGGTTTGTTTGGGGCACTTTCTTCCCTTGTTCTTTCATGCTGTTCATGTGTCTTTCCTTCTAGCACTGTGGATCCAAGGTGTTACAGTCTTTATCCTATAAGCTTATAGATTCCCTGTAGGGTTCCAATACCTCTACCTTATGGGGAAGACAAATATTAATATTTCCCAATACAAACAATATGTAGGTTTAAATGAAGTAGCTCCTAATAGGACATTTATGGCTTTGTCACAATATACAGAAATTATGAGTTCAATTAGTATCTACTATATAAACAATAGGTTTGCAAAAGAATCTACAGTTTCTACTGGTGGACTAGAGAGAGCTAAGGGTGCAGTGTAGGATGAGATGTTAGGGAGATAGGAAGTGAGGGTATGGAATTATTAGATCTTAAAAAGCATGAAAGAGGAATCCGAAAGACATTGGCTAGTAGTAGAAAAGAGAGAAAGAGATTGGGGGAAGACAAATAAGTAGGAAGAAAATAGAGTACAACAAACAAGAAGACATGAAAATTAAGGAAAATAAAAAAATGTAAAAATAGAAGATACAAGACTATATAATACAACTGTAATATGCTAATCCAAATATCCCAGTCCTCAGTAGCCTAATGCATGAAAAATACTTGGTTTCACAAATGTTGGGAATGTGAAGGCAGGAAAGGAGTGAGAGAGAGAGAAATGAAGAAAAAAAAAAGAAAACAAAATAAATAATAGAGAAAAAAATCTCAAGGTAAATAAAAAGGATTGCTTCCCTTCTCATCCAGTAGGTGGGGTTGTCTGTTGTTGACTCATATCTCCCCCTCAGGTCCAAGATGGAGATGAAGATGTCCCACAATGGAGGGGTCTACTTTCAGAGATAGGTTATAGGGCCAGGCCAGGTGGTGGTGTTGGGCAACATGTTTGAGGTGCAGCTTTGTGGCATCCTGTATTGAAGTATGGAGACTATCTTCAGATCCTGTTCAGTGCCCCCAGGTGTAGTCAAGTGGGGGAGCTCCACACTGGTAGGTGGAGGTACGCATGGGAGCAGCAGCCAGGGGTTCTGCATGGGAGCCGGGGGTCCCACGTAGGAGCATTGGCTAGAGGTCCTGCATGGGTGGGCGACCAGAGGTCCCATGCCAGTGTGTAGGCACCCGCACTAGGGGTCCTGTGAAGGAGTGGGTCCTGTGCAGGTGAATGGCTGGGGTCCAGCACTAAGGCTGGGGCCTGGAGATTTGTGCAAGCACATGCCTGGAATTCCAGCATGGAGGCAGCTGTTGGGGGTCCTTTCATAACTTACAGAAAAACAGTATTTCCACTGCCTTAATCCCTGGTTACCTGGAAAGACTAGGAACACAGCGTCTGTCTAGGCTACCATCTTGGATCTCTTCCTAGTGTGCTTTTTTTAGTAGAAAGTTTGTTATGTCCTATTTTTCTCTATAAAGGTATAATTAAAGGCATAATATTTATTTGTGATTAAGAGCAATGTTTCACAGATGTTCTAATCAACAAGCATATTTTAGAAAAGAAGAGTGAACTTGTATCCTCTAGAAATTCTTCCCCACCTCACACCTGTTCCAAGTTTATATAGCAATTGTCTAAGGAAACACTTGCACATATTCTTCATAAATCTAAAATCTTGGAGATTTGCATTAAACCATAATTTATTCATATCCCTTTTAGAACTCAAAATGTCTAGTTCAAGGTCACATTTTAGAAAGATGTGGAAAGCTTATCAGGGAGATTCATATAATCCAGAAACATGAGGTATAGGCAATCAAATTCAAGCATCAGTAAACTAGACAAACTTTTATGTTTAAAGATAATACTTTTTCTGGTCTGTGAGTGAGATAACATCCTCTTTTTTATGCTCAAGGGGTGACATAATTTGCTCCACCATGCATTATCTCCCAGGATGTACTGCCTCAGGCCCCATAAAATGGGGCAAACTGACCGTGAACCAAAAAATCTAAAGCTGAGAGCCAAAATAAACATTTTCTTTTCACAAGTGCATTGTCTCAGATATTTATTACAGTAATGAAAATCTGACTAATGCTGAATTACTAATGATGAAATGAGAAGTGAAGAAAGTTAAAGTAACTTTTGAAATTTAAATAAGCACAGCCATTTAGTTTGAGATGACAGAGTGCAGTACTGTGTAAGGGAGGAGAATATTTCCATAGCTCTAGCTTTAACTTTGTCTTTCTCTGTCCTCTAGTAGATTAGAAATATTAGGAAACACTGTCCTAAGTAGGTGCAGTATTCTCTCAATAATATGAAGCTGCACATATGAATATATGGGAAATAAAATAAACTTCAACAGTAGATCATGAAATTGAAAGAAAGCCCATGGTGACTGTTTCCTCAGCACAATACATAATCTAGTTTGTGATACATGCAAAAACTAATATAGGAAATGTGAAAAATAACCAAGTTGGGAGCTACAATGTTGAGAGTGATTTTTGATACCATTCATGGATATTTGAATCTTCATCCTAAGTCACTGCATTGTCACACATCTTCCTTGAATTGTAAGATCTGGTGACATTTCTATTAACATGTGGCATACACCCTAAATATATGTTATGCTATTAAGTAATCAAAATTGGTGTTTTAACTACTATTTTCTTTCTATATCCATGTTCTCAGTTGGCATTACTACTTTTTCTTCAAAAAATAGAATTATAAATCTCCAGTTACAAATAAGGACTCCAATTGTCATGAGTATTTCTATTTTTTTATATGTTTGTGTGTAAACTATACAAATTAAGCAAGTGCTTACTTTTATTCACTTTCTTATTTCCTTTTTGTATAACACAAGATACATTGACTTGATATCAAGACACTTAGGGGATTAAGAATATTGCCCCTCCCACCACAGGCCCAGAGTACCAATGTCTGGGGGAAGAAAACAAGTTGAATGAGAGGCCTAGATCAGTCTCAGGAACTTAGGGTTCATTACCCAGGGCCACCTTATGTCTCTGTTCCCCACATTAATGTACAACACTCCTTGATCACTTCAAGTGTGACTAAAAAGTGGCTCAGTGTGGCTTAAGCAATTACTTCAGAAGGAGTAAAAAGCCAATCTTGGTGGTATCTATATATGTATTCTTTCTTTTTTCTCTACTTGTACATCATTATTTTCCAATTTTTCTATTTAATTTTATCTCTGCTATTTGTAATAGTCTACTAATGCTGCCATATGAAAAAAATGGGCTGGATAAATTAACAAAAGTCTCACAGTTTTGGAGGCTAGAAGTCTAATATAAAAGTGCCAGCAGAATTCTTTCTGCTGAGGCCTCACTCTCTGGCTTGTATATGGTCATTTTCTGTATGTCTTCACATTGCCTTTTAATCTGTGCTCTCATTCCTGGTGTCTCTTTCTCACAAAGAGAGTAGATCTATTGGATTAGGGACTCACTCTAATGATGTGATTTAGCCTTAATTACCTTTTTAGAGAATATATCTGCATGTACAGTCACAGAAAGGATTGAGGCTTCAACATACAATATTTGGGGAACATAATCTATCAGGATATCTATAATTTTAATTTCAAGTGCTCCTTTTTTTTCTATTTTTTTTCAGTAGTAGTGTGTCCCCCCCCTCTCCAGGTGAAATGCTACCTCAGTTCTTTGAAGATATGTTAATTATAGTACATTTGAAGATTCTTTTCCTTTGCCTTGATATAATATGTAAAAACAATTTTTTTCTGTTAGCTTCTTTTGTTTTCTGTCTCATTAGATTTTGACCTTCAATTTCTGGGGATTCCTTAGCTGTTTCAACATGTTTAAGAATTATTAATTAAAGCTGTTTGAGATTGTTGTGTGGGAATGTGTCCTATCAACTGTGAATTTGGCTGAAGGATGATCTGGCAGGACTATTGTATTTAGAAAACCAAGATAAATATATCATTATGTCTTTTCTCTGGGGAAATTTATTTCTCCAGTAGAAGATGTTTACCATCTGCGAAAAGGATACTGATTAACCTGGCCTGTTATATTCTGGGAGTTGATTTTAGTGCAAGAAGGAGGTTGGGTGCTTCTTATTTTCTGATGACAGCCTTAATTGATTACTTATTCTGTACAATGCACTGTTTAAATACTCTGGCTTAATTTTCTCATTTATTTCTCACACAATTCTAAGGAACATGAATTATACATATTTTACAAATGATAAATCAGAACTAGAAAGGTTAAATAACTTTTGTGAAGTCAGAAAACTAGAAAGTGAAAAAGTTGTGTTAATTTTCCTATAGAATAGCTTTTTCTTTTGATCTGTGATCAAAGGTTTTCAATTTCCACTGCAAATGTTAGAAACCTTATTAATATTTTCACTTATTTGATTATTTACATATTTTTATCTTAATTTTCCAAAAGAAACTTATTCCCAATGACACATACCAAATTTTGTTACTACACTATAGATGATTACATATGAAGGCATACATATATGGTGTGTTTTGTTTTTTCTATGTATAAATACACATCCAAAATCATGAGAAAACTTTTAGATACACTGGGCACAGTGGCACAAGCCTGTAATACCAGCACATAGGGAGGCTGAGACAGGAGAATCACGAGTTCAAAGCCAGCCTCAGCAACAGCGAGGCACCAAGCAAGTCAGTGAGACCCTGTCTCTACATAAAACACAAAATAGGGCTGGGGATGTGGCTCAGTGGTCGAGTGCCCCTGAGTTCAATCTCCAGTATCAAAAAACCCCAAAACTTTTAGATACTCACACTATGCTATGATCACAATACAGTAATGAAAGAGAGAATTAAACTATTATTATTCTCTCTAGTTACAACAGAATTATTTTTCTGCTTTTAAATTGTTAGTCCAAATTTTCTCACATAGAAATCAGAAGGGATAAGGAAGTACATTTCATATGCTTAAGAGAATTATACATCAACAAGACATAACAATCATAAATACTATGTCCCCAGCAATGGAACATCTACATAGGTCAAAAAAAACCTTTTCAATTTTAAGAATCAGTTAGACCACAACATAATAATAACACCCTCTCTCCCCACTTGATAGATTCTCTAAACAAAAACTAAACAAAGAAACTATAGTACCAAAGAATACAATCAATAATTTAGATTCACAGACATATATAGAGTATTTCATCCATCAATGAGGGAATACTTTCTTCTCATCAGCATATAGAAAATTTCCTAAAATAGACCATATCTTATGCCACTAAGTAATTTTTAGCAAATACAAAACTACAGAGATAATACTTTGCATTCTATCAGAACATACTGGAATAAAATTAGAAATCAATGATAAGATAAAAATAGAAGATATTCTAACACTTGGAAACTAAATAATATGCTATTAAATTATGGATGGATAGCAAAAGAAAGCAGGGATAAAATAAAAAAAATTTAGAGGCAAATAAAAATAGCAACACAACATATAAAAATCTCTGGGACACTACTAAAGCAATGCTAAGAGGAAAGTTCATTCCCTTGAGATCATTCATTAAAAGAATATAAAATTACAAATAAATAATCTAATATTACATCTCAAAGCCCTAGAAAAAGAACAAATCAACAACAAAAGCAGTAGAAGGTAAAAATATTTACAATCAGAGCTGAAATCAATTAATTTAAAACTAAAGAAACAATTCAAAAAATGATAAAACAGTTCTTTGAAAAAATTAATAAGATTGAAAAACCCTTAGGTATGCTAATAAAGAGAATAAACTCAAATTATTAAAATTCATGATGAAAAAGGAAATATGACAGGCATTACTGAAATACAAAAGATAATTAGAAAGTCTTTTGAAAATTTATAATCTAATAAAACAGAAAATCTTGAAGACATAAACAAATTTCTAGAGACATATGACCTACTCAAATTGAATCAGTAGGATATAGAAAATTTAAACAGATCAATTTCAAGCAATGAAATTGAAGATGTGATTAAAAGCCTATGAACCAAGAAAAGCCCAAGACCAGAAGAATTCTCAGCTGAGTTCTACAAGACCTTCAAATAAGAATTAACTCCTTAAATTATTTCATAAAATAAAATAAGAGAGAATCCTTCCAAAATCATTCTATAAGGCTAGTATCATCCTGATACCATAACCAGACAAGAACACATCAAGGAAAAACTTCAGACCAATATCCTTGATGATCATAAATGCAAAAATTCTTAATAAAGTTCTGGCAAATTGCATACAAAAACACATAAAAAAGATGTACACTATGATTAAGTCAGATTTATTGCAGAGATTTGAGGGTGGTTCAACATATGGAATCAATATGTGTAATTCATCACATCAATAGACTTCAAGACAAGAATCACACGATTATCTCAGTAAATACAGAAAAATCATGTGACAAAATATAGCATCCATTCATGTTCAAAACACTAGAAACACTAGGGATAGCAGGCACATACCTCAACATTATAAAACTATATATGCTAAACCCAAAGGCCAATATCATTCTAAATTAGAAAAATTGAAAGTATTCCTTCTAAAAATTGGAACAAGATAGGGATGCACTATTTCATCACTTCTATTCAACATTAGCCTTGAAATTTTAGCCAGAGAAATTATGCAAAAGAAAGAAATTAAAGGGATATGAATAGGAAAAGAAAAACTCAAACTATCCCTATATTCCAATGACATGATTCTAAATTTAGAAGACCCAAAAAGTGCCACCATAAAGCTTCTAGAGCTCATCAATCAATTGTGTTCCTATACATCAGTGATGAACCCACTGAAAGATAAATTAGGAAAACTACTCTATTCATAATAGCTCAAAAAAAAAATTGGGGAATCAATCTAACTAAATAGAGAAAAGACCTCTACAATAAAAACTTCAGAACACTAAAGAAAGAAATTAAAGAAGACCTTAGAAAATTGAAAGATCTCCCATGTTCTTGGATAGACAGAATTAGTATTGTCAATATGGCCATATTTTCAAAGGTGTTATACAGGTTTAATGCAATTCCTATTAAAGTTCCAATGATGTTCATCATTTAAATAGAAAAAGCAATCATGAAATTTATTTGGAAAAATAAGAGACCCAGAATAGCCAAAGCAATATTTAAGAAGAAAAGTGAAGCAGGAGGCATTAAAATACCAGACCTTAAATTATACTACAGATCTATAGTGACAAAAGTGGCACAGTATTGGCACCAAAACAGACATGTAGACAACTGGTAGAGCATAGAAGACACAAAGACAAACCCACCTACATACATTATCTCATACTAGACAAAGGTGACAAAAACATACATTGGAGGAATTATAGCCTCTTCAACAAGTGGTGTTGGGAAATCTGGAAATGCATACATAGCAAAATGAAATTAAACTCTTCTCACCTTGCACAAAACTCAACTTGAAGTGGATCAAGGACCTAGGCATTAGACCAGAGAACCTGAAACTGCTAGAATAAAAAGTAAGCCCAAATTATATCATGTCAGTTTAAGAAACAACTTCCTTAATAAAACTCCTAAAGTTTGATGGATTCAAACTAAAGAGCTTCTTCAGAGCAAAGGAAACAATCAAGAATGTGAAGAGAGAGCCTATGGAGTGGGAGGAAAATCTTTTCCACCAGCACCTCAGAAAGACCATTAATCTCTAGGACATATAAAGAACTAAAATATCTTAACACCAAAAACAAATAAATAACACAATAAAGGGGCAAAGGAACTGAACAGGTAAATCTCAGAAAAAGAAATACAAGTATTCAAGAAATATATGAAAAAATGTTCAACATTTCTAGCAGTTAAAAAAAAGAAAATTAAACTATACTGATATTTCATCTCACTTCAGAGTGGCAGTTATTAAGAATTCAAATAACAATAAATGTTAGCAAGGATGTAGGGCAAAAGGTTCACTCATACATTGCTGGTGGGACTGCAAATTTGTGCAACCATTATAGAAAGCAGTATGGAGATTCCTCAGAAAACTTGAAATGGAACCATTTGACCCAGTTATTCCACTCTCAGTATTTACACAAAGGACTTAAAATCAGCATATTAAAGTGATTCGGCTACATCATTGTTTATAGCAGCTCAATTCTCAATAGATAAGCTATGGAACCAGCCTAGATGCCTTCCAACGGATGAATGAATGAAGAAAATATGGTATATATGTAAATAATGGAATATTACTTATCCTTAAATAAGAATGAAATGATAGTCTTTGCTGGTAAATGGATGGAATGTGACTGTCATGCTAAGTGAAATAAACCAATCCCCCAAAACCAAAGGCTGAATGTTAACTCACAGTGAGGAAGGGTCAGGGAAGAATAGAAGTACTTTGGATTAGACAAAAGGGAATAAAGAGAAGGGAGGAGAGATGGGAATAGAAAGATAGTAGAATGAATCTGATGTTTTTATGCTATGTGCATATATGATTACAGTACCAATGTAATTCTACATCACATACAGAGGAATGAGAAGTTGCACTCCATGTATGTATATGTCAAAATATATTCTACTACCATGTATAACTAAAAAGAACAAATTTTAAAAATTGATGTTTCTGTGGGAGAATGAGAATTGGGATTTATTATTCTGCCATCTTGCTGAAATTGTCTAATCAGTGAGTCACATAAATTCTTCCTCAGGTAATTCATATGTGTTTATTTTTTTAGAGACAATTTCTTTTTGTCAAGCTATGTTTTCCTAACTTTTTATGTTTCTTGTAGTGCTGCATTGATGTGTGCAAATGTAAAGGAGCACTCACCTCTCAGGCTCTTTAGACTTGCTGTAACAGGGAAAGCCTTCACCACTCTGACTTGTAGAAATTTTAGGACCCTCTTAAACATTTCCTATGGATGTGCCTGTTCCATTCCTCTGCCTCATTCTAAAGGAGAAGCCTCAGGGTTTCAGGGTTGTTCATCTTCTCTGAATCTTACAAAGTTCTGTCTGCTCTATTTAGCTATCTGTGCCTTTTATTTGCTCTTAGCTGACACCAGTGTTCAACCATATCGATCATTCAGCACCCTAGGTGTATGAGTCAGCTTTTTCACCACTGGTGACTAAACAACCCAACCAGAGCAATTGCAGAAGAGGAAATATTTTTTCAGGGGCTCATGGTTTCTGAGATCTCAATTCATAGACAACGGGCTCCATTCCTTGGGTCTTGAAGCGAGGCGGAGTGTGGCAGAGGGAAGCAGCTCATATGATGTTCAGAAGCAGAGAGAGAGAGATCTCCACTTGCTAGATACAAATATATACCCTGAAGCCACGCCTCCACCACTTGCTAGATACAAATATATACCCCCTCCAGCCACACCCCACCTGCCTTCAGTTACCACTCAATCTTATTAGGTAATTTATTCACTGATTGGGTTAAGGCTCTGGTAACCCAATCACTTTCTTCTCTGAACCTTTTTGCATTGTCTCACATATGAATTTTTGGGGGACACCACACCCAAACCATAATACTGGATGAGGTAGGATAGAAAAGGCTACCTTAGGGAGCATCCTAATAGGCCAAGGGAATTGGATGGTCTTAGCAGGCTTTATTTTTGTTTTCTGTATCAAGGATTAAGACCATTATATTGAGACAGGGTTTTGCTATGTTACTTAAGGCCTCACTAAGTTGGTGATACCACATTTGAATTTGCGATCTTCTTGCCTCAGCCTCCCAAGCCACTGGGAGTACTGGCATGCACCACTCCACCCAGCCTATGTAGGCTTTTTATTTTATTTTATTTGTAGTTGTAGATGGATAGAATGCCTTTATTTTATTTGTTTATTTGTATATGATGCTGAGAATCGAACCCAGTGCCTCACACATGCTCGGCAAGCACTCTGCCACTGAGCTACAGCACCAGCCCCCTATGTAGGCTTTTGATAAAAGGAAAACAGTTATAATAACTACTAAACAAATAATTTTAACATTATGTCAAACACTTGGAAATTTCCATGGTATTTAATATTTCAATCTCATCTTAACATTTTGATTATCATAAAAATGGAGAATGTTCAGATTTATTTATATAAATTTATGCTATGTACCAATGTTGTCATATGTTTTGTCCCTAATTCTGGATGTAACCTGATGTTTTTGTTTCATTGCCTCATTTAAGAGGTAGAACACAAACTGCCACAATACCAATAGTTGCAAGTTTATTCCTTTGTGAATAGGAATAAAATTTTATTTTAAGAGAATTTTTCATTTTGAGATAAACCTGAAGGAGGGAAAGATTTTAGTGAATCCTTAATTATAACCACATAAGAAAGTGCCTACCTTTTGTGAAAAGCTGCATAAAGTAAAACAACTTCAAAACAGATGTGTAACACTAAGATAACTATTCTGTTTAATAATAGAAACTCTGCCTTTGGAAATTATGATACTCATTAGAAAATGGTTATTTTGTACATCTGGACCTGAACTAAATTATGCCTTTAATGTGGTATCCATTCCTCTTAAATTGTGTTTGCAGTTAGCAAGTAATGGTTTATAGAAGAGACAGAGCTTGCATGTAAATGATGAAAGAATTGTTTTTAGCTGGAAAAAAAAACCATGTAATTTATCTAAGTGTATATCAGTGAGAATCCATTTAGAAAAATAGAGACTATTTCAGGTAGTTCAAGTCTAGAGAACTTAACTGAAGAAATTGGTTAAATCATTTGATGGAAAATGCTGAAGATTATAACACTAACCTAGAAATTAGCAAGAGAAGATTCCACTATCTCAATGGGAGGAGGTATAGGTTGGAGATAAGAAACCACAGAATTCTGAATTGAGCATGAACCAAACCAATGCTATCCTTGCAGAAGCCTGTGCCACTAAGTGAAGGTCAAGGCAATGGCACAGAGTTAAAAAGGACATGAGGGCCACAGCCAGGGCCATCAGTGGAGACAGAGAAATAGGGAGAGATAATCTGACTCCTTTCTTTTCCACTCATTTATCTTTTCTTCCTGCTCCCCTTCCCTCAAATCTTCTACAACTGCCTCCCACTGACTAAATCTACAGGGAAGCCACAGAGTAAGGGAATTTGGAAAATGTAGTTTTCAAGAAAAGAGTAAGAAATGGATTGGCAAGTAAATAAGCTAATGATAAACACAAGAGGAAATCTTCTGAGGTTCACAAAAGCATTTTAAAAATTTCATCTTGGCCAGGTGCAGTGGCACATACCTGTAATCTAAGCAGCTCAGGAGGCTGAGGCAGGAGGATTGAAAATTCAAAGCCAGCCTCAGCAATTTGTGAGGCCCTCATCAACTTTGAGACCCTGTCTCAAAAAGGGCTAGAGATGTAGCTCAGTGGTCAAGTGCCCTTGTGTTCAATACCTGTTACTAAATAAATAAATAAAATTAAAAAGAGAAAGAAAATAAAAACTTTAGGCTGGTCTTAGCTTCTATGAAAAAGCCTCCTTAGCTACAAAGAACTAAGTGAAGAGCTGTAGACATCCAAGAGATTGATATAGTGGTGCTAGTGGTAAGTTCAGTGAGTTCTAGTAGCAATATGAATGTAGATTCCAATAGTTGTGGTTTAAACTAGATTTTGAATTGGTGTATAACTATGTTAATTAGAAAACCCGAAAATATACACTTACAAATCATTACATTCAAATACAGGGGATACCCTAGACAGAAGTCTCTTCTAATTGATAATTAGAACTTTAAATTAAATTATAAACTATCCAAGGAAGGACAGAAAAAGGAAGAATTTAACAACTCTTGTGACTATATCCTCAAAGCCAAAAGCCAAGAGCATACATCACAGGCTTAGATATCATGTTGCCATTTAAGCAATACATAAAAACAAATCTCTAAGGCTTACATAATATTGGATAATTTCTATGTTCTTTTGTTAAGAAGACACATTTAATAGAAATGTTTAAATCAAATCGACATTACATTTTCATTGAACTGTGACATATATTATGGCCAATATTCCAAAAGTCTTGTTACAACATGCCCTTTAAATGGTATTTCTGAAATCATTCTTTCTTTTTCTCTGTATTCACTCCCTCAGTGAGTTGATATGCTCACTGATTCCAAAACATGTCTTGCAATTTTTTATATTTATGCTTTTTTACTCGCTTTATCTGTTCTAAAAAATGTCTTCCTTTTCCCTGGTCACTCCAATTCTAATCACTTCTCAAGATAATTTAAATATTTTCTTACACATTCTACTCTTATTTAAAATCTTCTCTATCATTAAGCTAAGCTCCATGTATTAACTAATAGTCAAGATGTTGTCCCTGTTTTTAACTGTATTGCTTTTTAGCAAAAGATGTGGACACTGAGCTTGCAATTTCAATGCAGTCTAACGTGAGTTATATCAATTTGCACTCTGTTAAATTAGCTCTGTTGAAACTATATTTCTAGAAATCACTTTTATGTATCTGACATAGGGCTACTGACAAAAGATATATGGAAGGTGGGGTGCAACAGCCATATGCTGTGAAGACTGATGCAGGATACTTCTTGCCACTGTATTTTAAGTACATTGTAATTTATCCAGTGGATCATCCTGTTGGCATAGTATTGCACCCAGGCCCACAGGTCCTCAGCTTCTTCCATATTTTATTGTATAATGCCACACTATGTCATACATACATGCAACATTATTAAAAAGTTTCAATTTCTTTTTTAAGTCATCCACATCATCAAGGTCAAAGATGTATCCTCATGGATTCTATGATATCCTGATAGATTCTATTATGTCCTTGCTCTGTTCTACTTCATAGCCAGTTTTACTTAAATCTTACTTTCCAGTAATTGCAGACCCACCATTAGATTCAGAAGCAAGACCTGACATAAAATTTATTCTGTGCTCCCACAATTGTGAAAAGCTTAATCACAATAATAGATCCCTAACTGCATCACTCATATTATTATTCCTCCTTATTCAATCAGTAGCTGATTTAGAAACTTTTCCTATAAACAGTTCTACTAAACAACTGATATTTAAATCTTGAAAATCTCTCAAAGTCTCGTATGTTGAAAATTTGGTTCCCAGCCCAAGGTACTATTGGGAGAGGATGGAACATTTAGGAGGTGGGGTTTAGTAGAAGGAAGTTAGATCCTAATGGGCATACCATTGATGACGATATCAGGAACCCAACCCCTCCCTCTTTTTCTCTTGATTTTGCTTCCAAGCTACTGTGATATAAGCATATTCTTCCACCATGCTCTCCTATCATGATTCACTGCCTCCCCATAGGCTCAAAAGCAAAGAAGACAATTAACCATGGATTGAAACCTTAAGCCAAAATAAACCCTTTTTCATTAAATTGATTTATCTCAGGTATTTGTTACAGTACCAGAAAGCTTTCAGGGGCAACTTTCAGGATAGGTTCACTAAAAATTGTATCTAATATTTTTAATCATAAGGCATTTATGGCACCATTTTCAGTGGTAAAGAATGCCATACTGGGAAATTATATTTGCCAAATTATATTGTTATATTGTTCACATGTACAAATATGTAACAACAATCCGAACTATTATGTACACCATAAAGGACCAATAAAAATATTTTTAAAAATGCCAGTACTCTATCGTAATTTTTGGCAAAAAGACTACTTAAATTATCTTACTTAAATTAGACACTTGTACTCAAATGCCTAGAGAAAGCAAGGCTTACCACAACAAAATAGTTGCTGTCAGTAATATTTTAGGAAAAATAGGATTTTAGAGAAAATAAAATGATAATATAACTGATTAGTTGTTTCTAATTGTACTGTATTACTTAGAAGGGAGGGGAAAAACAGCACAGATCTTTAAATTCACAGCTACAGGTCAAGGAAAGTGATGATATAAGTTTATGATCACTTTAAAATACACTTTTATTCTTTTTAAACACCAAGCCAAGATTATGAAAACCACACCTATAGTCTTCATCTGTGGGTGACTGAACTTCAATGCAAATTCACAGTCCCATAAGATTTCTTATATTAAAATTAAGAAACCAATTAGAGAGGAGTGGGATACCAAAAAGTGGGATGGAGGCATATGTGTGAATTCTTATAAAAATAAGAATCTTGAATTCCTAGTATGTTGAGACTGCTCTGCCAGGAGAATAACCCTTTTCTCCCCTGATAGGTATGGTTTCCTCTTGATTGGAGAACAAGTCACCATGGAGGAGGGGTACTGATATTTTAAGGGCTATGTCTACCTCTTCTTCTTATTTCTAAAACTAAATCAGATTCAAATATGAAGAACTCAGGGGGTAAGTTACAAATTATATCTTTTAAGGAGTGAGCAAATTTAAGATTTTCCCAGTTTAAATTAATACTTCCTGAGGATGAGTAAGGGTGGAATAAAATAATGCTGTATTAAAATATATTTCTTGGCATATATTTTGAACTTGTATTATTTCTATTACCCACTATATTTGTTAGGTTGGTTTAAAGTGGCTAAAGAAAATGAAACATCAGGCAGCCCGCATACATGAGAGAACAATCAATCAAACACCAGCAGGTAGGCAGTAATGACAATTCATGACTTCATGACTACTATCAATCAGCCAGTCCCCTGACCAACCCCAGGAGGACACGGGACTCCCCAAAACTTCCCTTTCCTGTCCCAAGCCCTCCCCTTCCTACTCAAACCCATAAAACTTTCAAACCAGCTGAGCCTGCGTGTGATTCTTCCAGACCCACTCCCGTGGATGCGGGAGTCTTGCCCGGGCACATATATCAATAAAGCCTTGCTCAGCGGTTTTAATTGGCCTCCTTTTGGTCATTGTTATCTGACCTTACGTTTGGTGCTGAAACACAGGAGGGCTTTTGGACCTCCCCCACAGGGGTTGAGGTCCAACATTTCCTACAAACTAGGAAATTCCCAAGCCACTCTTTCTTCCCCTCTTCCTTCATCCAGACTGACAAGAGTGGAGTAAGTACCCCCATTTCCCCTGACAGTCCAGCCTCCTTCCATCTCGGAACTCTATTCATAAGTCACACACATGCCATAGACTCCAATTATTAGAAGCCACCCTCCAACTATGCCCTAACAATGCTACTACCCATCTTCTTTTACCTCTAATTTGTACTCTAATAACCTGACATCACTCACCATGCCATTACCCCCAGACCTAGTTGATCCCCAAGTCTGGGACACCTGCAAACCAGTCATAGCCTCCCACCACAAGCCATCCCATATCCAGCTAAAACCTCACACTAAATTTCCCTCATATCCCCAATTTTCCATCTCCAAAACCCACAGGGAGGGACTTAAACCCATCATAGACTGGTTACTTGCTCAGGGACTCATCATTTCTACTGACTTTCCCTGCAACACCCCCATATAGCTTGTTCACAAACCCTCAGGAGCCTATCACTTTGTCCAGGACCTCCACTTAATTAATGAGGCAGTTACACTCTCCTTTCTCATATTCCCCCTTCAACCACCCACTTTACTGTCCTAGATCTTAAGGATGCCTTCTTTACAGTGCCCCTCTATCCTGACCCTTCACATGGGAAGATCCTACATCTTTTAGTTCCCAACAGCTGACATGGACAGTCCTACCCCAAGGTTTCAGGGACAGTCCATACCTCTTTGGACAAGCCTTGGCACAGGATCGAACTGCTTGTGACTTGGGGGACAGCACTCTCTTACAGTATGTGGATGACTTTCTCCTATGCAGCCCATCCCTAGAGACCTCCCAAACACACACTGCTCGGCTCCTCAATTTCTTGGGATCCCAGGGCTATCAGATCTCTCCAGCCAAATCCCAGCTTACTACCAGTTCAGTCACCTATCTAGGTAAACTCCTCACTCCAACCTCTAAAAGCCTGACAGCAGACAGAATTCAAGCTCTCCATGACCTACAGCCACCTGAAAGAGTAGACTACATCCTCTCCTTCCTGGGTCTGGCTAGCTTTTTCAGGCATTGAGTCCACAACTTTGCCCTTCTGGCCAAGCCCTTATACCAGGCAGCTAAGGAGACACCTCATGGGCCTCTCACCTCCCCTACCTTAATAGCCAATGTCTTTTATAAGCTCAGGGATGCTCTCACATCCTCTCCCACTCTATCTCTTCCTAACCCTAACCATCTATTCCACCTCTTTATGGATGAAAGACAGGTTATTGCCACTGGCCTCCTCACCCAACCAATTGGACCCTCCTATAGGCCAGTGGCATATCTCTCTAAGTAGCTTGACTCTATGGTTTGTGGGTGGTTACCATGCCTTCGCGAAGGAAGGGCTTACTAAGGAAGCCCTGAAACTTACCTTGCTCCAACTAATAACTGTATTTTCTACCCATCGGTTACAGGACCTCTTAAGTCATAAAGCTCTTCCTCTTCTTAGCCCTTCAAGAATTCAAGAATTCCAACTTTTTATAGAAAACTCCACCATTACCCTCTGTTGTTGTTCTTCCCTCAATCCTGCCACACTTCTCCCACTATCCTAACCCCCTTCAGATGCTAACCACTCCTGTCCACAGGTGCTAGAGGCCCTATGATCACCCTGTGAGGACCTCTTTGATTACCCACTTCCCTCACTTGACTTAACCATTTTTGTGGATGGCAGTTCAGTGATGGGTCATGATGGGATGCTGTAGAGCCATGTACAAGAGTAGTGACCACCACCTCAGTTTTAGAAGCCAGCTGTTTCCTGAAGGGACCACTTCCCAAAAGGCTGACGTTTTTGCATTTATCAGAGCTCTCATCCTATTCAAAGATAAGTGAGTCAACCTTTACGCAGACTTCAAATATGCCTTCCTGATTGCTCATTCATATTAAGCTATTTGGAAGGAATGTGGATTCTTGACCACAAAGGGATCACAAGTGGTCAATACCTCTCTAATTTCCAAACTCTTAGAGGCACTACAACTGCCATCATGAGTGGCCATCATACACTGCAGAGGACATAAAAATTCCTCTGACCCTATAGCTGTGGGCAACAACAAAGCAGACTGTATAGCATGAGAACTAATAGCCAAATCCTCAGCAGCCATTATCCTATTTCTATTCACCACAATTAAACCTAACTATAACCCACAGGAATGACAGGACCTAATAACCCAAGGTGG